>JACEEZ010013541.1:250000-362500 GCA_016584305.1 Chionoecetes opilio | reverse complement strand
TAGTAAGGAAGATAGGAGGAAGGAAGAGGAGAGGTAGGAAAGAAGGAGATAAAGGAAAGGAAGGATGGGTAGAAGGGGAGGAGAAAGGAAGGAAGGAAGGGAAGGAAGGAAGAGGGGAGGGAAATGGAAGTCCCTGAGAGGAAATTGAGAGTTTAAAGTAGGTGTCATTTAGCTGCCCGAGGAGAGAGAGAGAGAGAGAGAGAGGAAGAGAAGGAGGAAGAGCGACGAGAGAGAGAGATGGAGAGAGAGAGACGGAGACGACGAGAGAGAGGAGAGAGAGAGAGAGAGAGAGATGAGAGAGAGAGGAGAGGAGAGAGAGAGAGAGAGAGAGAGAGGAGAGAGAGAGAGGCATAAGAAAATAAGGAAGCTACAAGAGACCTATATACACGTAGTAGTTCCTGAGAGAGAGAGAGAGAGAGAGAGAGATTGTTAAAAAGAGGAGAGAGAGAGAGAGAGAGAGAGAGAGAGAGAGAGAGAGAGAGAGAGAGAGAGAGAGAGAGAGAGAGAGAGAGAGAATAGCAGAGAGAGAGAGAGATTGTTTAAAAAGAGAGTTGAGAGAGAGAGAGAGAGAGAGAGAGAGAGAGAGAGAGAGAGAGAGAGAGAGAGAGAGAGAGAGAGAGAGAGAGAGAGAGAGAGAGAGAGAGAGAGAGAACAAAAATAATAACAATACTTCAGAAATTCAAATACACAAAATTTAATATATTGACACAAATTAGAATAAAATAAGAACACAGGAGAATGGAATAAAGGAAGGAACCAGAAGAGGAGGAAGAGAAGATGACGTCATTAATTTGCAATGGTCATTATCCCTTTACTTAAGACACCCGATTTCCTCCTAGGTCCTCCATTTAGGTACACTCTTAGAAAAGAAGGGTAGGAAAAGGGTAGAAAAAGGGTGTTTGTAGTGATGAAATACTGCTACCCTTTTTCTACCCTTACAAATATATTTTTTTCAACAACCCAAATATACCCTTTCTCATCCCTCACGTCTAAAAAGGGTAGAAAAAGGGTGTTTGTAGTGATGAAATACTGCTACCCTTTTTCTACCCTTACAAATATATTCTTTTGCAACCCTAAATATACCCTTTTCCAACCCCAAATATACCCTTTCTCATCCCTCACGTCTAAAAAGGGTAGATAAAGGGTAGATGAAGGGTACAATCAGCAGCATCTACCCTCCAGCCTGGACATAGGGTTTAAAAAGGGTAGTGATGGTGCGATGTAACAATTCGACCCTTAATATACCCCTTATTTCTGAGTGTACCAGGAACTGTCGCCGATCGGAACTCTCGCCGCCGTCGTCGAGTGTTCCAATTCTTGCTATTACAGGAGCCAATATATACATTTAATCAAGTGTTACCCGCGTTTGTGCATTCAGGGATGAAATACTATCGTTAGCTTGATCAGTTAGGTTAAGTTAGGTGCCATTGTCCAGGTTAGGTTCACATTTCCACGTCGACGAGAGTTCTAGCTTGTTGTTTCGGCGAGAATTCCCATCGGCGACAGTTCCATAAGCCCTCGATATCCTCCCAGGTCCTCCCATTTAGGTACCTGGAACTGTCGCCAATAGGAAACACTCGCCGACGTCGACGAGTGTTCCTATTTTTCACGTCGGCGAGTGTTCCCATGACCCGTGTTTCTGCATTCAGGGATTAAATACCAACACTAGCCTGAATAGTTAGGCTAGGTTATGTGGTTAGGTTAGGTTAGATGCCGTATCATATATTACAAATTGAACTGTTGCCGAAAATGTACACGTCGGCGAGTGTTCCAATGTCGGCGAGAATTCCTATCGGCGACAGTTCCTCACCCCTCCTCCTCCTCTTCCTTCCTTCCTTCCTTCCTTCCTTCCTTCCTTCCTTCCTTCCTTCCTTCCTTCCTTCCTTCCTTCCTTCTCTCCTTCTACTTATCTTCTATCCTTCCTTTCCTTTTCCATCCCTTTCTTTCCTACCTCTCCTCTTCCTTCCTTCCTTCCTTCCTTCCTTCCTTCCTTCCTTCCTTCCTTACTACCCTCTACACTCTTTCCTTTCTTCCTAAATCTCTCCATTCTCACTTTTCTTTCCATTTTCCTCCTTCCTCCTCCTCCTCCTCCTCCTCCTCCTCCTCCTCCTCCTCCTCCTCTTCCTCGTCCTCCTCCTCCTCCTCCTCTTCGTCCTCCTCCTCTATCATCCTTACATTTTTTTTTTATACTGTCCTCACTCCTTCCTTTCTTCCTAAATATCTGCATTCTCCCTATCCTCTCCATTTTCCTTCCTACCTCCTCTTTATCTCCTCTTCACCCTCCCCTTTATTTCTAACCCATTTATCATCCCTCTCTCCATCTCCCTCATTCGCCAGGTGACTCCATTATCCCTTACTACCTCCTTTATTCCCCCTCTCCATTTCTCCCTTCTCCCCTTCTTCCTTCCTACCCTCTTTATCACCCTTCTATTCCCCTCTTCTACCCAGGTGACCTCATTTAACCAGGTGACCTTAAGACACTCAATTTCCTCCTAGGTCCTCCCATTTACCCCCCCACCTCCTCTTCTTCTTCCTTCCTTCTCCTCCCCTTCTACTAACTTCTATCTTTACTTTCCTTTTCCATCCCTTGCTTTCCCACCTCTCCTCTTCCTTCCTTCTATCGTCATTACTTATTGTTATTATTATTATTTTTTTTTAGTCTTCACTCACTCCTTTCTTTCTGAATATCTGCATTCTCACTATCCTCTCCATTTTCCTTTATCCCGCTTCTCTTCATCCACCCTTTATTTTACTCCATTTATCATCCTCCGTCTCCATCTCCCCCATTCGCCAGGTGATCCCATTATCCCTTACTACCTCCTTTATCCCCCTCTCTTCATTTCTCCCTTCTCCCCCCTTTCTTCCTACCCTCTTTATCCCCTTCTATTCCTCTCTTCTAGCCAGGTAACCTCATTACCACCATTTAAATCACCTGAGACACTCCTACCTTAATTACACCGGGTCGTTTACGGGAAAGTTGTCTTCATTAAGTAAATTTTCACTATTTATATATTTTAGGGTAGGGTAAATATTATGTTAAGAGAAAAGGACAAATTTGCACTCTGAAATATATACTCAGAAAACAACGATTTTTTTTATCTCTCTCTTTCTCAGGGTTCATCTTGTTAATAGGTTTAATTTCAAGTTTTTAGCTTAATTTTAACACATGGTTTTATAGCAGTGCTGTTGTATAGTCTAGTTATATAGCAAATCGTATCACTATTTTAATATTACTTGGATCATATTTTGTGGTGGTAGGAATATTACCAGTTTTTATTATTGTTATTTTCCTGGTTTTTTTCCTAGGATGTAGTGACGAAACTAAATCTTATAGCTATTTAAATTATTATTACTTATATCATATTTTGCAGTGGTAGGAATATTAGTTGTTGTTGTTTATACTCTTAATTTATTACTTGTATCATATTTTGCAGTGGTAGGAGTATTCGTTTTATTTCAATGTAGACTATATTTTCCTTTTCTTTCCCAGGATGTATCATGCTCACGTACCCACACCACGACAAATACACACAAACAGACGGACATTGCTCACGGCACATACACACAACAAATACACACAGACAGACGGACATTCCTCCGCCCCACATACACACAGACAGACGGACACTTCTCTGTGGGCGTAACAATACTTTGTGGTGGTAGGAATATTAGCTCTTTCTTCTATTCTAATTTTCCTGTTTATTTCCCAGGATGTGGTGGACGATTACGGGCAACTTTGGCAACATCCTCCCCATAGACTGGAGTAAGACGTACACGCGGCAACAGTACCTGCCAGTCCTCAACCTCAACGAGATGAAGGTAAACATCTCCTAACCTAACCTGACCCTGTTACTCTTTTGTTGAGTTACCGCTGTGTTATGTGACCCCGTTTTCTGTTAACCCCTTCACGCCCAGATCTTTCCTTAATAATTGTATGTTTTCGAGCCATAAAATTAGGAAAAGTCACTGAATATACCAAATTAGTTAGTGGAGAAGGATACTAAACAGGTCATAGCTATCAAATATTGCTTATATTCATTAAAAATCGTCTAATGGTACCCAAATTACAATGGAAATTACGTTCTGGGTCTCAAGGGGTTAAGCTTCATCGTGTCGGATACCTTGTTTTTCTTTATTTATTTGGTGTGTTTTCTTGTGTTTCTTTGGCTGTGTACGCCTTATGTGTGTGTTCTATGGCCCCGTTTTTATTTTTTTTACAAAGCCCCGTGATTTTTGGACGTGAATGGAATATATATTTTTACCCCATTAGTATTATAACGTCACACTAGTAAAGAAACTGCCTACGTCATTTTTTCTACTTTTCGGGAAATCAAAAAAAACGTCCTAACTTTCTTAATTTTAATATCGTAGCATTGTTTATCCTTTCATATTTAGACCACACACACCACACACACACACACACACACACACACACACACCCTACACATGACATTGGCGACTATACCAATAAATGCGCCACAGGATGAAGAATCAATTTAGGCAAAAAAACAAAAATTCCCGAAAAATTACTTGGGCAGTTTCTTTAAGAGGGTGACGATAAGTAGTGATAAGTAACCATTTATTTATAATTTCTAAGTCACGTCTGTATGAATGTTAGAATGTGTAGTGTTAATCTAGTTATAATGGTTTTATTTTTGTATGTGTAACGTAGGATACCGCTTTGTTTATTATTTCTGATCATGGTAGTATCACGCCTAGCCTCCTGCATCTATCCATCAAGCAGGAGAGAGCAGGGAGCAGCAGGGAGTGACAGGGTAGGCCTACTTGAATGCCACTAATGAGAGAGAGGGGCTGGAGGGAGGGAGGGGGCAGGGGGTACAGTACTTACTTAAGGTCACAGGGGCCTCGATGCTTAGCGGGAATCGAACTATTGTGACGCAAAGGATCTGAGCGATATTGATATTTTAACTATTACAATAACAACAACAATGACAATGCTAATGATAATGAGGATATAAGTTGTAACGACAGCATATTGATAATCATGACAATAGTAATAATAATAATAATGTTAATGATAATAATAGTAATGACAATAATAGTGATAGTAATGATGCTAATAATGATAAGGAAAATAATGAAAATGCTAGTAATAATAATAATGATAATAATAATAATTAATTACCCCACAACTGAGTCGTTATTCATAGTAGTAAGTCGTTATTCATAGTAGTAAGTCGTTATTCATAGTAGTAAGTCGTTATTCATAGTAGTAAGTCGTTATTCATAGTAGTAAGTCGTTATTCATAGTAGTGAGTCGTTATTCATAGTAGTGAGTCGTTATTCATAGTAGTAAGTCGTTATTCATAGTAGTGAGTCGTTATTCATAGTAGTGAGTCGTTATTCATAGTAGTAAGTCGTTATTCATAGTAGTGAGTCGTTATTCATAGTAGTAAGTCGTTATTCATAGTAGTAAGTCGTTATTCATAGTAGTAAGTCGTTCACACCGTCACGCCTGGAGCTCACAAAACTGCAGCGTCAGCGACTCTGAGCAGTGCGTGACGGAGGGACAAAGGCGCGGCGTCCTGGCATTCACGCCGAGACGCATTGCAAACAAACTCAAAGAGGGCGTCAAACTTTATTTTAATGACTCACTTTGGAATACACGGAAGCTTAAAATACATGAGAAGATAAAAAGAAACTCTGATCGTAGGAAATATTAATGTTTATCCTGCACAAAGATAATCACAAATGCCAGTGTGGATTCATAACACTTCCTCTCCTTTATTTAACTCCTTCACGCCCAGATCTTTCCTTTGCTATATAAAACTGTCTGTTGTTAGCCATAAAATTACGAAAAGTAGCTCAATATACCAAATTAGTTAGTCGACAAGGATACTAAACAGGTCATATCCATAAAATATTGTTTATATTCACTAAATATAGTCTAATGATACCCAAATTACGATGGAAATCACGTTCTAGGTCTCAAGGGCTTAACTGCGTATTCTGCGAGAAAATTTAGTAGGAGCAACAAGGCCGTGATAATATTATTTCAGCCTTGAGTAGGAAGTTTGGCCCTGCAGTCCCGTCACAACTTTACAATGATCTAATCTGCACATTTTTTACATCTTGACGCGTTAAACCATACCATATTTACCATAAAATTACGAAAAGTCACTGAATATACCAACTTAGCGAGTGGACAAGGATACTAAACAGGTCATAGCTATAAAATATTGCTTATAATACATTAAAATAATCTAATGGTAGTCAAATTACAATAAAAATTTCGTTCTGGGTCTCAAGGGGTTAATGGAAAATTGTTTATTCAGCACAAAGATAAAATCACACAATGACAGCACTCAGATTTGCGTCACAATAGACAGAACTCAGATTTGCGTCATAATAGACAGAACTCAGATTTGCGTCATAATAGACAGAACTCAGATTTGCGTCGTCATAGACAGAACTCAGATTTGCGTCATAATAGACAGAACTCAGATTTGCGTCACAATAGACAGAACTCAGATTTGCGTCATAATAGACAGAACTCAGATTTGCGTCATAATAGACAGAACTCAGATTTGCGTCACAATAGACAGAACTCAGATTTGCGTCATAATAGACAGAACTCAGATTTGCGTCATAATAGACAGAACTCAGATTTGCGTCACAATAGACAGAACTCAGATTTGCGTCATAATAGACAGAACTCAGATTTGCGTCATAATAGACAGAACTCAGATTTGCGTCATAATAGACAGAACTCAGATTTGCGTCATAATAGACAGAACTCAGATTTGCGTCACAATAGACAGAACTCAGATTTGCGTCACAATAGACAGAACTCAGATTTGCGTCATAATAGACAGAACTCAGATTTGCGTCATAATAGACAGAACTCAGATTTGCGTCATAATAGACAGAACTCAGATTTGCGTCATAATAGACAGAACTCAGATTTGCGTCATAATAGACAGAACTCAGATTTGCGTCATAATAGACAGAACTCAGATTTGCGTCATAATAGACAGAACTCAGATTTGCGTCACAATAGTCGATTCGTGCATAAGTCTAAATCTATCTCGAGTGGCCTCTGCAATGCTCGTAAATTTGGACAGGAGGGTTCTGGAGGGGGGGCGGAAGAGGGCGAGGGAGGGACGGAGAAGAACGCTGATGACGGGGCAGGTGAGGAAGAGGAGGAGGAGGAGGAGGAGGTGGCCGAAGACCTAGACCTCCATCACCTCATATTGAACGGCCTGACTGCGGAACCTGTGAAGAGCGCCGAGGAGGTCATTCAGGAGATTGACGACATTATGCAGGTATGTTTCTCTCTCTCTCTCTCTCTCTCTCTCTCTCTCTCTCTCTCTCTCTCTCTCTCTCTCTCTCTCTCTCTCTCTCTCTCTCTCTCTCTCTCTCTCTCTCTCTCTCTCTCTCTCTCTCTCTCTCTCTCTCTCTCTCTCTCTCTCTCTCACATAAAAGAAAATCACAGTTGAGGATAAGGAGTATATTGCAGAAAGTCAAGATGCAATTAAGGGAATGGAGAGAGAAAAAAATATCTAGTATAAGTCTGTTTATTTTCGTGACCCAATTCAGCTTGACACAGAATTGGTGGTCACTTGCCTTGGTCTCTTATTAGGAACGGCTTGCAACACTGTATCTCTACCTACTATACCTCCTTTTTTCAATATCATTTTGTTTTTTGCATAGATACAGTACTATTGCCTCTTCATTATGGTTTTATTCATTGGTTAGACTGTATTTTAATGGATGAGCACCCTATTTTTCGCCCATCAATGCGTATGATAGCTGTTTTGGCCTCTTGAAATGCATAAAAGGGTTGGTAACAGAGTATGAATCCGGGGTTAATAGTGTAGACTCTTCATGCTTTTTTTCCTGCTTGCATCCTTGGTTTGTAGGGAAAGTGGGGTGTTCTGTTTGGTGTGTCGTGGGGTGTTTACTAATGCTTTATCCCTCTGTGTGTGTGTGTGTGTGTGTGTGTGTGCGTGTGTGTGCAGGAGGGAAGCAGCTCAGAAGACGAGTGTGTGGAGAGCTCGTCTTCAGGGGAGAATATGCAAGATCCTCCCCCGCGACCCTGCCCTCCCCACCTCTACCATGACAGTAAGACACTATTGTTATCATTATTATCAGTTATTGTTATTATTGGTAGTAGTAGTATTGGTGTTGGTGTTGTTGTTGTCATTATCACTATTAAGCAGGAGTTGTAGGTAGTAGTTAGCATGTGTGTGTGTGTGTGTAGATGGCTAGAGTTGGAGCGAGGAGGAGATAATTAAAAAAAAGCTTGTTATTGTTATAGTAGTAGTAGTATTGGTGTTGTTGTTGTTGTTGTCACTATCACTATTAAGCAGGAGATGTAGGTAGTAGTTAGCATGTGTGTGTGTGTGTGTGTGTGTGTGTGTGTGTGCGTGTGTATGTGTGTGTGTGAGTCATGTAAGGTAAAAAAAAAAAATTCTTCGCCACACCACGAACTTTTAAATAGTTTCAAGATATCAGTAGCTACTTATATCATTATTAGTCATGGATTTTATCGTAGTTGTGTACTGTGAAATACACAGGTAAGCTACTTGTTGATGGCTAGGGCTGGAGCAAATGAGCGAGTATGAGATAAGTTGATAACGAGAGAAAAAAAATTACACTACACAAGGGTGACATAGAGAGAGAGAGAGAGAGAGAGAGAGAGAGCAATACAAATTTTGGATGAAAAGAGAAAAGAAAACATATAAGACGAAATGAAAAGAAATTAGAAACCCAACAGACAGCGAGTAGTCACGGTAAAGAGTGCCGATGAAAAGAACCAAACACATCAACAACAAAACGGAGAAAAGGTCACAAGAAGAAGAAGAAGAAGAGTGAGTCACATAGAGAGAGAGATAAAAACCTGTAAAAAACCTGAACAAAATTGAGAGACAGATGGAGAGAGAAAAAAACCTGTATGCAAGTGTAAGAATAAGATAGTCATGCAATAAGAGAAAGTGGCGACCTGCTGTCTGTGAGTGTGAGTGCGACAACTGCCTCCAGGGGCGTCTCATGAATAGGCATCAGGCATACTAGAACACTACACCAGACCGACCTGTACTGTACCATTGTTACTTTCACTTGGCTTGAGATTAGGGTTATCGTTTATGGAGTGGCTACGGTAGGTCAAGGAGGTTATGTAGGTATAAGGAGATATGTAGTAATGTACAATGCATTTTTTAACATGCTAACTGGGGGACCAAAATGTCTCCCAGTGATGAAAAATTGTCGTCCAGTAAGAGCAATTTTAAGCTACTGGACGACAAGATATTTGTACATAAGCACCTTCCTGGATACAATGGTTCATCATGTCTGTGTGTGTTAGATCCAGAAGTGCACTCTTATCACTGCATAGGATCTTTATTTATACACAACATACAAAAGGGTGAAGTTGATGTATCCAAAAAACTATATGTTAACAGGTAGTCCTTTACCTGTCTGGCTATCCAAAGAATGTCGCCCAGTAAGATTGGCTTAATGAATGCACTGTGGTAATATGGCAAGAACGTGTTCATCAACGGTTAATTATGATAAGTTTTTGCCTTGATTACAGGAACTACCACGTATATGCCTACCAGTCTTGGCACTTCCTTATGCCTTCGTAATACTTCTATAAATTCCAAGAGTTACAGTACTTCCCCACCGCTTTTTATTGGCCTCTCATTCCCATATTTACAGGAACCACCACGTGTAGGTCTCGCGGCCTCTTGTAGCTTCCTTATTTTCTTATGTTCTCATGTTCTTATATTCTCCATCCCCCTCCCCTCCTATATTGTCCCCCCCATCACCCTCCCCCCCTATATTGTCCCCCCATCACCCTCCCCCCCTATATTGTCCCCCCCTCACCCTCTATATTGTTCCCCCCCCTCCCCCACTATATTGCTCCCCCCCCCACTATACTGTGTCCCCCTTCCCCCACTATACTGTTCCCCCCTCCCCCACTATACTGTCCCCCCATCACTCTCCCCCCTATACTATTCCACCCATCACCCCTCCCCCACTATATTGTCCCCCCATCACCCTCCACCACTATATTATTCCCCCCTCTCCCCCTCCCCCCCTATATTGTTCTCACCCCGCCCCCGTCACCCCCCCAGAGCTGAAGAACATGAGTGTGGCAGAGCTGAACGAGGCGCTGATGGAGCTGGAGCTTGTGGTTCGCCAGTACTCTGAGACGCTCATCACCCGGCTGGCTCTCAGGGATGAACTGGAGTACGAGAAGGAACTCAAGAACTCCTTCATCTCACTCCTCCTTCAGGTAATGCAGGGACACAGAAATAGGTCCTTGTTTATATAGGGCTTTAAAGGTTGATTATTTCTTGGAAAGTTTCATTGTAGAGTATTTTTTTTATTATTGTCAAAATGCAGTCAGGAAGCCACGCCCCCTGCCTCCCCTTCTATTCTACGGGGCAGCTGATTGGTGCATTCCTCGTATCATCACTACCCATCACAATATCTTCACTACTTAACAGCGGCGTGACCAGTGGACAGAGCAATCTTCACTACAAAGGTATTTTTGATTGTGTCACCCTCTGTAGTGAAGATTGCTGTCCAGTGGTCACGCTGTTGTTAAGTAGTGAAGATATTGTGATTGGTAGTGATGATACGAGGAATGCACCAATCAGCTGCCCCGTAGAATAGAAGGGCAGGCAGGGGGCGTGGCTTCCTGACTGCATTTTGACCATTATAAAAAAAATAGACTATAGTAGTAGTACCTATACAGAGTTTTTGGTATTATGTATTCCAGTTTGACACCGAATTCATTTTGGTGGACGAAACAATTTTTTTCTGGTGAGTTTTGATAGGTCAGGTATATAATAGGTATAGGTTAGGTATAGGTTCGGTTAGGTTAGGTATAGGTTAGGTTAGGTTAGGTATAGGTTAGGTTAGGTAAAGGTTAGTTTAGGTTAGGTATAGGTTCGGTTAGGTTCAATTTGTTTTTCAATATTTTTTGGCGCAAATCACAAAAAAAAAAAAAAAAAAAAAAAAAAAAAAAAATTGTGATTTGCGACAGAAACGGTTACCTACCTAGCAGATTAATGGGCCCCAGACATAACTACGTCACGGTTTGTTTACATCGGTGCATTGTGGGGATAAGGCGGGGTCGCCGCGGGTGGACCTACGAAGGGAAAACTACGGCGATGGAAGAATTTCGAGTTATTTTGCGCGAAATTGATATTCCAGGTGCTATATTACTGTGCTCTGTTCTCGCTGACAACACTATAGAGAAGACCTGAGGTAATGGCTGATGTGCAGAGGCTTCTAAACCAAGAAAACAGAGTCATAACAGAGCCTCGTCAAAAGGTAAGCAACTGGTAGGTACGTAATGTGTCCCTACCACTTGCTTACTTCTTAATGAGACTCTGCTGTGACTGTTTTCCTGGTTTAGAAGCCTTTGCACATCAACCATCACCTCAGGTCTTCTCTATGTTGTCAGCGAGCACGGAAATATAGCACCTGGAATATCAATTTCGCCCAAAACAACTCTAATTTTTTTCATCGTCGTAATCTTCTCTTTGTAGGCTGTACATATTCATGGTTATGATAGTATTAAAATACCTTATTAATTGAGTTCCTTTTGTTGTCTTTCCTCATAATAAGTAGTGGTACATCATGGTTTAAGTGTTACTTGACGAGCCAATGAATACTCTTGAGTCTATACCAACATCACCAACCTTTGCTTTGATTTATCTTATTACTCCATCCATAAACAAGTTGCATAACCACGGTGACATTACCCATCCTTGCCTCATGGTACCTGCTGCATGGTACTGTCGTCTACCGATATTTTTGTCCCTGCAAAAATCGGGAAAACTCGCCGACAGTAATGGTTAGGTTGGTATCCGGTCATTTCGCCCACATGCCATTTCGCCACACCATTGAGTCATTTCGCCCACACTATGGAGTCTATAGGAGCTAGGAGGTTAGGTTATATTTGTTTAGTGTGTCGAGAACCCCCAACCCCCCGCTAGGAGGTTAGGTTAGATTTGTTTAGGTTAGGTTAGGGTAGGTTAGATTTGGGTAGTTTAGGTTAGATTTGGTTAGGTTAGGTTAGATTAGATTTGGTTAGGTTAGGATAGGTTAGATTTGGTTAGGTTAGGTTAGCTTAGGTTAGATTTGGTTAGGTTAGCATATCGGTGGGTCAAGTCCCCTGCTAGGGTAGGTTAATTTTGGTTAGGTTAGGTTTATTTTGGTTAGGCAATTTTCGTCATTTCGCCCACAAGACATTTCGTCCACATGTAAGTCAATTCGCCCACATATAAGAGTCAATTCGCCCACTCTAAAGTCAATTCGCCCACACGATCCATGTCACGGAGTCATGTAATTATATCTTCCTCTGGCAGAAATGGAATGAACCACCAGTAACCTTGGGGGAAATGACGGTAAATTTCTAGTGTTTGCCCATACTCTCCCACTTCCCCCAAACAAATTTGGGGACCTGTGGGAATGCGGGGTTTTCGGGTGGGGAACAAATTATGCGTCGGAAACACGTAATTAAAGAGTTGTGTAGGGGGGGTAAAATTCCCTAGATCTAGGGTAATTTCCTTATATCTAGAGAAAATTGCCTAACCAAAATAAACCTAACCTAACCAAAATTAACCTACCCTAGCAGGGGGCTTGACCCACCGATAACCAAATCTAACCTATCCTAACCTAACCAAATCTAATCTAACCTAACCTAACCAAATCTAATAGGTTAGATAGGTTAGATTTGGTTAGGTTAGGTTAGCTTAGGTTAGATTTGGTTAGGTTAGGTTAGCTTAGGTTAGATTTGGTTAGGTTAGGTTATCGGTGGGTCAAGCCAAGGCCGTCTGTATGTAAAGGCCTGCGCCTGGGAGCGCGGGATGGACGTGACGTCACGAGCTGAGGCTGCTCCGCGAGTCAGTAGGAGCCGAGCTTTCAGCATGTGAGGATGTACGGGCGGTATAAGATATACTGTTATCTTTGGAAATGTTTGTTCTATAATATTATCAAATAAAAAACCGTAAAACACACTAAAGAAATGCCATTATGAGACTCTCAAGAAATATGCATGAACTTAAACTCTTCGCCATTTAATATTTTACTCGCAAACATTTTACATGGTGAATACCAATAGAAGCGGAATTTAATTAGCTTTCCATTGCTATATTTTGTTTTCTGATAAATGAATTAGAACCATACATACATTAGCGTTAACTAAATAAATAACATCATCAAACGGGAAAAATTACCCGATTTCATGACCTTTTTTGTTAGTTAACGCTAATTTATGTATGGTTCTAATTCATTTATCAAAAAACGAAATATAGCAATGGAAAGCTAATTAAATTCCGCTTCTATTGATATTCTCCATGTAAAATGTTTTTGAGCAAAATATTAAATGGCGAAGAGTTAAAGTTCATACATATTTCTTGTGAGTCTCATAATGGCCTTTCTTTAGTCTGTTTTACGGTTTTTTATTTGATAATATTATAGAACAAACATTTCCGAAAATAACAATATATCTTTTATACTGATAAACATATATTAGGTACGAAATTACCCGATTTCATGATGTTATGTATTTAGTTAACGCTAATTTATGCATGCTGCTAATTCATTTATCAGAAAACAAAATATAGCAATGGAAAGCGAATTAAATTCCGCTTCTATTGATATTCTCCATGTAAAATGTTTTCGAGAAAAATATTAAATGGCGAAGAGTTTAAGTTCATGCATATTTCTTGAGAGTCTCATAATGGCATTTCTTTAATGTGTTTTACGGGTTTTTATTTGATAATATTATAGAACAAACATTTCCGAAGATAACAATATATCTTTTATACTGATAAACATATAATTAGGTAGGTAAACTTGTCATCTCGGTGGCCTCGTACAGACGTCGTCCGTGACGTCATCAATCTCAGGCGCAGGCCTTTACATACAGACGGCCTTGGTCAAGCCCCCTGCTAGGGTAGGTTAATTTTGGTTAGGTTAGGTTTATTTTGGTTAGGCAATTTTCTCTAGATATAAGGAAATTACCCTAGATCTAGGGAATTTTACCCCCCCTACACAACTCTTTAATTACGTGTTTCCGACGCATAATTTGTTCCCCACCCGAAAACCCCGCATTCCCACAGGTCCCCAAATTTGTTTGGGGGAAGTGGGAGAGTATGGGCAAACACTAGAAATTTACCGTCATTTCGCCCAAGGTTACTGGTGGTTCATTCCATTTCTGCCAGAGGAAGATATAATTACATGACTCCGTGACATGGATCGTGTGGGCGAATTGACTTTAGAGTGGACGAATTGACTCTTATATGTGGGCGAATTGACTCTTATATGTGGGCGAATTGACTTACATGTGGACGAAATGTCTTGTGGGCGAAATGACGAAAATTGCCTAACCAAAATAAACCTAGCCTAACCAAAATTAACCTACCCTAGCAGGGGGCTTGACCCACCGATATGCTAACCTAACCAAATCTAACCTAAGCTAACCTAACCTAACCAAATCTAACCTAAGCTAACCTAACCTAACCAAATCTAACCTATCCTAACCTAACCAAATCTAATCTAGCCTAACCTAACCAAATCTAACCTAAACTACCCAAATCTAACCTAACCTAACCTAACCTAACCTCCTAGCGGGGGTTGGGGGTTCTCGACACACTAAACAAATATAACCTAACCTCCTAGCTCCTATAGACTCCATAGTGTGGGCGAAATGACCTGTGGGCGAAATGACTCAATGGTGTGGCGAAATGGCATGTGGGCGAAATGACCGGATACCAACCTAACCATTACTGTCGGCGAGTTCTCCCGATTTGTGTAGGGACAAAAATATCGGTAGACGACATACCATGCAGGTACCATGAGGCAAGGATGGGTAATGTCACCGTGGTTATGCAACTTGTTTATGGATGGAGTAATAAGATAAATCAAAGCAAAGGTTGGTGATGTTGGTATAGACTCAAGAGTATTCATTGGCTCGTCAAGTAACACTTAAACCATGATGTACCACTACTTATTATGAGGAAAGACAACAAAAGGAACTCAATTAATAAGGCATTTTAATACTATCATAACCATGAATATGTACAGCCTACAAAGAGAAGACTACGACGATGAAAAAAATTAGAGTTGTTTTGGGCGAAATTGATATTCCAGGTGCTATATTTCCGTGCTCGCTGACAACATAGAGAAGACCTGAGGTGATGGTTGATGTGCGAAGGCTTCTAAACCAGGAAAACAGTCACAGCAGAGTCTCATTAAGAAGTAAGCAAGTGGTAGGGACACATTACGTACCTACCAGTTGCTTACCTTTTGACGAGGCTCTGTTATGACTCTGTTTTCTTGGTTTAGAAGCCTCTGCACATCAGCCATTACCTCAGGTCTTCTCTATAGTGTTGTCAGCGAGAACAGAGCACAGTAATATAGCACCTGGAATATCAATTTCGCGCAAAATAACTCGAAATTCTTCCATCGCCGTAGTTTTCCCTTCGTAGGTCCACCCGCGGCGACCCCGCCTTATCCCCACAATGCACCGATGTAAACAAACCGTGACGTAGTTATGGGTAGGGTCCATTGAAAACACATC
Source organism: Chionoecetes opilio (assembly GCA_016584305.1). NCBI lineage: Eukaryota > Metazoa > Arthropoda > Malacostraca > Decapoda > Majidae > Chionoecetes > Chionoecetes opilio. The sequence continues at coordinate 346,938 of JACEEZ010013541.1, read as the reverse complement.
AAAACTCACCAGAAAAGAATTGCTTCGTCCACCAAAGTGAATTCGGTGTCAAACTGGAAATTTACCGATTTCTTTTTACAATGTGTAATTTCAAGTTATTCAATCTGTAGCTTACAATAAATATTTTCACCTCTGATATATAAAAAAAAAAAAATAAGTATTAAAATGTTGCCTGAGTTAAGGAGAAGGAGGACGAGGAGAAGAAATATAATATAATATAATATAATATAATATAAAAATCTCCCATGCCTTATCGTTACAGGTTCAGAACAAGAGAAGGAATTTCAACGTTGAAAAGAAGAAGCAGAAGAAAATAGGACCCAATGGCACCGACCCCAAGGTAATGATATCCTACAGTGTTCCTGTTCATAGAGACCTCCTTGTAGGGTCAGGGGTCACGTCGCGCTAGGGCCTATAGGGGGCTAGTGGCTGGCTTGTGTGTATTTGGCGAACGAAAGATACGTTTTCGCGCGCTTTATTATGACGTAGTATTGATAGTTTCATTTTTTCCTTGATATCATCTACTAAATCAAACCCCACGTCTAACCTAACATAATCTGATTTAAACTAAACTAACAACCGTTTCTGACTGTGGCTAAAACGGAAAATGTTTGGTATTCTATGTATCGCCATTGGCATGGGAAATTGGGGAAAGTGAGATTGAAATTAAGGATGAAAAGATCTGCACGATGATGTAAATTAAATATGTTAGTTTTTAGTGCCCAATACCGAAATTATAGCAATAATTGGGGTGATTGGGAAGAGCGGGGTGCTGGCTTCTGCGTTTATTTGAATTTGGCGCGCGAAATTCTCGGCCGCTCGGCCGATAAAAGACCGATCGAGCGAAGTGTGAATTTTTTTTTTTAATCTACGGTAGGGCGATGATGACGCCAGTCCCAGGCCCAGGTCTCTTCTCCGACTTCCCCGCGCTACAAAAATGCCGAAAAAAGCTCAGTGTGAACCTGCCTTAAGTCTTTAGAAATCAATATATTTGCTATTATGGGCATATACATATAAATAAAACTAAATTATGAATAATCTGGCATTATTTTGGTTTCGAGGCAACTTTAAGATCAAGGTTGAGATCAAATTTCAATCTGCTGATTACTTGTTGAAGGAAGTCGTGAAGGTTTGTCGTGCGGTTACCTACGGATCTAATTACATCATTATATCTAATTACCTCCACATCTACAAGGTGGGCGGTGTGTGTGAGTGTGTGTGTACAATATGGTGGTTCCTTCTTTCCTTCCTCTACGCTACTCTCGGGCACGCGGGACTCGAACCTAGGATCAGCGCATCAAGGTATACCCTGGGTACGTCTCTGTAGTATTCAGCGGGAAACACTTAGCGAAAACACGTCACAATATTCCATTACCGGCCTGAATGTAAGAACAGTCATGTATTTCAGGGAGAATTCTGACGATGAAAGGCTAATATGGCGGTAATTATGATCGTCCCACCTATATGTGTCACTAAGAATACTCTTAGCATCACTAATATGCCATAAATAAGGTATTTAAGGGTCAAATTCACCTATTTACGGGTAAATACGTCTTTATTTCGCCGCCCAGTTGGTTACTGCACGCTGATTGGCTGAGACCAGAGCCAGGCCGCTGATTGGCTGAGACCAGAGCCAGGCCGCTGATTGGCTGAGACCAGAGCCAGGCCGCTGATTGGCTGAGACCAGAGCCAGGCCGCTGATTGGCTGAAGGGAATCCTGCCTCGCCGCCATGTTACGTGGTGCCGATACGTATTTAAAACGAATTATGACTTTTTTATTCGTGGACCGATTATGGATTGCATAGTCTTAATCAAAACCCCAGCTCTTTGTATGACTTCCCATTAAAAGTCTGCGATATTTAAGGCCTTCGTAAAAGAAATGTGATTCAATACTTTAGTAAACTCGTAGATTTTAGCAATATTTTGTTGATAATTCTTTTTCTACATCAAATGGAGGGGGATTTTTGTGTATTTTAATATAATTCTATATTTCCGCATCGTTTTGTGTACTCTTCTTTCGCTTGGTGGGTATATTTTGTTTTATAGTTTTGAGTGTGGTTTTGTTTATATTTTGACTGTACCTTAGTCTCTCCTCTACTTGAGCGGTGAGGTTATTTGTGTCCCCTTAGCCATCCCTACAGTCGCGGTGTGTCTGCGTGTGTCTAGGTGACGGGTTTTTGACGTGTTTAGTGGAATAATACGGCTGACTGAGCGGTTGAAAGGGTCAAATTATCGAAAAAACTAAACATATTTTGCTCCTCGGTTTCAACACCAAACTCCGATCTGTTAGTGTTTATAAGATACACTCATCATACACTATTTGCACATATTTTTTCACGAATTATAAGAGCTGCGTTAAAAAGTCGATTTTGGTACTAGTAAATTTGAGTTTTTTTCGGCCATATTTTGATACGGGATATTTCATTATTTCTTCGTTATTTCATTGGTTTTTTAGGCTTCTTGTGTCCTATTTATCATTATTTTACTTTATCCGTGTTGATTTATTAATTATTTGATGTATTTGATGTTATAAGATTAATGAAGGGAAAAGGAGCCTGGCTGCGGTCGGCAAGCCGCCGTGGCTGTGACGTCACGGGCCTGTGACGTCACCGTTTGTTTACACGGGGCTGGTATACGGCTGTGTGGATCATTACTACCCTTATCATTCGTGATTACCGGCTCTATGCAAGGCTGAACAAAGGTAGATGGGGAGAATATCAATGTACAAACCTGAAAATAGAGTAAAATGGCTGTATAGCGATATAGAGAGATAAATAATGATTTCTTAAGCCCGCCCGTGGTGGCGCAGGCAGGATTTTTATAGTGACGCCTGCAATTAGAGACTATGCGGCCCCCCTGTGTCCTCCCATGCACTCGCAATCCAAGGCAGAGTTAATGGGCAGCATGTGGGTGTTCTTAGGCCACTCGAGCGGTGCATTAATATTTTCAGTGAATTTATGGGTCTCACTCGGGATCTGCAAGGACTATTGGTTTGATGACTGGTCTGTACTCTGGGACTGAGAGTGCTGTGAAGTGTGGGGCAGGTGTATCCAGCTTCTTTCCTGTGAATACAGGAGTGAGGCGAGGGTGCGTCCTTGCCCCATCACTTTTAAACACTTGTATGGACTGGGTATTGGACAAGGTTGGAGATCAAAGTGATTGAGGAACATCCCACGGCAACACCAAGATCACTGATCTTGTTTTTGCCGATGATGCAGTAATCTTTGCTGAGTCGCTGGAGGTCCTGGTGATGGCTCTCGAGGCGCTGCACGAGGAGGCAAAGCCTTTGGGACTTGAGGTCTCCTGGTCAAGACCAAGGTCCAGGTTTTGGAGACTTACTAGATGAAGCAGTACAGTCTGTTCATGCGTGTGGCGAGGACATTGAGATCTTGAAAGTTTTACATACCTTGGTAGCGCAGTCCTAATGACTGGCGGGTCACGTCAAGAAGTCTTACGGCGGATTGGCATAGCCCACGGTGTTATGGACTTGCTCAGCGGGAGTATTTGGCGTTGTCGGTACCTATGCAGGAGGACAAAGATCCGGATCTTCAAGTCGCTTGTGATCCCTGTCTTACTCTATGGTTGTGAGACATGGACACAAAATAGTGACTTGAAGAGACGAATCAATGCCTTTGGTAATAAGTGTCTTCGCAGAATCATGGGGTATCGCTGGGATGATTACGTGTCAAATCAGCGATTGCACCGTGAGACTGAATCGAGGCCTATTACCTGCATAGTCCGTCAGCGCCAACTTGGCTATATGGTCATGTGGCACGCTACCCTGAAACCGAATCCTTCCCATCAGGTTGTATCTGTAAGAGACAATCCGGCGTGGAGGAGGCCAAGGGGGTGCCCACAAGGCTCATGGCTGGGGAAAGTTGATCTTTCTTGTCGAGAGTTGCTTGGTATGGGAAGGCAGCCTGCATGGGGACTCGGGCGTGGTGACCCCCGGGAGTGGCGCGTAGGGTGGGCGAGGCGACGCGCCCCCCGGCGTATGCCCCCAATGATTGATTGATATAATCACTACTATATATATTATCTCTCTCCTCCCTTAGGCCATTGTGTATTATTATTTTTATTATTAGTTGTAGAAGTAGTAGTAGTCATTATTATTATTATAATTATATGTACACTGGTACCTTGACTTACGAGTTTTCCGAGTTACGAGTAGTCGCTCGGTTGATTTTTTGCTTTGAGTTGCCAGCCAAAATCAGAGTTACGAGCGAGCTTAAGATACGCCGCCGCTAGTTGGCGCAGCGAACGCCACAACATTCGCCCAGCATCTCTATATCAACAAGTATCTCTACTATCTCTACAAGTGAGATCAAGGAAATGTTGGGCATGTGGGAGAGACTTTCAGAGTTTATTGAAAGGAAACGCCCAGAAAAAGTTGCAACTGGTCGTGCGTCTGCGCTATATAGTGACACTTGCCTAACTCATTTCCCAAACATTCTGAAAGGGAGGATAAAACAAACCTCCTTGGACGGTTTTTATTGAAACGAAAGTAGATATGGGAGTGTGGGAGTACCAGTGAAGTATGCAGTAGATATAGAGAAAGCGTCAGGCCTAGGTGTGATGCAGGAGGGGCAAAAAATGTGTGAGTGATGTGTGTATGAAAACAGAATGTAATTGAATGTTGATAATCAGTTGAGTTAGAAGAAGAATTATTAGATCAAGAAGAAGTCATTATTATAAAGAAGAGTTACTAGATTGTTGTCACCCGAGTAAAAGATAGAAATGTGTTGAATATGTAGTTATAAAAAATGTCAACAACTATTTACTATCAGATAAAGACAAAGAAGTACATTGATAAAGTAGTAGTAGAAAAGTAGTAAAAGTATAAAGTAGAAGTACAGTCAAACCTCGATATAACGGACTAAAAGGGGAGGAGGAGTGGTCCGTTAAATCCGAAGTCCGTTATATCGAGGTTTGACTGTATATTGAAAGTCAGCATATTGATATCAGAGTAGAAATAAGTAGAAATGTGATTTATGAGAGCAGCAAGACATTTAAACAAGGATTATTCTATCAAAATATAAAGATTCACCTCAAAATATGATGTACGGTAAATGAAATGTTTTAAATGTCAGGGTAAAAATAGATGAAAAGTATTGAGTATAAAGTGATGATCATAAGGTCACAGGAACTACCACGTGTAGGTCTCGCGGCCTCTTGTAGCTTCTTTATGTTCCTATGTTCTTAAATGAAAAGTTTTAAATGTCAGGGTAAAAATAGATGAAAAGTATTGAGTATAAGGTGATGATCATAAGGTCACAGGAACTACCACGTGTAGGTCTCGCGGCCTCTTGTAGCTTCTTTATGTTCTTATGTTCTTACGAGGTGTTTTCTTCCCACAGTATTTGACAACGGTGATTCCCTACGATGTTGGACACGGCCCACCACACAACCCTACCCTCCAGATCCTCATTAAGAGTAAGTCAGTGTGTGGGAAGAGTAAGTCATGGGTGTGGACTGTGTGGGAAGAGTGTGACATGACATCAAATAGTCTTCGATACAGTAAACTCTCTCTAAATCGAACAGGGACGAGGAGGAGGAAGGAGGGAGAGGGGAGGAGGAGGAAGAAGGTGAGACAAGGAAGGGAGGAGAGGAGGATGAGGAAATGGGAGGAGGAAGAATTTTTTTTTTTTAGTATCCTTCGCTTTGTATACAATCCTTCAGAGTCCTTCACGGGCCTCTTCGCTCCTTCAGGCATTAGAAGTCCTACAGGATTGCTAAAGTATTCCTAGGTTTTTATAAGTCCTTTGACAATCACATGGGTGGCTCAAATAGGGATTAATAATACTAATACTAATGCTGAAAATACTAATACTGATCGTTGTATTGAAGTCATGATTAATCTAGCAATGCCTGTCATATTTTGTGTCTTGTAGTAAGTTTTGTCAAATTTGTGATTTTTAAAGAATATCTGGAAGTATCATGTCATTGTGAATTGGCTGAAATAGTGACTTCTAATCATTGTAACTGAAAACTGACTCCAGATTCGTGTTCAGCATGCCCGATAACTGCTAGGAACTAATTTTCAAGCAAATCTATTTTTCAAAAAATATAGCATATTTTGCAAGGTGTATGCCTTGATTTTTTTTTTAAATCACGTTTTTGTCAATAACTAAAAAACTATTGCAGATAAATTCAAAAGGTAAAGAAGTAAATATGAAACAGAGCAAGGGCTATCATTTGGCGTAAAGCAAAAAATATTGATTGGTAAATAACCGAGAAAATAGCATATTCGTACATTTATAAAAAATATCAATTTTCGCGACAACCATGAGGTGTTTTGAACAACCGATTACTGCATCTTGTAGAACACCTCAAGATGAACCTTTGTTACTTCCATAAGTTTTCTTCGACTCATAGTTTTGCGGCAAAATAACAAAAAACTCATTTTCGTCAATTTAGAATAATTTTGAGCAGCCAGAAATCCGAAAATATTTTTTTGATAGATAAATGGAAATGCCGGGGATAAAATTGTAGATCCATCCATTTACAATAACTTTTGATGGGTAAGTGTTGCTGTGTGAGAAACTAGTCGTGAGCTGAATGCATTATAGTAAATATATAAGTTTATACATATTACAAAAAAATAATATATATTATGGTGACACAGGTGACGCCAATGTGCACAACATATTAATAACCACAGATGAACACAGTGCTGTCTACCACTCAAAATCAAATCCCTACAATTTAATGATGTAGACTGTTGACAACTAGACCTGTATTGCTCAGAAGTATTTTCCTACATTTCATCACTGCCTCCTTGTATTGCTCAGAGGTAGGCCCTATTTTCGTACATTTCATCACTGCCTCCTTGTATTGCTCAGAGGTAGGCCCTATTTTCGTACATTTCATCACTGCCTCCTTGTATTGCTCAGAGGTAGGCCCTATTTTCCTACATTTCATCACTGCCTCCTTGTATTGCTCAGAGGTAGGCCCTATTTTCCTACATTTCATCACTGCCTCCTTGTATTGCTCAGAGGTAGGCCCTATTTTCGTACATTTCTCTGGCCATATCAGGTGCCTAGAATTGAAACGGCACAAGCGCCACTTTTAAAAAATTGAGAAAAACGCAAACAAACCCCATTACAATATCTTCATTTGTTGCTGATTTACTTTGAAAACACTTTAGGTGCATTTTTTTCCATTGATAAAAAGTGGCGCTTGTGCCGTTTCATATCTTGATTTTCTTAGAATAAACTTTAAGCGCGTTTTTCTCAGTTTTTTAAAAGTGGCGCTTGTGCCGTTTCAATTCTAGGCGCCTGATATGACCTCTGATGTCTGGCACGTATCCCTTTTTCTGGCATTAAATCAATCCATCCCACATTTCTTCACCACCTCCTTCTGTCTGCCACAAGTCCCCCTTTTTGGCATTAACCCCTTCACGCCCAAATCTTTCCTTTGCTATATGAAATCGTCTTGTTAGCCATAAAATAACGAAGAGTAACTGTATATACCAAATGAGTTAGTGGACAAGGATACTAAACAGGTCATAATCTAAAATATATTGCTTATACTCACTAAAAATCGTCTAATGGCACCCAAATTACAATGGAAATTACGTTCTGGGTCTCAAGGGGTTAAATCAATCACCTTCTCCTTGCCTTCCTCCACAGTTCTGACGGCGATCAACGAGGACAGCCCTACCGTGCCCACCCTCCTCACTGACTACATCCTCAAAGGTCAGTTAAAACCCATCAGGGGACTGAGGTGGTACTGATTTGTACACTCCCATGAAGACTTGGCCAATAACATGAAGAAGTACTAGCTGACATGTTAACCACTGCCGTAGAGCAACACTCACACCATTGTCTATGTTCCCTTCCTCCCTCCCCTGATGTAAAGTGGAAATTTAAGGTAAAACTTCATCTCGTTTTGCTCAGTGGCCAAGAAATAAATGGAGCCGTGTGTTTTGTGATCCCCGAGAGGACCTCAGCCGGGACAGCCTAGTGTGGCCTGTGCAGTCCTCCCGCATTGCAGTGAAAGCTTGTTCTGATGTACGACTTTATGGGAGCCTCAAGGGAATGCGTTTAATTCTCTAGAAGCCAGATTACATGGAGAAAACACTAAATCCATGCTAACTTCTCAAGGTGTAACTGAGCTGTAAGGAATGTAGGTATATATTTTTATGGGGCAGACTGATTAACCCTCAATATTTACTTACATTTCCCCCTTTTTGGCATTAAATCAAGCTATCAGTATTTATTCGGGTACCTTACTCACTTCAATAACAGTGTGCTGAACATTAACCCCTTCACGCCCACATCTTTCCTTGGCTATATAAAATGATCTGTTGTTAGGCATAAAATTACGAAAAGTGACTGAATATACCAAATTAGTTAGCGGGCATGGGTATTAAACAGATCATAGCTATAAAACATAACTTATATTCACTAAAAATCGTGTAATGGTAGCCAAATTACAATGGAAATTAGGTTCTGGGTCTCAAGGGGTTAATGTGGCAGAGACTGTAATGTCACACGTATCACACAGTAAATATCTCTAGTGATGAATGCAATAGCCAAGGTAATTCATCGTATATAGAACTTTCTGTGCCTGGGGTTAATCTGTTAGTGTGTCAGAACAAGGTTTTACTGTAGATGTGTGTCTGATCATTGTTGACACAGTGTATGGGATGGCTAGCTGCCTGCATGAACCATAGAGCACTGAACCTTAACATAGAGATTATTCTTGCATACGATGAAATGCTATAACAAATGATTTGTTTAGTCAAGTTTTCAAGGTCTGTCCCTCAGTGTATATGAGGTCTTTAAGGATACTCTTAACATCTCCAGGGGTGTTCTGTGCTGCCCGGCCCTGCAACGAATGGAGGACCTTTTGGCCACGGATGTTTTGGGATACGAACAAAAACTAAACGTCTCACTAATCCTAGGTCTCTTAAAAAAAATCCTCTCTCTCTCTAAAAAAAAAAAAATCTCTAACTAAACCTAATCTCAACCTGACCTAACAACCCCAAACATCCGTGGCCGAAACGTCCGGTTAAACGTGACTCCAGGGCGGGCGGCATGGATTCCTGGCGCAGACCGGGTATCATCAAAACGTGCGGCGAATTTTTTTCTGGCCACTGCGGATAACTCCATCGTTTTCCCTTTTCTACTTGGAAATGATACCAGCAAACCACCAAGGTAGTGATCAAACTATAGAATTGGCTGGGAGTGACAACAATATTTTTTATAGTTGCCAGTTAGTGTTTTTGTAAGTAATGTTATGTTATGTACAGTGAAGACATTTTTGAGGACTAGACAGACCTAGCTAAGTAGTGTTTTGAGGTGATGATGTGAAGGATGTTTGTCTGATTAGAGTTTTTGGTGACTCACTAGATTATGTGATGGTGAATGACTGGTGCTAAGTGATGGAGAAGAATACATCAGTCCTGCTTGACTAGTAGTAGTGGTGATAGTGCATCGTATTTATAGAAAGTGCTATACTTCTATTACCATTTGTGGACATGAGTGTTGAACTAGACTAGAATGAGTAGCATGTAGTATTAGTGGCCAGAACACACACACACACACACACACATCAGCAGCACACACAAATAGCAGCACACACACACAGCAGCACACACACACACACACACACACAGAGGAGCACCCAGGGACACAGCCTTGAAGTAGTAACATGTTGGATGCATGTTGAAGGGAAGGAATGCTGCCCCTACACTGTGATCAGGGGTGAACATGAACACATTCCCCTTTAAGGACATGATGAGTGGTTATGATCAGCCTGTCTCATAATTTGATCCTCTATCTGTCTGTCACCTTCACTATTATAGCACCCGTCAGGCTGGCTCGGTTGGTAGAGCTGCGGGCTCGCGTGTAGCGTCCCTGCATTCGGTCAGCGGTTCGAGTCCACCAAGTTCGTCCTGGCGTGATGGCGCTTTGTATAGTCAATAACCTTGTAGTTGGTACTTGCAAAGTGTCTAGCTAGGATCAAAGTATCTTATCTTATCACTTTATAGCCACCATCACCAGCTATCCACTATTTCTATCCACTATTCACTATCACCAGCTATCCACAATCACCAGCTATCCACTATCACCAGCTATCCACTATCACCAGCCGCCACACGCTACCTCTGCACCTCGCTCACCGTGCTGTCTGCTGAGTGTCCCGCCACCCTAGGCCTTACTGTGCCTTACACATGTCTCTGTCACACATTCACAGCTGTGCTAAGATTCACGTCACTTTTATGAATCTCTTATTACGAACGCACTCACACGTCACTTTTATGGATCTCTTATTACGAACGCACTTTTATGATTCCGTTGTATTGCAAGGTATGTTAGGCTTTTATGGATGCGTAACTCATGAGGTCATTAGCTCGTAGGTCATTAATTACTGTGTTTTGGGAGTTTTGCCTGAACCTCGTAAATACACACTCCTCTCAGCAGTTACGTCACGTCAGAGTAGAGAGTTGCCTGCACTGATGCCCCCTTCGTACGTCACCTAAACCCAGACCACATATCCATCTGTGGCGTCTTGTTCCCTAGATACAAGGTGATACACAGGAGACACTTGTAGCACTTGTAAGGACTTCAAAACGTGATCCACAACAAGCATGTCATTAAACTCTTCAACTTACACAGCTTTGATATTTTGGTTCAGTATTCCTTTCACCATGTCTCATGAGAACAGATACACTGAACCCCTTCACACCCAGATCTTTCCTTGGCTATAAAAAAAATCCCTGTTGTCGAGCCATAAGAATACGAAAAGTCACTGAATATACCAAATGAGTTAGTGGACAAGGATACTAAACAGGTCATAGCTATAAAATATTGCTTATAGTCACTAAAAATCGTCTAATGGCACCCAAATTACTATGGAAATTACGTTCTGGGCCTCAAGGGGTTAAACTAAGGACTTGCAAAATAACGTGTAGAAATGGAGGTGATTGTGTTGTCATGAGTACAGTGCACACCCAAGATAGTGCCTGTACACTATCCTTGGTGCACACACGCCACATGGTATAGTGTGTGGACCATGTTGTGAGCCGCCACATATGCTCATGTTTGTAGTCACATACCATGATTGCTCGTGGTAATTGCTATGATTTTGTTCCATTTCTACTCAGTCAAAATTATTCACTTGATCTTGTAGCTGCCATGGAAAGTACTAGAGCAATCCTACAGTACTCCTATTGCAATCACAACAGAGATCTTGTAGCTGCCATGGAAAGTACTAGAGCAATCCTACAGTACTCCTATTGCAATAACAACAGAGATCTTGTAGCTGCCATGGAAAGTACTAGAGCAATCATACAGTACTCCTATTGCAATCACAACAGAGATCTTGTAGCTGCCATGGAAAGTACTAGAGCAATCCTACAGTACTCCTATTGCAATCACAACAGAGATCTTGTAGCTGCCATGGAAAGTACTAGAGCAATCCTACAGTACTCCTATTGCAATCACAACAGAGCTGGCATGACCTATTGATTTCATTAGGACAAGACAAAAAGGGAACAATGACCACGTACAATGATGGTATGTGACTACGAATACAGGCAATATAGTCACACACTGCATGCGCTTGACAGAAGGGTGGAGAGATGGAGCCTGAGAGTGTGTGTGAGAGCATTGAGGAGGCAGCCTCAGCATAACACAGGACCAGTGGCAGGCATACATCCAGTTATAGTTTTATTTTATCGAGGTGAAAAATCATGACTCCTTCCTTGCTGCTTACTGACTGATATTTGATGCCAGGAGAGAATAGTATGGTTCTTCTAAATTTCAGTTGTATTTTATCTTAGTTAACCATAGTATCAGGTAAACATAGGCATAATTTTAAGCATGAGACCTTAAGATAGAATGGAATTTTTGCCTTGTTAAAAAAATAGACTATAGTGTATTCAAGGCTTTACGATTGTGCTATTTTACAGGATTACAGTTGGATATTCAGTGAAGGGATCGTATTCTAGTGACAAACTTACTTGGTCCAAAAAGTTGTTTTATTATCACTTTGTGCAACATTTTGGCTTCATGGACGTGTCGTCAGAATGATATCTCTGTGATTTGCATTTTCAATTTTCTCCTGGAAAGATGGGTCACTGCTTGCCATCACAGCTGTGCAGAGTTATTTTCAGGGTTACAAAGATGGTGATAGATAGGAAAACATGTAAGGGTCTCACTGAGGATGTCTTGTGTTTACGTGATGTTGTGGCTTTGTTGCAGTGTTGTGCCCGTCATGAGTGAGTGTTGGTGAAGGCCCGCCAGCGCTGCACGCCCCCCCGCAGCCACGCCCCCCGCACCCCCCCACACACAGCAGTCCTGCCCAGCCTGAGTCAGCTGCACGTACTGTACCATGCAAGGTGATGCAAATTCATGAACTGTTCACCTACTCCAATCTTCTGGTCTCTCAGCCATTATTGGAACATTGGACCAAGCTAAATATTTGTCACCAAGGGTTTGAGTAGGAAGGATTGACCAGCTAGTCACGTGTGCCAAGGGCATGTTTTAAGACAGTAAGAAGTAACCATGTATTTTAGCAGCTAATGATTAACACCGGGAAAGTCTGTGACCGTCAACAAGTAAATGACTCGCCTAGTCAGAGCTCAAAGTAGTGTACATATTGGCAGGGTCTGTGTATAATTACTGAAAGCTCCTCCTCTCCTCCACATGACTGTGTGTGTGTGTGTCTGGTGAAATAGATCACAACAACTCGCCATTCTGCTGAAGGCCACATCATATGCATTATTGCTGGGAACTATGAAGTTTATAGTAATATTAAGTGATAACTAGCACTTAAAGCTGCTTTGTATCAGACAACCAAAGAATCTCCTTACTAGTTTCATGTCCTGATTATTATTTGATATGATACACTCACAAGTAAGACAGCTGTTAGCTATAAAAGATGTAATCATGAAGCATTGTATAGGAGTCTTTGTAACTTAATACTCTGTCTGTCACAAACTATCCTCTACACTTAACCTCTGTATATAACAGGAAGGAATTATAGGCCATGCTTTGAGCACAGACGGTATGCCGATGGTTGTATCTCGATATTCTTAATGCCCAAGTGCAATTGTCGTATTGTGTGTGTGTGTGTGTGTGTATGTGCGTGCATAAGGCAGTGCAGACATGTGGCTTTTACCTTTTGCATGCCTAAGATAATGAATTGATGGATAATTTTGCCGCCATCACCCACGAGCTTTGACATGCTGCAGTGCACCAGCCTGGCCATGGTTCCCGAGGGTCACCAGGCCGGGTGTTGCCAGATGGGACACTGAGCTGAGAATAAGTGTGATGTCTCTCTGAATGGAAAAAATATCCTTTTATATTGGAATGAAAAAACGTAACTTCTCGAGTTAGTATTGAACCCGAGACACTTGGCAGATAAACAAATTTGCGATAGAGCATTTGCAGCCGAGTAGACGTTAGGCCTTTGAATATACAACGGAAGCCTCTATCCACCCCAACCATGAATTGCAATGTCAGTTACTCTCAGCTCTCCAAATATGACGGCACACACAACGTCAAGTCTCTCGGACAATGGTAATGCAGTGTGACGCCAGCCATCGGGTGTTCAACTCAAGCAACCGGAATTTGTTTTGAGAGAAAATAACAAATAATTATGAGCATCATTTACCATGTCCAGCATTTTCTTCGCCCTTCAGGAACGACCAGGAATCCCACAGTAGGTAACAACTAAGTATCACATCAAGGAAAATTAATAAAAGATGCCAGCCATAACACAATCCTCTTTTATGGTAGACTAGACACAAGACATACGATATTCTCTAATAAATATTTAAAGCTTTCTCCAGCGTATTTCTTTGATGTAGATGTGATTTGTCACTGCCATAATCATACATATATATATATATAGACTATATAATCTCTCCCTCCAACCCTCGTGAGACTGGTGGGCTGACAACCTCGGCACAGATTTGCTCTACCAAGACAGCAATCATATAATAAATCTATATATTTGTAAGGAATTCTGGGCAGTTCTGACCAAGTAGTCGTGTACATACTCTGTTGTGTGTGTGTGTGTGTGTGTGCATGCATGTGTGTGTGTATGTGTGTGTGCACTCACTTAGTGTGCAGTGCCCCTAGCCTGTTTGATTAACTTTCTTTTATGTTAGTTAAATGAATATATTTATTTTTGTGGACCATTTTTTTATTGCTTTCACTAGCCGTGCGTGCCGCGTGAAAGGTGACCGAGCGTCTTATTCTAATTACACGTGTGCATGGATTTATCTCTCTTGACATGTGTTGACATTACCACTGTGATGTTTAGTTCTGCATTGTATGGTATTCCGAGTCCTTGCAGTGTTATTTTAATGTAAAAAAGTATTTATGAAATACATTATCTGTTCTTGTGTCTGGGTTTGGAATGATCCTACTAGTTTGGTCAACGTTCAGCTACCAGGGTTCAGTGTGGCCTTGTGTTGGGACAGAAGGGTGGGCAGTGACAGGCCACAGGGGATGCATCGTACAGCAGGTAACAGGCCGGTGACGCATTGCTTCCCGCCACGCTTGTCACCTCTACAAGTAAGCTAACGGGCAGTAAATGGATGACAGAATTATTGGCAGTGTTCAGGGAAGGCATGGACAGCTTCAGTCCTTGCAAAGCCTCTACGCAATCCTGGAAATATTCACTTTGCTACTGCTGCTAAGCCCACACAAGCTCCAGATACATCACGGCAAGTTATCAGCCTTAAGCTTTGCCTACACAAATCTAATAGTGCCATTGGAATGAATCCAGCTCTCTGAAAGCTGTCAAGTGATTTGAAGCCTGGCAGAGCTATGAAAGATGCTAATGAAGATTTTGCTCACATACATTTTTATAAAGACTTGACTATCCTTTCTTTGTTTTGGGTAGAATCTGCTCAAATTTTCTTGATTCTAAATACTGTTGGCAAGACGATACAACATCCAGAACACCAAGAAGATACAAAGACACCGCAGAGCCTTTAAAAGTGTGACATTCCTAAAGCATTTAAGTGACAACGTGAAACACCAGTGCGTAGAATAAAATTATGGTGCAAAATGAATTTCCACAAAACAACAATCGATACCACCCCAGTTATCCTTCTTGGTATTCTCTCCTGTCCTTGTTACTGCAGACCTCGTGCTGCTGCCTCTCCAGCACCAGGTACTGGACTATAGGTATGGCAGTGTTCACCCAAAGCTTACAGCACTAGTGATCATGAATCCCTTTGGTGCTCCCCAAGATAATGCATAGATGTGAACTCTGCTGAGTTCCTGATGGGCGCAAGGCTTATGCATAAATACTGATGACGCGGACTGACGGGACAAAATACTACAACAAACCTAGACTGTAGAGGTGTTGAGGCGAGGCGTCAAACTTGCCTCTGGCAGTGTAGAGGTTCATGCGTTCATGAGGCAGTGATCTTTGGCAAGCCTGCAGCCAGGACGAAGGCGGCCTTGACCCGACTCTTGATGATGGTGGGCGTGTGTGCGTGGGCGTGGCGCAGCCTGAGGGGCGTCTCCACCACACTCCACTCGCTGTGGTCTGTGGACAACACCACGGACACTCAGGACTCGGGCTGCAGGTGGAACATGGAGGATGAATTACAGTCATGGTGAAGGGTGAGGCATGCTGGAGGAAGTCACCGGAGTGGAATGGTGAAGGGTGAGGCATGCTGGAGGAAGTCACCAGAGTGGAATGCCGAGCTGAATGTTCCGGCATAGTTGGCCAAGTTCATGTTAATGCATAGTTCATGCAAATGAAAAAAGACTAAAAATTTCCTAAGTATGGGACTGAGGTGGTGAATGTAATGGGAGTATTATCTGAAAAGTATAAATACTATTTGAAAGGGGTCGGAGGGAAATAAAAGGATTGTAAGAAGCAATAGTTATGTACTTATGGAAGGACATAGGTGTGGGAGTTTTCTGTTATGACTCCTTCAAGGGCACACAAGGGCTTCACAAGGGTTCAGAAAATAACAATACATCCGTCTTAATCAATTTGTGTTATTTGAGAAAAAATCTATTGTCAAAGGTGATATGCATTTACTTCAAATTCACGTAACGTAAACAGTAAACCCAGGTCAAGCATGAAGACACTGTAATTGTATGTACCGTACTGTAGTGAAAAGAAACTACATGTATAAAGTATAACTATGTAAAAATGAAAGAGTGCTTGCTTCTTTATAGCAGGTGAAGGATAGGAAGCCTGTGCACCTGGCTTGCAGTCATGATGCATAAGGCAATATTTGTGGGGGAAGGAAGCACACATGACGGACAGAGGACGTCTCGTTTCCTCACCGTCTGTACGAGCCAGGTGGTCACAGGCCTCCTCGGAAAGGGTGATGCAGGGGCCCACCTCGCCCCCAACTGCTGCGGCCATTTCTGAGGCCCGCCGTCTGGCCTCCAAGGCTGCGCGTCGCCCTGCTACCGCCCGCCCTTCAGCCACAGCCGACCATGAGTGATGGTACACCACCTGCGACCATGACAGAGAATGTGGACTGTTATTGTGGTGGTCAGTGGGAGTGGTTGCAGTCTCAATTCATATTACCATGTATTATCACTTGTAAAAAAAAAAAAAAGGTTGTCTTGTCCAGAAAAAGAGGGGATACAAAGAAGTACAGTAAAACCTCTCATATCCGGACTAATTGGGCCAAGGAGTGGTCCGAGTAATGCAAGGATCCGAATAATGGGGGGATTATATATGGGGGGAAATGAAAAAAATAAAAAAAAAATTTTTTTTATATATATATAGGTCAATATTTTAGCTAGGAAATTTCGAGAAAATAAAAAAAAATTATAGGTGAATACTATATAGCTAGGAAATTTCGACCCCTATATAAAAAAATTAAAAAATAATAAAGTCCGAATAACGAGGGTCCGAATACGAGAGGTTTTACTGTATTTCACAAAGTATCACACTGACTCACGTTCTCCACCTCGACGGCATCACTCAGCTTCTCGGTGAGGGTGGAGAGGACCGGCTGCACAAACTGGGAGGGCAGCGTGGCCATGATGGTGACGGTCAGCATGATGTGGGAGACGTTGCTGCGGCATTCCTCCCTCTCCGTGATGTCCTCCCGCCTCGCCTGATTGCTGTACAGCTGTGCGGGGCAGTCAGGGTCACACTCGGCTCAAACAAGTCCTATGATCCAAACCTTAGCTTTGTGCAATGAGGCAATGACCAGGGATACCGGTAGTCAAGATCTATGTAGGAAATCTAGCCGTGCAAAATATCACGAGATGATGGCAGGAAAATATGTCTATACGTATAAAAAGACAAGAGTTGCAGAGTACAGGTTGAAGTTCCCAAACTCGGCATCCCAAGACTCGGCAACACCCAAAACTCGGCTATGGTTCCGGATTTTCCAAAACACGGCAGAACACCCAAAACCCGGTGCGTAGTTGCCGGGTCGGCCGCTGGGTGCCACCACACTAGGCCGCTTGGTTTCTCCGCCGATTTGTTTGTTGTTATGTCAGTGGTGTTGGACTGTAGAGTGTTACACTGTTATTTTTTGTACTCTACAGATCTGTTATTGGTATGGTCCCAAAGTCAACATTTTTATGTGATTTTCATGCTTTTTCCCCTTAATATATCTACGTTCTAAAAGTCGGAAAATTCCATTACTCGGCTCGGCGCTGGTCCCGAGGTTGCAGAGTTTGGGAACTTCAACTTGTACATACAGAAGCTACTGTCGATACACCTTTTCCTGGTGAAAATACAAACAGCTGATACCGGAAATTTTCAAAGAGAATCTAATTGTGGTCAGTGTGTATGTATTGTACGTTGGAAGCTAGTTGGAAGTGTATCGTCGGCCGTCTAACCTCATAAAAATAATGGGAAAAACTGACGTTAAACAGAAAGGAGAAAAAAAGTATACGTATTACATATATACATATTGACATACGAACCGCCACGACATAATCAACATTACGGACGCCCGAGTCTCCCCTACCGTGTGGTGTACGTAGGGCTGCCTCTTGTCGACGGAGGTGCGGCATTCCTCCAGGGACTGCTTGCAGGCGGACAGGATGAGGGTGATGGTGGCCAGCTGGGGGCGCACCTCCACCTCCCCGACGCCCACCACCTCCAGGGTCTTGGTGAGGCCGGGCTTGGTGTCTGCCATGCTCCTGGAGCCAGGGTAACATATGGCTAGTGGTTTCTGGCCGGCACCACCGTACCCATTACTGCCGCAGGAGAATAACATGAGGCTCTGTTTGGGTGACACTGTTCTCGCATCCTGGCTCAGGCTTCAAGGCTGTCTCTTGATCCTCTCTTCTGATTCTCCCTCCACTGTGGACAGAAAGGCAAGGCAACATGATAAGTGCTGTATTGGATGGCCTGAAGGGGACCTTTGCTTCACCACAAGCACCTCTAAATGATGTCTTTGGATAATCTCTGTCAAATTGTATTAAATAATCAACAATTTTAAACTTCCTGAAAAGCATTTCTTACCACAAAACAATGATCTTTACATGTACTACCTTGACAAAACCATCAATCATAATGCATCCACTTTGAAAAAACATTTCTTCAATATGGCACTGAATTTCTCCAGGAATACATAACTATCATAAGCTATGAATTGAATACTAAGTTGTTAAACTTAACCATTCCTATAAATGATTTTATGCTACACCTCATCAGGCCAGCGTTCCAGTACCTTGCTTGTGTCTCATTAGCTGAATATTATGGAAACTATTTCAACCAAAAGCATCACAGGTCAAGTTAAAACCCTATTGTTGATGCAGAGAGACGTCACACTTGTAATGGATCCCTGCAGGCAAGGCGTCACTACCCTGCTGCCTGTACTGCATCACTCTGGGCTTGTCCCGCTGTCCCCGGCCACTGGCTGGGAGCGGCAGGCTCGGGCTGGGCTGGCTGCTGTGCGTGGTGACACTCCACACAAGCCAGATGTTGCAGTACAGTACACCCTACACACACACACAGGGTACTCCGTAGTGTAGGGGAAGCACGCTCGGTTCACAACCGAGAAGTCCCTGGTTCGATTCCCGGGCGGAGCGGAAACATATGGGCTGTTTCCTTAAAACCTGAGCCCCTGTCCACCCAGCAGTGAATGGGTACCGGGTGTTAGCCGGGGTTTGTACCTGCTCTCCGGGGTGGTGGCTTCGGCCAAAACTAAGCACTAAGGATGAATGATAAAAATGTTGATATGGAGACTGGGCCACACGAGCGTTGCTCAGGCCCTGTAAAAATACAACTAGATGAATACACAGTAGCCATGCACAGGTGATGAGGCGGCACAACAATGGTAGATGTCCGTGCCTATGTTGCACTGCACACCCACTGCTACTCTTGACCACTGTCTGACCCCTGTGATGGTGTCCTACAGTGTCCTGGCGGTACTAGCCTTGCATCCTGGGTGAGGGAGGTGGTGGTGGTGGCTGTGCAGGGCTGGGCGGGGTGGGGAGGAGCCAGGTGTTGAGGTGTTACTGCCTACCTGTGCCTGCTGCTGCTGCTGCTGGTGTTGTGGTGGGCGTGGGTGTGGGTGCAGGGAGGGGCGTGGACACCCGGGTGGCAGGACAGGCGCGGCGCCCTCCACCCTGCATCACTGGTGGCACTGTTGCTGCTGCGGGGCGTTAGCCGTCAAGTGGTGGGGGTGAACAGCTGATTGTGGTGGGGGAAGAGGTGACAACTGGTGGTGGGGGCGACAGCTGATTGAGGGAAGGGGTGACCGCTGGTGGGGGGGTGAAGGGTGAAAGCTGATGGGGTGGGGGGGTGGGTGACAGCTGGTGGGGGGAGGGGTGACAGCTGGTGCGGGGAGGGGTGACAGCTGGTGGGGGGGGGGGTGACAGCTGGTGGGGGGAGGGGTGACAGCTGGTGGGGGTGGAAGGGGTGACAGCTGGTGGGGGGAGGGGTGACAGCTGGTGGGGGGGAGGGGTGACAGCTGGTGGGGGGGAGGGGGAGGGGTCACAGCTGATGGCTATTATTATGTTGTGTTCGAGGCGATCCGAACGATGCTTTTTCAGACTTTTTCACCATTTTAAAGTTAATGAAGGCATAATCATACAATATACAATAGACACTTTACGCCTAAAAACACAACGGAGCCATAATACAGATAATATACAGTGAGGAACGTATGATAGAGAGCAAATAATGATTATATATGAGAGGGAATAAGGCCTTGATCGCGAAAGAAATCCCTCAGTAACAAAATTTTCTTTCTATTTCCTAACCAGGTTTTCGAATATTAATTTATATTCACCATTTTTTCTTGTATATATCCTCATACAAATAGTAGTATAGTCAGCCCTAAAAATACTGTAATAGTAGTAGTAGTAGTGGCAGTAGTAGAGGGCGCTACTATCGCTGCTCCCTTCCTTTCCCTCGCCACCATCACTAGCGGCGGGGTGACTCTGCTCCGGAATATCGCCTTGCATCTGCTGCACGTGAGTCATTTACCTCGTCCTTTACATCCATCCTTCAATATTAACACCTCAACAGTGCATTGTGTAGGATTATAAGGCGGGATGTGTGTGATATAAGTGATAAATAGGTCATGTATGAGAGTGCCTTATGGACATGCCGTGAGAACCATGCAGGGTGTTTGGGTCACAATTGGGTGTTGATGTGGGTGTTGTGTCCCCAGGATGAACGAGAGTCTGCAGCTGCGCGGGCAGCTGGAGGGTCACAATGGCTGGGTCACGCAGATCGCCACCAACAGGAACTTCCCCGACATGATCCTGTCGGCCTCCAGGGGTGAGTAGCGGGGCGGGGCGGGGCGGGCTGGGGGTGCAGTCAGTTCGTACACAAGTTGTTTCGTGGTCTATATGAAACTATAGTCGATTCGTACACTCAGAGTTTAACTTGATTACTATTACGATTCCACACCAGGTATGTACGAAAATACTCAAAATCAGTGTACGAAACGACTAACTATACCTGGGTACGAAACAACTTGTGTACGAAACTCTCTAACCGCTAGCTTCACCTTCATTATAAGTGGTGTTGTGTAAAAATGTATCGAACCTGGAAGCTACAAGAGGCTGGTGGGCTTATCTCTCTCTCTCTCTCTCTCTCTCTCTCTCTCTCTCTCTCTCTCTCTCTCTCTCTCTCTCTCTCTCTCTCTCTCAGGCGTGTAGTTCTTGTACTCGGCTATCCTTCCCCTAACGATCGGCGGTGTAGTGGCGAGACAGTATATGGGTTTGTATCTAGCCATTCCGATATAGGGTCGTCTTGTAACCCCTTGAAACCCAGAGCGTAATTTCCATTGTAATATAGCTACCATAAGACGATTCAGTGACTATAAGCAATATTTTATAGATATGACCTGTTTAGTATCCCCATCCACTAACTAATTTGGTATATTCAGTGACTTCGTATTCTTATGGCTCGACAACAGGCAGTTTTTTATAGCCAAGGAAAGATCTGGGCGTGAAGTGTTTATGGCAGTGTATTTTGTTGTATTATTAGTGTTTTGTGTGTGTTTCAGACAAGTCTTTGATCCTGTGGAAGTTGACGCGGGAGGAGAACCATTACGGCGTGCCTCAGAAGCGTCTGCACGGCCACTCCCACTTCATCTCCGACGTGGTGAGTGTGTGGGTGGATGGATGGATGGTGGTGGTAGTGCTCTCTCTCTCTCTCTCTCTCTCTCTCTCTCTCAGTATTAAGAAGTGTAGGTGAGTGGGTGTGAAGGGAGGTAGGGGTGGTGGTGGTCTCTCATTCTCTCTCTCTCTCTCTCTCTCTCTCTCTCTCTCTCGGCAGTAAGAAGTGTAGGTGAGTGGGTGTGAAGGGAGGTAGGGGTGGTGGTGGTTTCTCTCTCTCTCTCTCATTAATTAGTGAGTTCTATGTGTGGTCTCTCTCTCTCTCTCTCTCTCTCTCTCTCTCAGCAGTAAAGTGTGGTCTAGATAGGTGTGTTGGCTCTCTCTCTCTCTCTCTCAGCAGTCAGAAGTGTAGGTATTTATGGGAATAGTCAGATGATGGACAGGTGAGGGAAGGACTTTAAACCAGTGCGAGGCATTCTGTAGTAGTAGTAGGTGGAGGCCATAGGGTTGTTGATGTTTATCGTGCCATTATTTACTTGATATTGAACCCATGAAATATTTAGCAATCTATAAACATGGATATTGGGTTAGGTTTTCTTAAGTTTCTCTAAATGTTTCTGGAAATCAATACATTTCCAACATAGACTCATTTCCATCTTGTCATGCCATTGGGCTGGAAACTGAATTGCAGGTCAGGTCAGGTCAGTTGTGGGTCGGGAGTCTGGCCTTTTTTATCGGCACTCCCTGACGTGTTTCTTCTTGCTGTCTGGGTCTTTAATTAGTTGTCTTCTCTTATTCTATCTTATTAGTTTCTTTCTTTTTCTTTCTTCTTATTTTCTCTGGTCATCCAAAAACTGTTGATTGTTCATTTTGCTTCTTCCACATTCCCCTCTCCAAACAAATACTCCCCCACTATATCCTCTTCCTCCTCTATGTAAGGTTGTTGTAGCCTCACACTTTTCTTTCTTTCATTACTGTAGGCTGGGCATCATAGCAGAAAATGTTTTAAGTCCTCCTTTTCCGCCCCAACACAGGTCACACGTTACTTCTTCTAGTCTTCTTGCTATTGTTTACATCACAGTTATTATGATGAAAAATTGCAAACTGAGGTACCATGCGGAAACCTTTTGCGGATATGGGTCTGACACTTAGAGAGGTCAAGTGTTACACCGATATTCCTGGTGTGTGTGTTGACTGACGTGGTGTTGTGTTGTCAGGTGCTGTCTCTGGATGGCCACTTTGCGCTCTCCGGCTCCTGGGACAAGACCCTGAGGCTGTGGGACCTGGCTGCCGGCAAGACCACGCGCCGCTTTGAGGACCATAACAAGGTCTGCACCACCCCGGGGACCCTAAGCGGTTATATGTCAGGAAGCTTTTTTGTTTACACATTTTTTACGTAGATAGAAGAGGACTTTCGCGCATGGGTGAGTATTGCGGCAGTTTTGTCTGCAGGAACAGTGTGTGACGGAGCGGCAGCAGGCAGCGGCAGAAGTAGACTAACCTTCTAGCTCCCTCTCAATGTCATCTCTTTTATTACTTTAAACTTAATTATGAAGTAAATAATTATACATGATCCTCCTTGGGTTGAGTCACCAGTGCACCAGGACATGTCATGGGGGGTGTTGGGGGAGGGGTTGTGGTGACGTGTGAGTGTTCTGTTGCAGGACGTGCTCTCCGTGGCTTTCAGCGCTGACAACCGCTCAGATTGTGTCTGGCTCCCGAGACAAGACCATCAAGGTGAGTACCCGGGTGTTGGTGCACTGAACTGCAGGTGCTGTTGTTTACATCACACCGTTATTATGATGAAAAATTGCAATCTGAGGTACCGTGCGGATACTTTTTGCGGATATGGGTCTGAAAATTACATGAAGCTAACCGAACCAGTTGTTTATACACACCCCTATAACTGATCCCGCCGTCCCTCGCAGCTGTGGAACACTCTGGCGCAGTGCAAGTACACCATCCAGGAGGACGGCCATTCCGACTGGGTGTCCTGCGTGCGCTTCTCCCCCTCCAACAGCAACCCCATCATCGTGTCCTGTGGCTGGGACAAGGCTGTGAAGGTCAGTGCCTGGAGCCTCACCAAAGACTACTCTATACTGGACTTGCTACTCATTTTGGGTATAGAGTAGTCTTTGGCCTCACCATGCCACATCAATACTCGTGTTCAATCACCTGCATATTCTGACTTCAACCAGGCAACCAAAATATCAACTAAATCACTTATTTAAATCATTGCCAGAGCTTGGATGGCTTGTATCAGCTTTATAATGTATCACAACCTTCATTCATTGCTGGGCTGGAAACTGAATTGTAGGTGCTATTGTTCACATCACACTGTTATTATGATGAAAATTTGCAAACTGAGGTACCATGCGGATACTTTTTGCGGATATGGGTCTGAGAATTACGTAACGCTGCTTGTCTGAAAACCCAGTGTATGCAGGCAGTAACTGTGTGTCTGTGTTTCAGGTGTGGAGTCTGACCAACTGCAAGCTGAAGACCAACCACTATGGCCATACCGGCTACCTCAACACCGTCACCGTGTCTCCTGACGGCTCCCTCTGTGCCTCCGGTGGAAAGGTGAGGCCGGGTGCTGGCTGTCTGCTCTTTACGGCTTGTGTTTCTACTGTTATCTGATCTCGTGGAGGGGAAATTTATATTGAGTTTTGGATTGATCAAAGCATATTAAGAGATTCATAGATAGGCCCCTTAAAGCCAGGGAAATTGAAATCTGTAGTGGTTGGCCCTTCAAAGCCAGGCCAGCGTCCTCCTCTTAACCCTTGAGACCCAGAACGTAATTTCCATTGTAATTTGGGTACCATTAGACGATTTTTAGTGAATATACACAATATTTTATAGATATGACCTGTTTAGTATCCTTGTCCACTAACTAATATGGTATATTCAGTTACTTTTCGTAATTTTATGGCTCGACAAAGACCATTTTATATAGTACGGAAAAATCTGTGTTCGGAATTCATAAATAGGCCCCTTAAAGCCAGGTCAATTGAAATCTGTAGTGGTTGGCCCTTTAAAGCCTGGCCAGTCCTCCTGTTAACCAAGTGTGGCCATGTTTCAGGACGCCAAGGCCATGCTGTGGGACCTGAATGACGACAAGCACCTGTACACCTTGGACCACACAGACACCATCAACGCCCTCTGCTTCAGCCCCAACCGCTACTGGCTGTGTGCTGCCACCGGTCCCTCCATCAAGATCTGGGTGAGTCTCCGGTGGCAGGGTGACGGAGAAGGGGCAAAGTAGTGGCCTGAGGGGAGAGGGAAGGGCATGTGTTCCTCCTCCTCCTTCCTTCTCTTCCTCAGATTTTTCCTCCTTCCTTCTCTTCCTCAGATTTTTCCTCCTCCTTCCTTCTCTTCCTCAGATTTTTCCTCCTCCTCCCTTCTCTTCCTCAGATTTTTCCTCCTCCTCCTCCCTTCTCTTCCTCAGATTTTTCCTCCTCCTTCCTTCTCTTCCTCAGATTTTTCCTCCTCCCTCCTTCTCTTCCTCAGATTTTTCCTCCTTCCTTCTCTTCCTCAGATTTTTCCTCCTCCTCCCTTCTCTTCCTCAGATTTTTCCTCCTCCTTCCTTCTCTTCCTCAGATTTTTCCTCCTCCTCCCTTCTCTTCCTCAGATTTTTCCTCCTCCTCCTTCTCCTTTCTCTTTCTCCTCAGATTTTCCTCCTCCTCCTCCCTTCTCTTCCTCAGATTTTTCCTCCTCCCGTCCTTCTCTTCCTCAGATTTTTCCTCCTCCTTCCTTCTCTTCCTCAGATTTTTTCCTCCTTCCTTCTCTTCCTCAGATTTTTCCTCCTCCTTCCTTCTCTTCCTCAGATTTTTCCTCCTTCCTTCTCTTCCTCAGATTTTTCCTCCTCCTTCCTTCTCTTCCTCAGATTTTTCCTCCTCCTTCCCTTCTCTCTCAGATTTTCCTCCTCCTTCCTTCTCTTCCTCATTTTCCTCCTCCTCCTTCTCTTCCTCCTCCTTCCTTCTCTTCCTCAACCTTTTCCTCCTCCTTCCTTCTCTTCCTCAACCTTTTCCTCCTCCTCCCTTCTCTTCCTCAGATTTTCCTCCTCCTCTTCCAAATAATTTCTTCAAGAGACTATTCTTCCTAAGACCACAGTTTCTTTTTCCAGGATCTCGAGGGTAAGAACATGGTAGATGAGCTCAAGCCCGACGTGGTCACCCAGAACTCCAAGGCCGAGCCGCCGCAGTGCCTGTCCATGGCGTGGTCTGCTGACGGCCAGACGCTCTTTGCCGGGTACAGCGACAGCAAGATCCGAGTGTGGCAGGTCAGCGTCACCTCCAGGGCATAAAGATAATAAAGCACTTGGGGTCACTCGTGTTTTATTTTCTTTACTGCGGCAGAGGTGTCAAGGGGGAGGGGGGGGGAAAAAAAAAAAATAATAATTGGGGGGGGGTTTAGTTTCTTCTAGGGTGGAGAAACTGAATGGTGCCGCCTATAGTTAATCCTAGGTAATGTATATACATGTAAGTACGTGTTCCAGAATACACTGATCAGAATGGCTGTGATTGTTAAGGAATAAATATTTAAGGATCTTCATTTATTGTTTGCCTCTCCAACAGTATTTGGCACATTCACCTTTTTAGGGATTAAATCAATCTATCTAAACAGTATTTTGTTCAATTTTAGAACTGAACTGACATCAGAGACAATATATACTGTAGTCATGTTTTCACTAAGTGCGAAAGGAATTTTTATCTACACTATCAGGTAACTTAGAAAACAAAAAGTAATAAATGCAAACATGAAAAGCAAGAAGCTGGATCTAGAATACCTTACGGCTATCTTGACCTGATGTAAGTATTGGTACAGAGAAGTGCATGGTAACTCTGATGCAATTACTACTAATCTACCTACAGTCACCCATCATCCTGTTCAGACCAGCAGCTCCTTCATCTCACCTGGAATCATCCCTGGAAAATGTAACCTTCCAACAAATCCACATCCTGCTGTAACATTCCGTTCTTTCCCCTTCCCTCACCGTTTCGCTATTTTTCTATAACCCTGACCCTTTATATGCTTAGCCATAGTGCCATATGACCCCTGATGTCTGGCACGTTCATCTTTTTTGGCATTAAATCAATTCACCTACTGGAGGAGGAAGCTGCTGTAGGGAGCCTTCCATGATCCTCCTCTTCTGAGTCAGAGTCTGAGCTGAGGTATTTGACCATTTACTCACTCGTGCACCTCCAACACTCCCAGCAGGCCCTCCTTGACCTCCTGCCTCACAGCCTGCAGGGAAGGTGAACAGCTCTCAACACAAGGAAAGGGACAAAATTCAGCTCAATATTTAGGTATCACAACTTGTTCATGGTCAAAATTGGGTCATGCGGTTGACAAATTTGCATAGTTACATTCGTAGTCATTATTTCTGTGGGGCAAAGAGTAGGAGATGGGCACGCACTACCCATACATTATTTGCTACCCACAAGATTTTTTTAAGTTGGTCTCTAAACATATGAACCTGGCACAAATGTAATAAATACCTCCATCTGCCTCATAATCCTCAGTCATATGCATTGATCCCTGCTCCTCGCACTCCTCCAGCTGGGCCTCGAGCACACCATCCCGCTCCTCCTCAAGGGTCCTCCTTAGAGAGTTCAACTTCTGTACATGCACCCTGCTGTCCTTCCCTGAGCCTCGGCCATACTCCTGCAGGGAAAACAACCACTCTTGTAGCTTCATTATCATATTATACTCACTGCACTTTACACATGAAACGCACTAGTACCACACCACCATCCTGGAAAATGTATGATTCAGAATAATCCTGAATATTGCTACCGTAGATAACACTAGAGTCGCCAGTCACTTGTCACTGCACTAATGTCGCCAGGCACAATATATTACGAATTATAGCATCACTACTGATTTATATGTGCCACTAAGATGATACACATGTAGTTTATATTATGTACATCACACTACATGTCTTCAGTGGCACAAAAGTCAGTAATGATGCTAAATTTCGTAATATATTGTGCCTGGCGACATTAGTGCAGTGGTAAGTGACTGGCGACTATAGTGTTATCTACGGTAGTACCACACCATCCTGGAAAATGTATGCTTCAGAATAATCCTGAATATTTTAAATGTCAGGTTGCATGAAGTGTAAAGTGGATCGGCTTCTGGACACACCTTCTTCACAGACTGTTTCTCGCCACACATTTTGCAGACAACTTTTTATCCTTCTTGACTTGATGAGACTGGAACACTGAGCACGAGTAGCACCGCACCACGTAAAACTCCTGCGCCATCTCACTGAAAAAATAAAATAAAAAAATCTCAGTTAGTACCATAAGAAATTAGTAAGACGGTGTCACAGCAGCATCTTGAAACAAAAATCCAAGCAGACTCTGGCAAGCTACTATAGATAGTTCACACACGTAACTTGGACATTGGTTACCTTAGCTACCGTAAAGGTTTGCTATTGCTGGTATTAACCCCTTGAGGCCCAGAACGTAATTTCCATTGTAATTTGGCTACCATAAGATGATTTGTAGTGAATATAAGCAATATTTGATAGCTATGACCTGTTTAGTATCCTTGTCCACTAACTAATTTGGTTTATTTAGTTACTTTTCGTAATTTTATGGCTCGACAAACACAGTTTTTTATAGCAAAGGGGACGTGAAGCGGTTAATCACCTGAATGTATAAAGACGGGTAAGGCTATTAAATCTATATATTGGGTAATGTAATATCAAGGTCAAGAGCTACCTAGAACTGTCGCCGAAAATAGGAACACACCCTGACGGAACACTCGGCGACTACCAGCTGGTTTGTGACCCAAAGAGAAGTCTCCCATATTGACATGCTGTTTTCCACCCACTGTTACTGTTTACTGGGCCATTTTCAACCCCAATACATGACACAGACATCAGAGATAAACTTTTGGTCAATGGCAGCTAATATTAGAATCATACTTACCCAAACTAGACACAATCAGATAAGTCTTCTGCTGCCTGTGCCCAGTACAGTACAGTTGTTGGGTCGGGAGTCAGGCCTTTCTCAGCGGCCTCCCTGACGTGTTTCTTCTTGCTGTCTGGGTCTTTAATTAGTTGTCTTCTCTTATTCTATCTCATTAGTTTCTTTCTTCTTATTTTCTCTGGTCATCCAAAAACTGTTGATTGTTCTTTTTGCTTCTTCCACATTCCCCTCCGAACAAATACTCCCCCACTATAGCTTCTTCCTCCTCTGAAAGGGGACTTCCTAAGTAAGGTGTTGTAGCCTCACACTTTTCTTTCTTTCATTACTGTAGGCTGGGCACCATAACAGAAAATGTTTTAAGTTTTGACACAAGTGTTCCCGTGGTTGACATTGTGGCGGGATGGCTTTCTTCAACGGCACTCCCTGACGTGTTTCTTCTTGCTGTCTGGGTCTTTAATTAGTTGTCTTCTCTTATTCTCTATTTTAGTTTCTTTCTCTTATTTTCCTCTTGTTACCAATACTGTGAATGGTTTTTTGCTTCTCACACATATGCTCAACATATCCCAATGGCCATCTGTGCTCTCTGTAAGGTTGTTGTAGCCTCACACTTTTCTTTCTTTCATTACTGTAGGCTGGGCACCATAGCAGAAAATGTTTTAAGTCCTCCTTTTCCGTCCAGTGCTTGACAAGTGTTCGCGCGGTGGCGTTGCATCATTACGCCTGCGCGGGAGGACTTTTTCAACGGCACTCCCTGACGTGTTTCTTCTTGCTGTCTGGGTCTTTAATTAGTTGTCTTCTCTTATTCTATATTTTAGTTTGTTTCTCTTTCTTTCCTCTTATTTACCTTACCGTGACCATAGGATTTTGTGCAAGACAGTGGCCGTCGGAAGCAGAGTCGGAATTAGTAGTGTCAACATCCAACATGGCCGAGCTGTTGCTGGACTCTGACATCAGAGTATGGGTCTTTTTGCCCATAGTTCTCATCACCTTTCTGTGTGGCATTCTGAG
Organism: Chionoecetes opilio; assembly: GCA_016584305.1. Taxonomy (NCBI): domain Eukaryota; kingdom Metazoa; phylum Arthropoda; class Malacostraca; order Decapoda; family Majidae; genus Chionoecetes; species Chionoecetes opilio. Next base: position 317,504 of record JACEEZ010013541.1, on the reverse strand, counting down.
GCACTATGTGAGTGTCCTGATATCCACGCAGAAGAAGGTTGACCTCACGCAGCTGCAGGACAGGTGAGGCGCGGGGCTCGTGGCCCGGGTGGGGTCGGGGTGCAGTCAGTTCGTACACAAGTTGTTTCGTACACCAAAAAGTTGTTTCGTAGTCTATATGAAACCATAGTAGTTTCGTACACTCACCTCAGAGTTGAACTTAATTACTTAGAGTTACGAAACGACACCAGGTATGTACGAAAATATCCAAAATCAGTGTACGAAACAACTAACAAAACCTGGGTACGAAACAACTTGTGTACGAAACTCCCTGTAACCGTTGCTATTACACGGAGTATTGATTGATTGATTTAATGCCTAAAAAGGTGAATGTGCCAGCCATCAGAGGTCATATGGCACACGGAGTATTGGTGGACAGTGATATTCTTGGTGGTCATGGCTGCTCGTTCTCCTCCAGCCAAGCCATGATTCGCTCCAGGATGCTGCGGGAGAACTGCAAGTACATCCCCGAGCAGTCGTACCTGATGCGACGACACTTCTTCAATAACGACGACTCGGGTAGGTGGCCAGGCGACTAGTCCTATTTTTCCGGTCGGACTAAACACCGCAAACCACCCATAAACCACTGAAACTCCCTCACATTGCATGCAAATCAATAGCAAAACATTAATATCTTTCAGCAAACTAACCGCAAACCTCCAAAAACTACCACAAACCATCAAAAACTACCACAAACCACCAAAAACTACCACAAACCTCCAGAAACTACCACAAACCACCAAAAACTACCACAAACCACCCACAAGGTTAGGTTAGGTTAGGTTTGTGGTAGTTTTTGGAGGTTTGTGGTTAGTTTGCTGAAAGATATTAATGTTTTGCTATTGATTTGCATGCAATGTGAGGGAGTTTCAGTGGTTTGCGGTGTTTAGTCAGACTCCAATTTTTCACGTTGGCAGGAGTTCCAATTTTCGGCGACAGTTCTAGTTCTGGATCTTGATATTATAGTACCCAATATATAATTTAGTAAGCTTTTAATCATGTTTCTGCATTTCCATAAACCTGTTAGGTATTATTGCAGATGAACACCGAATTCACTTTGGTGGACGAAACTATTTTTTTCTGGTGAGTTTTGATGTGTTCTGAATAAAAATTTAAAAAATCTTTCTTTTAGCTAGGTAAAGGTTAGTTTTTTTGTTTTTGTGTGTGTGTGTGTGTGTGTTAGGTAAAGGTTGGGTTAGGTATAGGTTAGGTAAATGTTATGTTAGGTAAAGGTTAGGTTAGGTATAGGTCGGTTAGGTTCAATTTTTTTTTTTTTTGTCATTTTTGAAAGGAAAAAAATGATTTGCGACAGAAACGGTTAGTAGATTAAATGCAAAACACATCAAAACTCCCAAAAAAAAAAAGTTTCGTTCACCAAAGGAAGTTCGGTGTTCATATGGAAATTTACCACCTATAATTATGTAACATAGAAAATAAAATGTTCCCTTAATATCTGAGATGATGTTCCAGCAAATACAGATTGCAATGTAAAAGCAATGAATGTATTTAATTGATACTATAGCCTTCTTCTTTTTAACGAGGCAAAAAATCCTGCCTCTTGCTGCTTACTGACTGATATTGATGCCAGGAGAAAGAAATACTACGCTTCTTCTTAATGTCAGCTGTATTTTTATCATAGTTAACCATAGTATCAGGTAAACATAGGCATAACTTTAAGCATGTTTTTTGTCATTTTTGAAAGGAAAAGAAATGATTTGCGACAGAAACGGTTAGTAGATATAAGGAAGATAGAATGGAATTTTTGCCTCGTTAAAAAAAAATATACTATAGTTAAATCCTGTTCCCCGTCTCCCCTAGGCTACCTGAAGACCGTGAAGCGAGCGGCAGCGCCCCAGCCCATGACGGACCCCAGCATGATGGTGGAGATGCTGAAGGGGCAGCTCACCAACATGCTGCCCATGATCGCCATCGGGGGCTGGATCAACTGGACCTTCTCGGGATTTGTCACAAGTATGGCTGCTGCTAATTTTTTTAACCCCTTGATTTAACCCCCCAGAGTAATTTTCATTGTAATTTGGCTACCATCAGAGAATTTTAATGAATATAAGCGATGTTTTGTGGATATGACCTGTTTAGTATCCTTGTCGACTAACTAATTTGGTATATTAAGTGACTTTTCGTAATTTTATGGCTAACAACAGACAATTTTATATAGCCAAGGAAAGATCTGGGCGTGAAGGGGTTAATTAAACACCACGGTTTATTAAGGCAGTCTGTTTTGTATCTTTTAAACTGCAATGTGCCCACCATAAACACAACCTGCAACCATAAATGTGTCTATCTCATGTCTATCTGTAATGTAGGTAACTTTCAGCAACTGACGGGGATTGTAAACATTAGTAACATACTCTGAACTAACAACCCAATCAGTAGTCTTCTTCTTCTTCTTCTTTTTTTTTTTTTTTTATATCCTGTACTAAGTTGTATGCATTTTTTTTTTTTTTTTTTATTATCCTGTACTAAGTTGTATGCAATATTTTTTTTATTATTATTTTTTTTTTCTTCTTTATATCCTGTACTAAGTTATATGCAAATTTTAGACTTCATTTTATCTATTGGTAATTTCTTCAATGTGATTAGAGTGCTGCCAATTGACATGGATGTTAGAAATACTCAATACAAAGAAACATATTGATCACAAACCAATCGCCTGCTATTGGGAGGGTTTGCAGAGACAGCAGTTTTACATAGCCATTCCTTTACCCATAACTGACCTGCCTTGTGAAGGAATTATTTGTTGCTTTGCTATTTCACCTCCCTGTAACCCCTTCACGCCCAGATCTTTCCTTGGCTATATAAAACCGTCTGTTGTTAGCCATTAAAATTACGATAAGTAACTGAATATAGATACCAAATTAGCTAGTCGACAAGGATACTTAACAGGTCATATCTATAAAACATTGCTTATAGTCACTAAAAATCATCTAATGGTACCCAAATTACGATGAAAATTACGTTCTGGTCTTCAAGGGGTTGAATACCTCTCACATCTCTCCTCCTTCTCCTTCCACACCTTTGGAAAAGCTGGAAAAGTGTGAGATCTTTAAATCTACACTGGAATGGACTCAGTAGACGGGTAGTTACTGCAGTGTCATTAGGGAGCTTTAAAAGGAGGCTAGATAATTTCATGGATGGGGATAAAAGGTGGATATAGGTAGTGTTAAGTAACAGGAACTACCACGTGTAGGTCTCACAGCCTCTTGTAGCTTCCTTATTTTCTTATGTTCTTATATTCTTAGCCCTCACACCCTCCCTCTGCTCTCCACAGCCAAGGTTCCGTTCCCGCTCACGCTGCGCTTCAAGCCCATGCTGCAGCGAGGCATTGAGCTGGTCTCCCTCGATGCCTCCTGGGTCTCCTCCGCCTCATGGTACTTCCTCAACGTGTTCGGCCTGCGCTCCATATACACTCTGGTCCTCGGGGAGAATAATGGTATGTTTTATCCTCTATGCTTTTACTTAACTACCTACATCCACCTCTCTTCCCCATCCTGGATAAATGCATGGATGGGGAAGAGAGGGGATGTAGGTAGAGTTAAGTAACAGGAACTACCTCGTGTAGGTCTCACGGCCTCTTGTAGCTTCCTTATTTTTTATGTTATTCTTATGCTTTTATCTATCTTCTTATCTTATTTATCCATCTATCTATCTTATTTATCTATCTATCTATCTATCTTATCTATCTTATGTTCTTATTTCGTTGTGTTCTTTTCTAACGTATCATTATTGTCATCATCATTTTAAGTCTTGTGTTCTCTTAAAAGTTGATTTTTTTATTAATAGTGAGGGAGATCGTCTACCGTAATTCATGTATATAATGTTGTGGTCATGTGTTAGAAAAAAGTCGAAGAATCTGTTGTTTAAGAAAGTCTATCAAGTGTTAATCCCTCACCAATTATTATTTTGTGTATTTGAGGGATCTAGTATGTGAAGTATGGCCCTTTACCGAGCTCCAACGGAAAAAAATATATATATAAATAAATACCAGTCTAAAGTCCCGTATTGTCGCATCACCTCGTCTTGTTGTTGTTTTTTTTTTGCCTGTATGCCTCCGGTCGTCGATATTAAAATTATTATTATTATTATTATAGAGGTATATAGCTATTATCAATTATTTGCTTTAGTGCTTAAGTTAATTCCCTCGTCTATATATTATGTTGTTGTTTTTCTTGTATGCCTTCGGGTGAGAATAAAATTATTATTATTATTACCCTACAGCTGCCGACCAAGCACGTATCATGGAGGAGCAGATGTCCGGCGCCGCCATGGCCATGCCTCAGGACCCTAAGGCAGCGTTCAAAGCGGAGTGGGAGGCCCTTGAGATAGCTGAACACAGGTGGGCACTTAAAGACGTCGAGTCAGACCTGCTGGTGAAAGCCGAGCTGGAGTGGTCAGCGAATGGCCAGTCATATGGAACCACTAGCTAGAGTCACACAAGCATTCAGTGTGTATTTACATATGGAAGAAGTGTTATTCTGTATTTATTACCATGTATCGTACTTCTTACTTCTCTCTCGTATGTTCTTTGTGGAGTTTCCCTTAATGTCTTTTACAGGATTGATTGATTTAACCCCTTCAAGCCCAGATCTTTCCTTTGCTATAAAAAATTGTCTGTTGTCAGCCATTAAATAACGAAAAGTAACTGAATATACCAAATTAGCTAACGGACTAAGATATTAAACAGGTCATATGTATATAATATTGCTTATGTTCATTAAAATCGTCGAATGGTGGTTATGTTACAATGAAAATTACGTTCTGGGCCTCAAGGGGTTAATACCAAAAAAAGGGGAATGTGCATCTTTTACAGGAACCACCACGTGTAGATCTCTCTTTTGTCCTCGTTTGTAGATCTCTCTCGACCTCTTGTAGCTTCCTTATGCCTTCTTTTAAATGTTAGAGTCCTGTTCTCGGTACACTGGTCTTGCTTGTGCCTCGCCTCCCCTCTGTGCTCTAAGAAAAAGGGACTGTACCTGTTATGAGTAATGCCTTTGGGTGATCAAATATATACTTCTATAATAGAGCCTTAAATGTTGTTAAAGCCAATTAAGTTGTAGCAATCTGTTGGGTATTCCTACATGCCGGGATTGATACAACTATGTAGTTGGGAATGTAACCATCACAACATATAAGGAGTCATTGTATATATGGCTCTATGAATATTGTTATACCAGGATACTTAGCGAACCCTGTGTGTTGTCCTTGGTAATGAAAGGAAGGCTCACATCCTTTTGATATTTAGCTTAGAAAAATAGCTTGTTCAGACTCTTATTTTCTTCTCATCTACATATGTATTATCTTTGATTGTATATTAGCTCTGCCTCATGTGTTATTTAGTCAAGGCTTTTATGTCTTTAGCATGTACGTATATCTGTTTATAAAAACTTTTCTGCTCATCTTAATTGTCATTATCAATACATATTTAAGGATGGTATTTTGTACATAAGCCCTTCATTACAGACTACACACCACCCCCGCACACCATGTCAATCACACAATCAAAACATTTGAGGATTTTAGCATTTTAATAGATCTAAATTGTTAACCTTAAAACTATAGTCGGCTAGTCATCTGACATGAACTTTAAATTTGTGGCAAATTATACAAACTACTACATAGCTTCTTGACCTTTGAGTGCTAACAGTTTCATGACAAACGTAAACTGATACCTGCGTCGCATCCCTTTTCCCCCTCCTGTGTGTAAATCCAAAACAATTAAGGTATTGCGTAAGAGTGACCTAAGATGACCTGACATACTTCCTAGCCCTCGGAAACTACTATGTACAACCCCAAAGCTATGTATAGATCCCCCAAGCACAGTGCTGCGGCATTAGACGGGGGCGTGGCCATAGTTGTGCTGCACCCCCGGCAGGCAGGGCTTCTTCACGGCAGGCGTCACGGCCCCCTCAGCTGCCTCAGTCCTGCAGACACAGATAATATTCGATAATAAGCAGAAAAGGTTACAAAAGAAGAAGACAACAACAACAGTCAATCATTTACATTATTTTCTAACAAATGCAACATTCCAGTAACTAAAGGGGGAAGTTCCTGGTCCTGTAACCTCATGATATGCAGGTGATCTATTTTTTTTCATTCATTACAATTGGACATCTAAATTTGTGGCTTTTGATTGTTCTGGTAATGATTCACGCCACCACCTCTTAGTAGCAAGCTGAGAGTATTAACCACTACAACACTGCTAACAAAGCGGATAGGAGCTTAATGATCAAATGGAACAAAATGGCCACAGCCGCGCCGGGCAAGACTCACTCGTCAGCCAGCAGGAGGGTGGGTCCGGTGGGGGAGTTGGTGGCCACCACCTCGTTGGGGCCGACAGCTCGCCGTCCATCCCGCATGTAGTAGTAGTTCGCCGACAGGTTTGAACTGACGCCCGCAGGCAGGTCGGGTGGAGGCTGGGAGCGGCAGACCACGAAGTCAGCCTGCCGCAGGGCGCTGGTGTGTTCCCGCTGTGGTGGCAGAATTAGATTTTCAGTTCTAGATTAAATTAATAAATTCCAATGCTAGGCAAATCAACCATTAAGACAGAGTTAATATCTCACCTATTTTTAGCTTGCTGACTAATGAGTAACCCACGAGGGGTTCGGGTGTGTGGAACCCTTTGTTAGTGGGGGTTCCAGGGGGGCAATACATATGAGCTCTTGTTCAATATTTAATGCATCAATACCTAGGCATGTGATTTTGATCTCCCCCATTCAAAACCACAGCCCCTGGTTTGTGGTAAATTTACGGTTAGCTCATCCCGCTATTTCGAGGCTGTAACTTAGTTTTCTGAATAGTTTTGATGTGCTTTGAATGAACTGGCACTCGTTTTTGCCAGGTTTTTTTTTTTTTTTTTTTTTTAATTTATGGTAGTGTGGATCTCTGTACTACCAACCTCACTCTACTACTACTTACCGTGTCGTGAAATACTTACTTCGGTAGTATAGTATCTACCATTATTTTTCAATTGCGCCATGGAATGGTTCAAAACTACAAAGAATAGAATCTACCGATGAGGCAGTTAAAGTGTCGGCTCGAGATACCTAGATCTAATGCCCGGTTTGCTGGTGTGAGAGACTTGGATTTCTGCTCCTTATGGGTCAGATAGCTATTTTTATCAACAAATATTATAGCTATTTTTTATCAACAAATATTAAAGCTATTTTTTATCAACAAATATTAAAGCTATTTTTTATCAACAAATATTGAAGCTATTTTTTTACAACAAATATTAAACAAGGTCGTCACAATTTCCACGTCGACGAATGTACTTCCTTCATATGGGGTGCAGTCAGTTCGTACACAAGTTGTTTCGTAGTCTATATGAAACCATAGTCGTTTCGTACACTCAGCTCAGAGTTGATCTTAATTACTAGTTACGAAACGACACCAGGTATGTACGAAAAAACTCAAAATATGTACGAAACAACTAAAAAAAACCTGGGTACGAAACAACTTGTGTACGAAACTCCCTGTAACCCCTCATATAACCGTCGACGACAGTTCTCGGTTCGCGTTACAACAAGAATTCTAGCCGACCACCGGGGCCCCTGTTTATCCTCGTCAGGTATTATCCCTCAGGGGCCACCTAATCCACCCTTACCCTATCTCTTTAAGCCCCTGGTGCCCTATTTACTCACCCCAGCAGAAAACCCCGCACCCTCCTCAGGAAAGGCGACACGTCCCTGTAATGTACCCTCGGCATAGTTGTGTTGCCTGTGCAGCTGACTGGCCTCTCAGCTGTTCCGCCCAGCCACCCGACGTATAAACGGTGCTATTTTTATTGATACCTATTATGCTGTCTTTTGTATGGCTATTAACCAGCTTTTGTATTACTATTGTATTTGCTATTAACCAGTATAAATTAGAAGAGTGCATTAGAGACCCATATATACCGTAACTTTATTGCATTATCCCTATCTATACTGTTGCAAATTTAGGTTTTCTCCAGAATTTCACTTATTAATAACTGCATAATTGTTGAGTTATGTTGAAATTTGGTTGGCATGGAAATATCAAGATGTGAAGTTCCTTTTTTAAATCACTTCTAGCAAAACGAAGACAACAACAAAAGTGGCGTACAAGTGGGCGTGACTCGTGTTCTACGCTGTGCACTTCACCCGACGACAGAAACTTCTTATTTCAAGGCCTGAAACAACGACAAACCAACACAAAGTCACTAACGAAGCTGTATAGTGTCAGGAATAGTCTGAAAAGAGGTTAAATGCCCGTCGTGTATAAGAATAACCCGTAGAAAACCCTGTACTCTGCTGCCATGGGACCAGTGAGCAGTGACCTCCCTTGTGCCTCTGTCTGCTGACTCTCCTGCTAGCCTGCGTGTCAGCTGTCAGTCACCACACACCTGCTGACACCTGAGGGAAGGGACAAAGCAGCATGTGTGGCAGTAGCAGGCTTGGCAGCACATGTGGCCGTTCCTAAAAGCGGGGAAGACAACAAGGTAATAAGCTAAACATTCTACTTATTTATATAATATTATTTGGTTAACCCCTTCACGCCCAGATCTTTCCTTGGCTATAAAAAATTGTCTGTTGTCGAAGCATAAAATAACGAAAAGTAACTGAATATACCAAATTAGTTAGTCGACAAGGATACTAAACAGGTCCTATCCATAAAACATTGCTTATATTCCCTAAAAATCATTAATGGTACCCAAATTACAATGGAAATTACGTTCTGGGTCTCAAGGGGTTATATACATGACGTAACTGTGCCTCTGAACGATGTATGTGAACCTAATCTAGTCTAGTATTTGTCAAGGGGATCTTTTACATGTATATTTTTATTTTCATCCCTATTCTGTCCCTCTTACTAATGCAAGAGTCAACCAGTAACTTCACCTCTTTCACTGGAACTCCTCTTTGTTTCTATTTTTTCACCTTCCTACGACTTGAATTTTTCGCTATTATTCCAGATGAACACCAAATTCACTATGGTGGACGAAAGTATTTTTTTCTGGTGAGTTTTGATGTGTTTTGAATTAATCTGCTGACCGTTTCTGTCGCATTTTTTTTTTTTTTTTCTATTATTATTTGTTTTATATATATATAGTCTAGTTAGATAAAGGTTAGGTTTTTTTTTTTTTTTTTTTTTTTTTTTTTTTTTTTTTTTTTTTTTTTTTATATAGTTAGGTAAAGGTATTAGGTTAAGTATAAGTTCATTTTGATTTTTTTTTTTTTTGTCATTTTTGAAGAAGAATTTTTTTTTGCGACAGAAATGGTTAGCAGATTAATTCAAAACACATCAAAACTCACCAGAAAAATACAGTTTCGTCCACTAAAGGAAGTTCGGTGTTAGTCTGGAAATTTACCTTGTTTTTAAGTTAGGTAAAGGTTAGGTTAGGTATAGCTTCGGTGCAATTTGTTTTTCAATAATTTTTGTCGCAAATCTCAAAAAAAAAAAAAAAAAAAGTAATTTACGACAGAAACAGTTAGCAGATTAATATAAAACACATTAACCCCTTCACGCCCAGATCTTTCCTTTGCTATAAGAAATTTGCTGTCGAGCCATAAAATTACCAAAAGTAACTGAATATACCACATTAGTTAGTGGACAAGGACACTAAACAGGTCATAACTATAAAATGTAGCTTATATTCACTAAAAATCGTCTAATGGTACCCAAATTACAATGGAAATTACGTTATGGGTCTCAAGGGGTGAAAACTCGCCAGAAAAAAAGTTTAGTCCACCAAAGTGAATTCGGTGTCAAACTGGAAATTTACCAAAATATGATAAGTTATGTCAGCTTCTGTATTTCATTCTGCTCATCAACTTTTGCTGCTTATACTGCTTTGCTGTTTAGTAATTCAGATGCAGCATCGGATATTGCATGTCAAATTTCAAAACGTTCTTATATTTGTAATTTCATTTTGGTATTTGTATTTTGTCAGATTTCAAAGTTCTTTCCCCCATTTCCTATGTCGCAAGGCTGAATACAAATGCCTCCACCACTCTGAGCTGATGTGGAATATGATGGCTTACTAGGAGGGGAGGTATAACTATAATTACAGACTAGGTATACTGTAGCCTGGTATTTGTATTTTGTCAGATTTCAGAGTTCTTTCCCCCATTTCCTATGTCGCAAGGCTGAATACAAATGCCTCCACCACTCTGAGCTGCTGTGGAATATGATGGCTTACTAGGAGGGGAGGTATAACTATAATTACAGACTAGGTATACTGTAGCCTGGTATTTGTATTTTGTCAGATTTCAAAGTTCTTTCCCCCATTTCCTATATTGCAAGGCTGAATACAAATGCCTCCACCACTCTGAGCTGATGTGGCATATAATTGCTTACTATAGTCTATTATTTAATATGGTCCAAATTCCCAGTGGTCACGTGCTATTATGTAGTGAGGATAGTGTGTTGGGTAGTGATAATGAGACGAGTAACCTGTATACATGATGACCATTAAGGGCACCAATCAGCTGCCCTGTAGACAATGGGAGAAAGGGAGGGGGCGTGGTCTCCTTACTGCATTTTGACCATAGTAAATAGACTATAGGAGGGGAGGTATAACAGCCTAGGTATACTGTAGAGGCTCAGTTTAGTAGTTAGTCTCTGTCTATATTTTCCTGTCATTGTGTCGTATTTGTTTTCCTCTATCTGTGTAGTATCCTGTCTGTCCATCTGTCTGTTTTCGTCTCTCTCTCTCTCTCTCTCTCTCTCTCTCTCTCTCTCTCTCTCTCTCTCTCTCTCTCTCTCTCTCTCTCTCTCTCTCTCTCTCTCTCTCTCTCTCTCTCTCTCTCTCTCTCTCTCTCTCTCTCTCTCTCTCTCTCTCTCTCTCTCTCTCTCTCTCTCTCTCTCTCTCTCTCTCTCTCTCTCTCTCTCTCTCTCTCTCTCTCTCTCTCTCTCTCTCTCGTACATCCTCCCCCCCCCTTGTGTAATCTTGAACAATGGAAACATATCTGGGAGGCAAGCAGATGTTGGGTAACCTGTTTAGTGGGGGTAGTGGTGGAGGGGTTGGTGATGGTGGTGGTGGTGGTGGTGGAGGGGGTAGTGATGGTGGTGGTGGTGGACAGGGGAGGGGGTAGTGACTGGTGGATAGGGGGGGAATACAGGTAGAGGAGGGAGGGAGGGTGAGCGTGGGGGACTTGCTATAAGGTTTCCTGCCTCCCCTGCCTCGCCACACCTGCCTCGCAGCATACAGGTGAGACACAGTACACCTCGCCTGGCATACATCATCATTGGGTCATCATACATACATACATACATTCATCATCATCATACATCATCTCATCATCATACTTTATTTATTTATGCCATTTTTGTGCAAGTTTTAATGTATCTTGAAGAAGTCAGTGTTTGGAACCTCTTAAGTGATGTATTATATTGTGTGGTGTTTGTAGTCATAACTAGGTATGACTGTGGTATCTAATAGTATAGGAGGAGATGTGAGCTGTTGGGAGATCTGCTATAAGGTTTCACTGCCTCCCCTGCCTCGCCACCCTGCCTCCTCATCTTAGCCAGTCACCTCGCCTGGCATACATCATCTTGTCTCATCTACATCTACATCTCTCATCTCTCATCATCATACTTTATTTTTCTTGCCCTCTATTTTTGTGCAGTTTTTACTGTATCTCTGGAATTACCTAGTGTTTTGAGCCTCTTAGTGACTTTAATATATGTAATGGCTTCAAAGACCTCTATCTCTTTATCTCTCATTTAAGCTATACTTGTATCCTAATTATATTCATATGTTAATTTACTGTTGGTTTAATTCAATGCATTATACGTTAACACTCTCTCTTTACACGTTCTCTCTTCTTATCTGTCTCGTCTTTCAGTCTCTTCATTCTCTCTCTGCTCTCTTCTCATTCTCTCACTCTTTCAATCTGTTGTCTCTTACTCTTCTCTCTCGCTCTCTCGTCTTCTCTAATCTACTCCTCTCTTACCCTCGTATCTCTCTTCTCTTTGCTACCTCTGATTCATCTTTCTCGATCTCATCTCTTCTCTCTCTCTATCCTGCTCTCTCTATCCTTGTCCACTAACTAATTTGGTATATTCAGTGACTTTTCGTAATTTTATGGCTCGACAACGCAATTTTTTATAACCAAGGAAAGATCTGGCCATGAAGGGGTTGAGTGTTTGTGTTTTCAATGGTCACAGGAACTACATACTGTGAAATTTATTAGCATATTCTCAGAAGTTAATGAGATACGTAAAAGGCTGCTGGCATGATAAATCTTATAATAGAGTTAGTGAGTCAGTGTAAAGTACTCACAGAGCCTAAGGGAACTATTAACCACTAACCCCTTCACATCCAGGTCTTTCCTTTGCTATATGAAATCGTCTGTTGTTAGCCATAAAATTACGAAAAGTCACTTAATATACCAAATTAGCTAGTGAAAAAGAATACTAAATAGGTCATATCTATAAAGTATTACTCATACTCATTAAAATCGTCTAATGGTAGTACCCATTTGCATTTGGGGAGTCGGTAGCGGAGTGGTTAGCGTCTCTGACTGGCGTTCTCGGTGACCCGAGTTCGATCCCCGAACAAAACCAAAACCTTTCTGCACCGTCGAGTGGCCTAAGAACACCCACATGCCCTGCCCATCAACTCTACCTTCGACTGCGGGTGCATCGGAAGACACAGGGGGGCGGCATGAGCCTCTAATCACAGGCGTCACTATAACAATCCTGCCTGCGCAACCCATCACAGCCCTCAAAAAAAAAAAAAATACAATGTAAATTACGTTATGGGCCTCGAGGGTAACCTGTCAATATTTTTAACCCATTCCCTGGCTTCCCTCAGAATGGCCGAGCTCATCAAGACGCTGCTGAGCTTCTCGGAGCGGGCCGGGGAGATTGCCCGAGCCATCCGCCGGGAGCCCAAGCTGTTTGCCCTGCTGGTGGAGGAGAAGGGCGAGGGTGAGAAGAACCAGCGCTTTGCCCAGGACTTCAAGACCCTGGCCGACGTGCTGATCCAGGAGGCCCTGAGGCACCACGTGGCTGTCAGGGTGAGGCAACGCAACAAGGCCGCCTCCTGAACACGGGGTTTGGTGGCCCTGGCTTGGTCTCCTGCATTGATTGGCTGATATATAGGCATAAACATAGTTATGGAAAATGAAAGTGTAATTTACATATGTGGTTACTTCAAAAAAAAATGTGTACAGTATATTATATCAAAATACGTAGATTTTCCTTTCAGAAATATAATAAACCAAATGAAATATATATCTATAAATGCAATCATATCAAAAAATCATATGAAACGTATAGCTGATGTACAATTACCAGAGTGTCTAAACTTCATACACAAATTAATCTCTGTGAAATATACTGTGTGACTAATCCCTTTGGGCAGCACCATGCAAGTATACTTCTATATTCTATACTATATACTGTACTATAGACTATAATGCAGTATTACCCCCCTCCCCCCCCCTGCAGATCCCCAGCCTGGCGCAGCGGGTGCAGGGTGAGGAGAGTGCCGAGTTCACCAACACCCTCGGGGAGCAGATCACCGTCAGGATCTGTGACACCCAGGATGCCACGGCAACTCTGCTCGCCAAGGTACACCCACACACGGCTGCCTCTACTGTACCCTCATCATACGTGCCTCTTTCACAGATCTTTATTCCTGTATAGTGTTTTAAGTTCTTATATAACTCCATTTCTTTTGCTAGCATGTTTTCAGAAAGTTACCATGTAGAGAATTTCAATCACATAGTAGTAGTAGTAGCAGAAGGTGTTAAGTTTAACCCCTTCACGCCCAGATCTTTCCTTGGCTATATAAAATCGTCTGTTGTTAGCCATAAAATTTCGAAAAGTCACTGAATATACCAAATGAGTTAGTAGACAAGTATACTATATATAGGTCATATCTATAAACATATTGCTTATAGTCACTAAAAATCGTCTAATGGTACCCAAATTACAATGGAAATTACGTTCTGAGCCTCAAGGGGTTAAAAAGAGGCTGATAAATTTCATGGATGGGGATAAAAGGTGAATGTAGTACTAGTAGGTAGTGTTAAGTAACAGGAACTACCACGTGTAGGTCTCACAGCCTCTTGTAGCTTCATTATGTTCTTATGTGTTACTTCTGCCGCCCAGGTGTTGGATGGTAACAAGGAGGCCGCCGACATCCTGGCATCCCTGGCTCACCGCGACGTGCCCTTCACGCCAGACCCAGACCTGATGCGCAGTACCCGAGCTTCCCGTGGAGGACCTGGGCATATGGATTGACCCTGTTGGTGAGGAAACACTAGTAAGGTTTTGTTAGCCTCGCCAGTCATAGTTTCAAGCTGTAGCAGTGTGCTGTATGATCTGTTATTCAGTTCGGTTGTGGGTCGGGAGTCTGGCATTTTTTATCGGCACTCCCTGATGTGTCTCTTCTTGCTGTCTGGGTCTTTAGTTAGTTGTCTTCTCTTATTCTGTCTTTTAATTTCTTTGTCTTTCTTTCCTCTTATATCTCTGGTCGTCCAAAAACTATTGATTGTTCTTTTTGCTTCTTCCACATTCCCGTCTCCAAACAAATACTCCCCCACTATAGCCTCTTCCTTCTCTATGTAAGGTTGTGGCCTTGATGAAGCCTCACACTTTTCTTTCTTTCATTACTGTATGTATTGTATGTATATAGTATTGACAGAAGGAAGAAGTGGGTATGAGATGGTGTTGATGTGTAATGTGATAAGTAACATTTGGTAATAGTGGAGTCAATAGGGAGTTTTAAAAGGAGGCTAGACAGCTTTATGGATGGGGATGAAAGGTGGATGTAGGTAATATTAAGTAACAGGAACTACCACGTGTAGGTCTCGCAGTCTCTTGTAGCTTCCTTATTTTCTTATGTTCTTATATTTCTGGCGTTTTAAAAGGAGGCTAGACAGCTTAGTGGATGGGGATGAAAGGTGGATGTAGGTAGTAACAGGAACTACCATGTGTAGGTCTCGCAGTCTCTTGTAGCTTCCTTATTTTCTTATGTTCTTATATTGTTGGCGTTGTGTCAGACTCAACAGGGGAGTACGTGAGGGGCCGGGCGGGTGCGGCGGACAGTGCCATCCACCAGCAGGGTCTTCAGTGCGTCACAGTGCTCATAGGACTGTTCCACCGCCACTCTGGGCTGCCCGTCGCTGGCATCATCAACCAGCCATTCGCAGCCTTCAATAAGAGTGAGCAAAGGTATGGCCTTAGACCTTGTATGATAAAGGGTGCCTTGAAATATTTGTACTGGCACATCCCTACTTTAACCCCTTGAGACCCAGAACGTAATTTCCATTGTAATAAAACCACCATTAGACGATTTTTAGTGACTATAAGCAATGTTTTATAGCTATGACCTGTTTAGTATCCTTGTCCACTAACTAATTTGGTATATTCAGTGACTTTTCGTAATTTTATGGCTACAACAGACACTTTATTGCAGCAAAGGATATATCTGGGTGTGAAGGGGTTAAGACACTCAAGATACATACAGAGTTACATGCAAATCTGTCTGTATATACTACATGTGGTTTTCACAAATATTTCATCCTTCCAACATGTCTCAGATGCCTTAGAGTACAGTCATTGGTGATGGTTATAGTAAGAAGCATTGAACTATACTACCATTTAACCCCTTGAGGCCCAGAACGTAATTTCCATTGTAATTTGGGTACCATTAGACGATTTTTAGTGACTATAAGCAATATTTTATAGCTATGACCTGTTAGTAGCCTTCTCCACTAACTCATTTGGTATATTTTGTTAGTTTTCGTAATTTTATGGCTAACAACAGACGATTTCATATAGCAAAGGAAAGATCTGGGCGTGAAGGGGTTAATTGATCTATCCCACAGGCCTCACCCTCACTTCTGATTTTGTCCCTCTCCTCCACACCCTTCTCTTACACTCTTATACTTCACTCTATTTATCTTGTATTGTCAATCTTGAGAACCTGAACCTTAAACTCCATGTAACTTTTTATTTCCCATGCCTTATACCATATTATTTGTGTCTTTTCCTGTACAGATGACACAGAACTACCACGTGTAGGTCTCGCTTCCTCTTGTAGCTTCCTTATTTTCTTATATTCTTATGTTTACAGATGGGAAGGCAAGGTGTATTGAGGCGTGAGTCATGGAGGCCTTATTCTTATTTCTTATGTTTACAGATGGGAAGGCAAGGTGTATTGGGGCGTGAGTCATGGAGGTGCCCCTTATTTTCTTATATTCTTATGTTTACAGATGGGAAGGCAAGGTGTATTGGGGCGTGAGTCATGGAGGGGCCCCTTATTTTCTTACATTCTTATGTTTACAGATGGGAAGGCAAGGTGTATTGGGGCGTGAGTCATGGAGGCGCCAGTATCCACAACCTTCCACCTATCCCACCAGTACCCCCTGAAGCCTCTCTCCCCGTGTTAGTCATGTCATCCAGTGAAGAGCCAGCCCTGCGTACCAACTGTCCCGCCGGTTCTCTGTCATGCACGCCACGGGGGCCGGTTACAAGCAGCTGGTGGTGGCGCTGGGACTAGCTGTCGCCTCTGTCTCCTCCAAGGTAACACGTCTTGCAGGGAATAAGAGTGCCATATGACCTCTGATGTCTGGCGCATTCTCCTTTTTTGGCATTAAATCAATCGATCAGGGAATATGAACATAAGAAAGTAAGGAAGCTACAAGAGGCTGAGAGACCTACACGTGGTAGTTCCTGATACTGATGATTTTTGGCATTAAATCAATCAATCAGGGAGTAAGAACATAAGAAAGCAAGGAAGCTACAAGAGGCTGAGAGACCTACACGTGGTAGTTCCTGATACTGATGATTTTTGGCATTAAATCAATCAATCAGGAAATATGAACATAAGAAAGTAAGGAAGCTACAAGAGGCTGAGAGACCTACACGTGGTAGTTCCTGATACTGATGATTTTTGGCATTAAATCAATCAATCAGGGAATATGACATAGAAGTAAGGAAGCTACAGAGCTGAAGACCTACACGTGGTAGTTCCTGCTACTGATGATTTTTGACATTACGATCAATCAATCAGGGAATATGAACATAAGAAAGTAAGGAAGCTACAAGAGGCTGAGAGACCTACACGTGGTAGTTCCTGTTACCGATGATTTTTGACATTACAATCAATCAATCTGAAATGGGCGAGTTTTTCAAGCTGGAAAAGCGTAGATATAGAAAAGAAATAGGGAAAAACTGGTTCACAAATAGGGTGGTAAATGATTGGAATGGACTCAGTAGACAGGTAGTTAGTGCAGAGTTATTAGGGAGCTTTAAAGGGAGGCTAGATCAATGCATGGATGGGGATGAAAGGTGGATGTAGGTAGTGGTAAGTAACAGGAACTACCTCGTGTAGGTCTCACAGCCTCTTGTAGCTTCCTTATTTTCTTATGTTCTTATGTTTTTATGAGTCACACTGTGTGGCTTGTTGTTGTGCCACTTACTCAAGCATCCTCTCCCCCTAAGCCTGTTGTACCATGTGAAAAGTACATGTTAAAGTGTTTCCTAATATGACAACTGTAGTATTGTAGGTTTATGGAACTGTCGCCGAAACACGAACCCAGAACTCTCGCCGACATTGAAATTTTCGGCAACAGTTCAACTTGTAATACAGGAGAACCTCATTTAACCGGCATTTAAAACAACGGCACTAATCGACCCTTTTTTTTTTTTTTTTTTTTTTTTTTTTTTTTTTTTTTTTTTTTTTTTTTTTTTTTTTTTTTTTTTTTTTTTTTTTTTTTTTTTTTTCTTTTCTTTCCCCCTCCGGGCCTCCAGCAGGGAGGACCACGGGCTAGCTTGAGCTCGTCAGAGAGATCCTGTGAAAAAAGAGAGGAGAGTGTTGGTGGTGGTGGCGTTTGACACGAGGACTAGCTTGTCCATCCTGACGAGGAGTGGGGGGTAGAAAGGGGCACTCAGCAGGATAACCCAGGCAGTAATTAGGTATCATTATTTCAAAAACTGAGAAAATCGGCAGAAATTTAGCTCAAATTTGGCGGGGTACGCAGGGTTGGCAACCCTTTCATCCCTTTCACTGGTAAACTCTGGAACTCTCTTCCTGTTTATATTTTTCCACTTTCCTATGACTTACATCTTTTCAAAAGAAGAGTAACAAGACACCTCCCTCACTAAATTGGCCTACCCCTTTGTTTTTATTTTATTCTCTTACTGTCTTCTTTATAGGGACTGGCAACTAAGCGGGCTTTGTGTTACCCATTTTTGTTGTGCCCTTGGCCAGTTCCTTTGATGTTAAAAAAAAAAAAAAAAAAAAAAAAAAAAAAAAAGGGATTTTGGGCGATTCCATAAGAGTAACTCTCAAAACAACGGCAAAATGAGTTATCCGGCATGCGCTCCCCCCCGAGGGTGCCGGATAAACGAGGTTCTCCTGTATATGATACGGCATCTAACCTAACCTAACCACATAACCTAGCCTAACTATTCAGGCTAGTGTTGGTATTTAATCCCTGAATGTAGAAACACGGGTCCTGGGAACACTCGCCCACGTGAAAAATAGGAACACTCGGCGACGTCGGCGAGTGTTCCTATCGGCGACAGTTCCAGGTACCTTATTGTAGATGCTCCTTTATTTATTATTTATTGTAGACTCCCCTTTATTCATGTATTTTATTCTGTATTTAATTTGCCCTGAACCCGGTTTGTGCTCCTGTGCCTCTGTTCTGATTGTTGGTGTTGTTTGTTGTCACCTCAGGGCTCCACCTTCCGCTGGGACTCCGCGGCGCCCCACGGCCTGCTGAGGGCTGCAGGCGGGGGGGTGGGGGTGTACAGGCGCCTCATCGCCCTCAAGCCAGCTCAGGTGAGTGGCAGAGTACAGACTACACCTTGTCACTACCAAATATAAACAACTGAACTTCAAATATAAACAACTGAACTTCAAATTACAACAACTGAACTTCAAATATAAACAACTAAACTTCAAATTACAACAACTGAACTTCAAATATAAACAACTAAACTTCAAATTACAACAACTGAACTTCAAATATAAACAACTGAACTTCAAATATAAACAACTAAACTTCAAATTACAACAACTGAACTTCAAATATAAACAACTAAACTTCAAATTACAACAACTGAACTTCAAATATAAACAACTAAACTTCAAATTACAACAACTGAACTTCAAATATAAACAACTGAACTTCAAATATAAACAACTAAACTTCAAATTACAACAACTGAACTTCAAATATAAACAACTAAACTTCAAATTAAAATAACTGAACTTCAAATTAAAATAATTGAATCTCAAATTAAAAGAAAAAATTAATCTAATATATTTTGAATTTAATTTGTTTTATTTTGAAGTTCTGTTCTAATTTGAGAGTGAAAAGTTGTTTTATGACAACTCCCAGAATAGTAACATATTTCTTCCTGCAAACTTTTCCTTATCTTTACCAGAGTGCTGCCAGCAAAGGGAAGAGAGGGAAAACATTATTTATGAAAAGATGTACCATTCTTTTAAATATTTGTACACAGCATACTACATAGATAACGCAACACAGGATGAAGTAACGTATAGCTATTCCGTGTAGGTTAGTTAGTACACATACTGTAATTTTACAAAAGAAAACAAAAGTTACATTTTTGGTACTAACAAGTTTTGGCACTCAAAAATACTACTACTACCTACCTAGGTAGTAGTACTATGTACTACTAGGTACTACGTAGTACCCCCAGGCTGTCACTCCTCCCTCACTCACTAGCTATAAAATGCCAAAAATATTTGTGTCAAAAATGTTTGAGTGCCAACATTTTTGAGTGGCAAAAAATGTTGGAGTGCCAAAAAAATTTGAGTGGCAATTTTTTTTGGGTGCCAAAATGTTTTGAGTGCTAAAAAAAATTGAGTGCCAATTCTTTTGTGCCAAAATTTTTGTAGTGCCAAAATTTTTGAGTGCCAAAAAATTTGGAGTGCCAAAAATTTGAGGGCCAGGTAGATACAACACCATTGTCTGTGTTGCAGGATGTTACAGATGACACCCTGGAAGACCTGCAGATCCGCTACCACAAGCCCAATGAGCAGCCCGCCCAGCCCAGCCTGCAGTGGTGCAACGCGGGGGGCCTGGTGGCTTACCGCGACCCCGGGGTGCTGGCTGCCATCAGGGAGTGTGTGGCCGAGTGACCCCCCCCCCCCCCTCCCTCCTCTGCGACTCATGATGGACCAGGCAAACACACGCACACACACTCAGGAGTAAGATATATTTGAATAGAAGATGGGAAAATGCAGGATAAAGACACTAAGCCTAAGAGGACTCAGTGACTCCATGACTGCAGGAGGAGTGATAAAGCTGCTGATAGAGTGCAAGGTAAGCATTATGTCTATACTATCTTATCACTTATGCCATCATCTCTCTTCCTGCCTCAGTAAGCATGGGTTCTTTCTCTTCTACTGCCCAACAAAAGGTTTATGGAATCAACTCCCTCGTTTGGGCAGGCATGCATTTGTCTGAATTTCAAAGTAGTACAACATAAAATCTATGTCCCAGTGTCACTTATCCTCTGTGGTGGATGTAGGCATGATTATGTAGGCCTCTTAATGTCCGTCTGTCTGTCTGTCTGTCTGTATATGTCAGTCTGTCTGTCTGTTTGTCTGTCTGTCTGTCTGTCTGTCTGTCTGTCTGTCTGTCTGTCTCTCTCTGTCTGTCTCTGTCTTTCTCCTATAGAGAAATTCAGTATTTTTAGGATATTAATGAATTTTGAACTGGGATTTTCGTAGTGAAGTTCATAGACGTCATGATTTTAGATATGTAGTAATTGTTTTATTGTTGAGTTTTAGATATTTAATCGTTATATATATATATACACTATATTATACACTTGTTTAGGAAAAGAAAAAATTGTGCTCTCTGAGACAACTTGCATGTAAAAAAATAAGTTACGCATTATTGACCAAGTCAGTAATTAATCATTAACTCAACTAACATTGGAGAGGAACACCCCCCCCATCCGGACCCCCTCCCCCCCCCATCCGGCCCCCTGCACGCCGCACCTCACGCCCTCCTGTTATCTGATACTCGCCGCCCAAGGTTGCGTTGATAGGTAGGGTGTGTGTGTGTGTGTGTGTGTTCAACCCCCCCCCCCCCCCCCTGTAGCGACACTTACCAAAGCGTGAACTACATAACTGTGAATCTCGATGATCTGGCATTCATCTCATGGTCCGGTGTGCGTGTGTTCATGTGTGTGTTCTGTCACATGCACCCATGGACTGTCTTTGTGATATTTTACCTGTTACTTTCGTATTCCTCTATTCTCGCATTCCCTTCGAGCTTACCCTCTATTAATTAATGCTCCTTGACCACTGGTTGTTTTAAACTGCTGGCATTTTCTGTGTTCAGGTGGAAAGCAAAGTTCCAAGCATCGTTGACTCGTAATATAAGACCGTTGCGTACTTTAAGTAAGGTTTTTTTGTCATGGATGAATAATTTACTTAAGAGATGTACCTATATTTAATCTAAAGCGATAGAAAATTGTACATAGCAGTCAATAAAACGTATCATTACACAGTGGTCATGATTTTTACCTGAAGGGTCAAGGGTCATGTGGCCTGCACTTCCCCGGACACAGACACTTCATTGTTACTGGTGGACAAGCTTCAATGCGGGAGTCCTTTAACCCCCTGAGTTCCCAGGACACAATCTTTTGTTTATACATTAATTACTGAGAGGAGGATGACGTGTAGTACCTCCATCATTTGCTGCAATACTACAGAATGGATAACAAAGAATATCCTACACCGCCCAAGTCAGTGGATAACAGCCTCGCCTGCAGCCACCACTGCGTCACTCAAGTCTGTAAGTGTTATCTCTGACAAAAATGGACAGTGTTATCGTCTCACCCATTAGCGAGGGAAGATGGGGTGTGGTTGTGCGGTCCCAGCCTTACCCAAAGATCGGTCTAATGAGGTCTATCGGGAGGGTAATAGTTTGCGATCACGAGTCTAGCGCGTGATCAAGACCATGGTGCATCACATACAACCATGCATGGGCCCCCAGTATAGAAGAAATATATCATTCTTGAGTTTCTTCATAAACGTACATTTGTCTCCCGAGGTGAACCGTGATAAAATGGTTTGATATTGTAATACATGTATCCCCTTTTACTGTATATTAGGGCGACCAGTGGATGTCATATAATCAATAATACTCTGATAGTGATATTACTATTACGACGTGACCGCGCGCTGTAGTGTGATGACGCAAGGAAAATAAGAAACGCCTATGAATGGTGTCGGCGATCAATCGACAGTGTGGGGTCAGCACTCGGCAGCCCGGGCGAGGCGAGGTGAGGAGAAGGCGGGTGAGGGTGTGTGATGGGGCTGATAAGGCAGACAGACAGAATAATGGAATGAAGGGAGCAAAACAGGCGTCGAGGGGAGAAAAACCGTGTTGATAGAGGGGAGGCTTTCACGTCTTGAAGCAGTACGATGAGAGGCCGGGCGGGCAACAACAGGGTGCCGGCCAGGCTGTGGCGCGGCAGGGGCCTCGAGGACCCGTGAGCCGCCCTTGACCCGCTACTGAAGGACTGGGATCCCTTCCTCTGGCCGAGTCCCGAGTTTAATCATCTTGTCTTTGATTACCTATTGTTGTCGTGCCGAGAAGTAGTTTTATTGCTTGTCCATAGGAAATTGTTACCTATTTGTTTCCGTGGAGCGCTATCAAATGCACGCCGCACTCATGAACTCATTCGTATAGTTTCATAAAGCGCCTAACTTAAGTACGTACGAGAGAGGGATCCATGCAGCCTCTTCCTTGAAAGTTTAAATATTATATGAATAGGTTGTGAGCGAATATCCTCAACCCCTATCGCTGCACTTTCGTCATTCCATATAAAGAACATATATTTAACAAAAAGATAATTTGCTGTGATTCGAAAAAAGACACGGTAACTTTTAGTCAATTAAATCCAGTTTTTTCTCACTTGCTGGATTGTTTTGGTTCGTAAGAATGGTTGAGTGTGAACCTGTTTCGTTTTTTTTTTTCTCTCTCTCTCTCTATCTCTCTCTCTCTCTCTCTCTCTCTCTCTCTCTCTCTCTCTCTCTCTCTCTCTCTCTCTCTCTCTCTCTCTCTCTCTCTCTCTCTCTCTCTCTCTCTCTCTCTCTCGCGTATTTTTTTAGTTTCCTTTTATTTATCTTCTCTTCTCTTCTTCTTTTTGTAATGTCAGTAAAGAAAGTCAAGAGAGCTGCTGGAGTGTTGAAAGGGAGCGTGCGTGGGCGACGGTGACCCAAGGCGGGGAGAGATGTGTGGCGCAACAGCCTCGACTTTATTGACTCTTGTTTCTCAAAAGTGTGTTGGGTAACTCAGTGAAGACTTCTAGTGTTGACATGAACACTTAAGGCTTGATGACGTCACTGACCTTCCTTTCTTGAATTAAGCTTCTTAGTGTTATGACCTCTTTTATTCGGAGGCCGGAGGAAGCGACGGCCAGACACTGCTCGAGTAGTGAGGTTCCCGCCAGCACGCTTCTCTCTCCCGCTGCGTCTCACAATGCCCGCCTCAGCCCAAGTCAGCTGCAGATGCTTGGGGTATCCGTAACCATTGTAACCACTAAGCCTATACGCTGAAGAAGAAAAGTGTCTATAGTGCGGCGTTGTGATAGTATAACAATTAATTAACACACGTAATCGTTAAGATACGAATCTGCGAATCTATCTCAATATCTGTTTCTGGTCTGAGATCTACTGCGGATCTTTGACGTATTCTAAGGTCACGAAAATTACTTATAAAGCGAAACTAAACCACGGCCTATATTTATTCCTTCATTTTCCAAAAGTGAGAATACCAAAGAGCACACATGGAACTATTGTATGCACGCACGCAATATAACGAGTGCGTGTGACAGGCTCAGAGGGAAATCATGTGCTCAGGCCTGCGTAACCATCCACGCACGCCACTTGCCCGTGAAGGGAAGGCGTGTGGGTGAAGGGTTGGCGGTGGGGCTCGACCATCACAAAGGCTGCATTCAAAGACATCCCGCTGAGCCTTTGATCCTTTGATCGAGACTGTTCCTTGGTCGTGGTGGTGGCAGCCGCGGAAACGACGATAGAGCTCTTGGATAACTTTTATCTTTATTTTTGCCTTTAACGCCTGTAGGTGGGATGGTAGGCCCTGGAGGTTCACATGAGGGCTGTGATGGTTGGCCCTCGCTCGCCCTTAGTGACGCAGGTAGGATTTTTAAAGTGACGCCTGCGATTAAGAGGCTCATGCCGCCCCCCTGTGTCCTCCGATGCACTCGCAATCGAAGGTAGAAAACTGAGAGAGAGAGAGAAGGGAGTAATTTTCCTTATGACTAATATTTACAACAACAAATAGATAGTAATTGTAAATGTAAATGACAAAGAAACGAATCTTCTCTCTCTCATATTCTTATACCAGGAACATTAAACTCTTTGTACCCTAAATATCAATTCTTTACAAAGACGAGGCACACACTTAGCGGGGATTACTGGGCGATCCTCGAGTGCCGTTCCTGTAGTATCGATCACGACAAGACTCCCACCAGGCCGCAGGTATATAAAGGGCCGCACACCCACCTGCCTCTTCAGTGCCACTCTTGAAGTCCTTTGCTCACGGTAGCCTCTCGCCTTTCCTCCCGAGTGAGTGCAGAAGAAACGAAAACTTTGTAAATAGGAGAGGAAAAATCGCAATGCAAATTTAAGGACTGTGATTTTCCAGTTCCCTTTGGTGTTGTTTTTTTCTGAGTTAGTAAATTTAACTTGAGGTTCTCGCGTCGGTTTGTGAGGCGACTGGTGTGCATGCAATATTTAACTCTATCTTGGCCCATTATTAGTGTAATTCATAAACAAAATTTGAGAGAAAGAGAGAGAGAGAGAGAGAGAGGTGTTGAGGTCAGTATCTTTCGCAGGTGGATCATGCCGGGCCTCTTCACACTGTCGCTTTTCACTGTTACGGCTGTTGTCTCCGCACTGAAGTAAGCAAGCAAAGAATATATATATATATATTCTTAGTCTTTCCGTCTTTTCTCTTCCATAGTGAGACGCGATTTAGGTATTTTTGCGCCTTTTTTGCGCCTTTTTGCGCCTCCACTGCAATGTGAGGATGTATATATACAATGATAATGATAATGATAATAGTAATAGTAATGATAATGTTAATAATTGATATAATGATAAAAACAATGACGGTGTAGTAGTAGTAGTGGTGGCACATAGTATATATAAGTACATAATAGTACATAGCTGTAGTAGTAGTAGTAGCAGTAATTAATAACAATACCAGGCAGCAAATACCATGATAGCATAAGAGGGCAGCACCCCACGTGACAACTACTGTAGGCTATAAAATTATACAGAGCCGCACCTTCACAAGTGTGTCCTCCCCGCAGGCCTGACGCGCTGCAGTGCGGCGCCTGCGACCCCCACCGCTGCCCTGCCATCGGCGAGTGCCACCGCGGCATCACCTGGGATGTGTGCAACTGCTGCGAAGTCTGTGCCAAGGTGAGATTATGGGGGTGTGATGGGTGCGCTCTTGAAATGTGTGCGTCATGTTCTCCATATATAGGATTTATTTAAACATATATTCAGGTTTACGAACATAAGAAAATAAGGAAGCTACAAGAGGCCGTGAGACCTACACGTGGTAGTTCCTGTTACTGAACACTACCTACATCCACCTTTCATCCCCATTCATGAATTTATCGAGCCTCCTTTTAAAGCTCCCTAATGACTCCGCACTGACCACCTGTCCATTCCAATCTTTGATGTATAGGCTACTTAGCTGAAACGTATTAATGTCAATGTGTGTGTGTGTGTGTGTGTTACAGGGACCCAACGAGGAGTGCGGGGGTCCCTGGGAGGCTTACGGCAAGTGTGGCATCGGCCTGAACTGTGTGAGGGACGCCAGGGAGTGTCCTTACCTGTTCCATCCGCGGGGCAGCGCTTCCGACACGGGCTCCAATATCTGCGACGAGTACCTCTTCAACGGTGGGTCTCTCTCTCTCTCTCTCTCTCTCTCTCTCTCTCTCTCTCTCTCTCTCTCTCTCTCTCTCTCTCTCTCTCTCTCTCTCTCTCTCTCTCTCGTACGCAGTTGATATTTACTTATGAGTATGCTATGGTAGTACATCTCTCAAGGACACACACACACGCACACACACACACACACACACCACACACACACACACACGGTCACATGCAAGAGGGACAAAAAAATACAGCGTCCCGTATAGAAGCATAGAAGCCTGGAATAACCTTGATGCAGAAGTGATTAATGCAAGAAATATTCAGGACTTCAAAGGCAAGCTGGATAATAGTAGATTTGCAGACGTAACAGTACGAGCATAACTCTTTTCCTGTATGTTACAACTAGGTAAATACACTCACACACACGCTAATGCACACACTTTGGGGTTTTGCGTGCAGCCATTGGTCGTTGCGTGCAGAACAATCCGATGGTGGCGACAGCGTACAAGGGCAATCTGGTGAAAAAAATGTTGGAGGAGGGTCGCCGGCAGGATATGGACGAGCAGGAGAAGGATCTGGAGGACGTCGTGGGGAAAAGACTGATGCTGAAGGGCGTGCTGCGGGGCGTGGAATACTGAGTGACCACCTGCAACCTACTGCCCTGTACCAAGCCACCCCCCCTCCCCCTCGCCTTCACGTACCCGCTCCTCAGTTATTGGACTCACTTACTTTTTGTTATTATATAGGTTAACACTGAAGGAAGGATAGAAAAAAAGTATGCAAAGAAGGAAGGAAGGAAGGAAGGAAGGAGGAAGGAACCTATTTTTTGTAAACTAGTGGATTTATGTTTTGCTAGTTTTGTAACTTAGTGACTTTTTTCTTAGACTAGTCGTGTTATTATTTGGAGTATTTGGTCTCCTTTATTTTTAAGCTGTCTTATGTACTATATTAGACTGACGCCTTGTGCGCAATAAATTAATCAAATCAAATCAAATCAACTCCTCGCACTGTCTATCACAATATTAGTCCCCATGCAATCGTTGCCACCCACCAGTTAGCGTTAAGCTCTTGCGGCATTATATTAAAAATTCACAAAAAATCAACTGTAGCGATTTAAGAGTTCAAATTTCGGGAGTTAAGTACAATAAACCTCCAGTATTAATCTCCAAAATAGCAGTTAAGGAGATGGTATAGGTCATTAGATGCGGTGGGTGTCCGGGGTGCATATTCTCGACCTCTATGGGAGTAAGTGGTTTCCGAGTGAAGACGCTTGCCTGTAGCTCCGAAACTAACCACAGGAACTTCTCGAAAATACGCTCATTGTGATTCCCACGCAAAGATATCGTGTGCAGACAATGTACACTAAACCTAGACCTATCCGTAACCTAACGTAACCTACTAATCTGACGTGTTCAAGAGTAATTGCCACATACTCTTCCAGAAAATGGGAATATGCGGCCGGGGTATGAAGCGCGACGTTGGTTATCCGGGTGGCAACAACGCGAACTTGACTGCCTGCCTGTTGGCCTTGGCCTTGAGAGGAGGACGTGTCATGTGCTCAGTCATCGTACTCGCCCTGCCAGAGTGAGCCTAAACCGTCGATTCTAGGCCTATTGAGTGAGCCAGGTGGAATTTACTCTTATCCCTCTGTATAGACATCGTGTATGAGAATTGTATAAGGCTAATAAACACATCCGCCTTCACTTTTAACGAGGTATTAATGAGTGGTGGGCGTGACTGGACGAGGTTGTTTGAACTTGTACGTTTCTCAGGGTGCAGTCGAGGAGTAAAATTAAGACTCATGGTCATTGCACTTCATGTTTTAGTTGACATTACCTACTATAGCATATGTGCCTAGAGCTATATTTTTGGTGCGGGGGAGAATGCGTATGAGATTTTTGTGACTAGGTGAAATAACTGCAGTACCGTCACACCGCTTCGACACTTTATGCGTTCCTCTTTTGCAACTGTTGGTCTACTTATGTGAACCTGTTAGAACCAATATATGGAAAGGGAAAGATACATTATTGTTGTTTAGGTAGAATAATGCGGCATATTTCATGATAGGTGTATACGTACAAGCCGTGAAATATTATAGGAAACAATGAACTCATGTCACTAAACGCGTTATTATCGCATATGCAAGATGAAAGAGAGAATGGAAGGACCCACTCGTCTATTATAATGCTGCCCGCCGGGTCATGGGAATAACGCCGGCGGATCACTTGGTCAGCATCGTTTATGGTTAGAACTAGGGCGGTATCTGATCGCCTTCTAACCTCTAACTTTCGTTCTTGATTAATGAAAACATCCTTGGCAAATGCTTTCGCAGTAGTTTTATTCTTCTATTTATTCATTTATTCAGCCATTTTGGGAAGTTCTCGTACACCCACAGACCCCGGCAGGTCCACCAAGGTCCTGACGTGACTTTTGACTTTGGGCCATAACACACCGGCACTTGTACACGATTGTATGCTCATGATCATAAACGATATAATGCTTGGAATATGCGTTAAGTATTTTATTGAGTACATGTACCACATACTTATACCATATAGTTATGAGGGCAAAGATAATAGGGTTGTCTGGCAGCGCGTAGGAGGCAGGTGTTGGCTGTGGTGGTTGAGGAATGAGGTTGTTGGCAACGCACCCCACCTGGCAACACAACATTGCCCCGTCAGAGTGGCACAGGAGGCTGTCTGAGGAGCTAGTGAGTCCATCTCGTGCACATATATCACCTGATTCCACCTGCCCACCATGCTGCAGTCAGCCTTGAGATGGTCCTCCTTGGCCAGGGTGGCGGGGAAGGCCAACCTGCAGCCTGCCGCGGCCTACTCCGCCTCGGCCATCCCTGCGCCCATCACCGCCCCCGACATCCACTACACCGGCGTGAGTTGTCCTCAGGGGTTTTTAAGTCACACGAAATACAGCTCATCCTGTGTGTCCCAATCACCTGGTACTGTAGTAGTCAGGGAGTGTAGTGGCGTGGTTGTTACAGCCTGACAACCGCGGGTCTGTGTTGGCCATGGACAAGTAGTGGGGAGGGGGCTGTGATAAGCTGTGCTACACATCCATTGTCATGATCTTGCTGAATTACTGTGCTGTTCTCTGAGCATATATTATCGTGTGTCACTGTATACCCGGTGGTGTACAGTCATTTATTGCAGGGATACGTTTAAACTAATATGTATGTGGTAGGCTATCCAATATAGGCTACATTTAAACGTATCAGTTTGTGGCGAGGTATGTACATGGCTTAAGTAAGTGGTTCACACTGTCACACACAAACACACACACACAGTAAGTTAGTTATGCAGAAACTAATTGGACATATTATTAATACTTGGAAAGAGAAGTTAGGTGTATCAACACTAGACAATTTGGGTGGGATTTTATTTTTATTTCTAAGCCATACTACCTACTAGCTATACACAATTGGGGGTATGGTTTCTGTTTATCTTAATGGATTCTGAGAAACTGTTTCGAGTGGATTCTAAGAAAGTCTTGAGTTTCTGTCCTGAATCACAACTTTCGGATATATATAATATTTGTGTAGGTTCTAATTCAATGGAGTGAGACCTTCCTTCATGATGTGGTGTTTTGTGTCACCTTGCGGGGTTTCCTCGTGCTGGTAGAGTGCTTTATCAAGGCGAGACTCGCTATTAATATCCTGATCAGCAGTGATATTTGATATCAATTTTTCATCGACACACTTTTTTTTTTAATGTATTTTCTGTAATTGAAAGTGAACTTATAACTGCTATTTGTTGTTGTTGTTGGCGGCAATGTTTGGCTGTGTGGCCTTCACCCCTGGGCCTGTTATCTAAATAATCTAATCATAGACAAAAACCTTGACATGAGAACGCTCTCAGGCTCTTAACTTGAAACAGTAAACAGTTACAAGGTTCAGCACGATAACCGCTGCCGCTGCGTTATCAGTCTGCTTACTTTCATAGCTGTCTTTTTTTCCTTAATGTACAACAGTAAACCAAGTGAGACGATTAGTATATGTGACAGCTAGTTACCAGGCAGTGGCATAGCTAGGCATCCATCAGTAGGGGGGCACTAGGCAAGCAGAGCTGAGGTGCATTATGAGGCCAGATAGAAGGGTATAAGGGCATACTCTCAAATCACATTAGTGGTGGGAATTAAGCACTATACAAAATACGGCAGTCATGGCCAAAGGGGGGCGCCAGATTCTCGGATTCTCATGGGGGGCGGGCACGTGCCCCCCCCCCCTCATGAGATGAGTAACTACGCCACTGAAGTTTCTTTCCTCTCGCTCTACCCAGCTAACAAAGTAATCCAGTCCTTTAACAACCCAGAAACTACGTATAGCAAAAAAAAAAAAAAATTACCCACAATCCTCTGCGACATTGTTAACCAGTTCGAAGCTCTAACGAACCCTATCAATATAAACTTAAAAAAATACTAAAAAAACTATACCAACACTACTAACTCACATTTACTAACATTTAAGACTTAGATAACGTTACAGGTTAACAAATATTGGTCAAAGCTCAATAGGCCAGGGCGTGGGAAGGAAATAAGGGAAAGGTTTAGTGTTTCGAAGCAGTGTTGACTTCCTTGAGTTTTCCGGTACCGAGCGACAGTCGAGGTCGCACCAGCGATCAAGCAGGGTGTGTGCAGGGCAGCTGGAGCGATCAGGCAGGGTGTGTGCAGGGCAGCTGGAGCGATCAGGCAGGGTGTGTGTGCAGGGCAGCTGGAGCGATCAGGCAGGGTGTGTGCAGGGCAGCTGGAGCGATCAGGCAGGGTGTGTGTGCAGGGCAGCTGGAGCGATCAGGCAGGGTGTGTGTGCAGGGCAGCTGGGAGGAGGAAGAGCATGGTTTTTGGCCCAACAACGCTTTATTTTGCTGTATTTCTTCATATTTCTGCCGCGTAAGTTGAAGTAGAGAGAGAAAGGGAGAGAGAGTGAGAGGAATGAGCGGGCAGTGGCGGAGATAGGGAGTGGCCAAATGAAATCTCATTGGACACCCCAGATCTGAGTCAGAGATGTAATGAAAATTCAACCATTTTTTAAATGTTTGCCATGGCCACCCCACACTAGATCTGTATCCAACCTTCAACCTTGGCCACCCGAGTCAAAATTTCCTGGTGGCTCCGCTGTGAGTGGGAGAGGGGAGAAGGGATTGAGAGCTTACAAGTTACGTGTGATTTGAGGTAGTTTAGAAGGTAGTTGAGGTAGTTTTGAGGATGAAATGTTGCGTCATGATAACACTGCTATGTCAATGATCAATGGCTGTGGTGAGTGGTGAAGATGCTCCATCACTGCAGGGCTTCCCGTTCCCCCCCCCCCCCCCAAAAAAAAAAATTTTGCGACAGAAAACGGTTAGCAGATTCATTCAAAACGCATAAAAACACACCAGAAAACATAAGGCGCATCAGAAAATCGTTGGTTGGGTGAAACTATAAATTGACCACAGCTACTCCTGGAATAACATAAACCCCTTAGGCCTATCATTGTATTGATGAATGATTTTTTAAACTGTGTGTGAGATGAGAGGGAGTTCAGGCGGTGTGATTACTAACCTGCTTCTTATACTTCTGATTTGTCTTGTTTCATCAGGTCTTCATCAACAATGAGTTCCACAAGTCGGCGAGTGGCAAGCAGTTCCCGACCGTCAACCCCACCACAGGGGAGGTCATCACCATGGTGGAGGAGGGGGACAAGGTGAGGCGGCGAGGGCTTACAGAAGAACTTAAAAAAATAATAAGAAAGCTAAAAAAAAAAAAATTAGGAACCTAGAGAAAAAAAATTGAAGGTATTTTTTTTTTTAAGGAAGCTACAAGAAGTCGTTGGCTGTGTGTTGCCTTGCTCCATGCTATAGTTTAAGGCATACACTATACATGTGTGTGTGTGGTGTGTGTGTGTGTGTGTGTGTGGTGAAGTAACAGGTGGCATATATTATTTATGCATGTGTTTAGTAGTATGTCTGAGTAACTAGTCATCATTGTGGCTTCAGGCTGATGTGGAGAAGGCCGTGAAGGCAGCTCGTGCGGCCTTTGAGCTGAACTCCGAGTGGCGACAGATGGACGCCTATGACCGAGGCAGACTCCTCTACAAGCTGTCTGACCTCATCGAGCGGGACAGGGTCTATCTTGCGGTGAGTGACTGACTTTTTTTATTTTATAAACGAGGTGATGTTTGGCACATTCCCTTTTTTTTTTTTTGGCATTAAATTAATTAACGAGGTGAAAAATCCTGCCCCCTTGCTGCTTACTGACTGATATTTGATGCCAGGAGAATAGAATAGTACGGTTCTTCTAAATTTCAGCTGTATTTTATCGTAGTTAACCCTATTATCAGGTAAACAGAGGCATCATTTAGATGAGACCTTAACCCCTTCACACCCAGATCTTTCCTTTGCCATAACAAATTGTATGTTGTTAGCCATAAAAATGTTCCCGTAATGTCATATGTGGGTCCGGTCAATGAAACCTTCCAATTCTACATCCTCATCGTCTAATTCCTTCTGTGCAATCTCGCAGAGCCTGGAGACCCTGGACAACGGGAAGCCCTACTCCAACTCCTTCAGTGCAGATGTGGAGTTGGTCATCAGGAACCTGCGCTACTTTGCTGGCTGGGCCGACAAGAACCACGGCATTACCATTCCCACCGACGGCCCACACTTGGCCTACACCCGCCACGAGCCCATCGGCGTGTGTGGACAAATTATTCCCTGGAACTTTCCTATGCTGATGCAGGCGTGGAAGTTTGGACCTGCTCTTGCCACAGGTGTGTGTGTGTGTGGGTGTGGGTGTGTGTGTGGGGGTGTGTGGGTGGGTGGGTGGGTGTGTGGGTGGGTGGGTGGGTGGGTGGGTGGGTGTGTTGTGTGTGGGTGGGTGTGTGGGTGTGGGTGGGTGTGTGGGTGTGTGGGTGGGTGTGTGTGTGTGTATGGGTGGGTGTGTGGGTGTGGGTGTGTGTATTTCTCATTGTAAACGCATGAAGTGAAGGAGTGTCTCTCGAATGAAAAATGAACAAGAAGCATAACAATGACTATATTGAACAATTTAATTAACCTTGACAAGAGACAAGAGAATTTTCCTCATGAATGAAAAGAAAAAACATTTAGGATGAAAACAGATAATATTGACATATACGTAATAATAATATTTACATACACAAGATATTACTGGAGAAGTCTTCATAGATAATCAGTGCACAGTCAGTCAACTAGTAACCTTTATTTCATAGTGAAGACTTGATTTAAATGCTCTTGTGCTGTAATATTAGTTTAAATATAATTAGTTCAATGAATTTTTGTGGCATAGGACCTCTGATATCTGGTACATTTCCCCATTTATTTTGCATTAAATCAATCAATCAGTGAATTCTTAATGTCCCCCCCCCCCCCCCAGGCAACACAGTGGTGATGAAGCTGGCAGAGCAGACGCCACTCACCGGCCTGTACGTGGCCAAGCTGGTGGCGGAGGCCGGCTTCCCCCCCGGCGTGGTGAACGTGATCCCCGGCTTCGGCGAGGCGGGTGCGGCCATCTCCTCCCACATGGACGTGGACAAAGTGGCCTTCACAGGCTCCACCGAGGTGAGTCTTTGTGGCGCGACCTCACACTCACGTCTGGCTTAATACATACTACTAAATATAGACATACTACTAAATACATGCATAAATAATATATGCCACCTGTTACTTCACCACACACACACACACACACACACACACATGTATAGTGTATGCCTTAAACTATAGCATGGAGCAAGGCAACACACAGCCAACGACTTCTTGTAGCTTCCTTAAAAAAAAAATTGCTTCATTTTTTTCTCTAGTATACACTTTGACCTTGACTTAATTACTGATCTGGACTTAATTACTGATCTTGACTTAATTACTAATCTTGACTTAATTACTGATCTTGACTTAATTACTCATCTTGACTTAATTACTCATCTTGACTTAATTACTCATCTTGACTTAATTACTCATCTTGACTTAATTACTCATCTTGACTTAATTACTCATCTTGACTTAATTACTCATCTTGACTTAATTACTCATCTTGACTTAATTACTCATCTTGACTTAATTACTCATCTTGACTTAATTACTCATCTTGACTTAATTACTCATCTTGACTTAATTACTCATCTTGACTTAATTACTCATCTTGACTTAATTACTGATCTTGACTTAATTACTCATCTTGACTTAATCTGCTTTAATACTGGCTTGAGAAATACTGCTTCATGTTTTTTATGAGAAAATGATTATACACTCGACCCTCAATTTAACGGACTAAATAGGGAACTGAAGCGTCCGTTGCTCAAAAAAGTATGTTGCTTGGTGTTAAAAAAAAAAAAAAAAAAAATAAAAAAAAAAAAAAAAAAAATAAATAAATAAATAAATAAATTAGTACCGACTTTTTGAATGGTTTAGTCTAGTCCGTTTGTCCGGTAGCAGATGGAGTCCGTTAAACCCAAAGTCCATTAAATCGCGGGTCAAGTGTAGTAAGCCCAGTGAATTGATACATTAATTGAAACTAATCCCTCCCTTTCCTTGTTTGGTAGAAGTTATTTTTCTCCTCAAAGAAATGAGCATTATTTCAAAACGACACCCGTTTTCCTCCCAGATTGGCCACTTGGTGCAGCAGGCGGCGGGTGCGAGTAACCTGAAGCGCGTCACCCTGGAGCTGGGTGGCAAGAGTCCCAACATTGTGTTCAAGGACGCAGACCTCGCCCATGCCGTGAACAGTCGCACTTTGGGCTCTTCTTCAACCAGGTAAGAATGAGGCACTTGGGTTGCATGGTTGGGCGCATGTATAGTCTCTTTTTTTATATACGAGGCGAATATCCCATTCTATCTTAAGGTCTCATGCTTAAAATTATGCCTATGTTTACCTGATACTAGGTTAACTAAGATAAAAGACACTGAAATTTAGAAGAGGTAGTATTCCTTTCTCCTGGCATCAAATATCAGTCAGTAAGCAGTAAGGGGTCAGGATTTTTCACCTCTTAGAAAATAACAGTGTAGATAGATAGTAAAGGAAACATTAAGTATAGCTAGTGCGATGACCCGGGTGCTTTGCTTACCTGCCTTCTCTCCTCCGTGGTGCAGGGCCAGTGTTGTTGTGCCGGCTCCAGGATCTTTGTGGAGGAAGGCGTGTACGATGAGTTTGTGGAGCGCAGTGTGGAGCGAGCCAAGGTGCGCACGGTGGGCGACCCCTTCGACCTGACCACCGAGCAGGGGCCTCAGGTGGGTACTGACACATTACTCGCTACTTACCTGGTGCATGACCTTCGGGTGCTACGCTATCGAACCTTCAGCTATAACATCACAGGTGTCACTATAAAATCCAGCCTGTGCCAACCATCACGTCCTCCATATGATAAATAGTCTACTGGCGCTATAGGCTTTAATGTAAAAACAAAACAAAACATGAGGTACCGTGACCAAGGCGGCTTTCCCAGAGAGCGGCCCACCATTGCACTCCGGCGGTGACCACTGATTGACCCTTGCGATTAACCCAAATGTGGTTAACTCGAGTGTGACAGCGTGCTTGTGTGTGTGTGGCAAGACAGTCTAAAGTTGTAATACACTGTTTGCATCTATGTATCCGCATGTATTGCTTTGAGGAGTGCCTTAAGAAATTATTTATTTGTAGGTGGATGGAGAGCAGATGAACAAGATCTTGGAGCTTATTGAGTCGGGTAAGAAGGAGGGAGCCAAGATGTGTGTGGGAGGAAGCCGTGTGGGAGACAAAGGCTTCTTCATCGAGCCCACGGTGTTTGCCGACGTCAAGGACCACATGCGGTTCGCTGAGGAGGAGGTGAGGAATGGTCCTAATATTCCTTCTTATGCAAAAAGTTATCCACCCGTTTGCTGTGTCGTTAATTTTCTTGCAGATCCTACTCGGTCGCTCTTATGGCCGCACAGTAGTACTAAATGAGGATTTTATTTGTCCTTTCAGTCTGAGGTTTCCTTAAGTAAACACTTTGCCATCCTTTCATGACGAGACAAACTTAAAAAAATTCCTTGGTCCTTAACCCTGACCCTTTATATGCTTTGCCATAGTGCCATATGACCTCTGATGTCTGGCACATTCACCTTTTTAGGCATTAAATCAATCATTAATCATCCGAGAATTGAGTATCCAGTTTATCATTACTACATTGTGACTGTGCATGTGACTTGCGACTGTTTTACTGTGATTTATGTTTTGCAGATCTTTGGGCCCGTGCAGCAGATCTTCCGGTTCAAGGACGTGAATGAGGTGATCCGGCGCGCCAATGCCACCAAGTACGGACTGGCGGCCTCCGTGTTCACCCGGGACCTGGACAGGGCCAATGTCTTCGCCCAGGGGCTGCGGGCCGGCACCGTCTGGTACGTCATGCACTGTTAACCCCTTGAGACCCAGAACGTAATTGCCATTGTATTTTGGGTACCATTAGATGATTTTTAGTGACTATAAGCAATATTTTATAGCTATGACCTATTTAGTATTCTTGTCCACTAACTATTTGGTATATTTAGTTACTTTTTGTAATTTTATGGCTTGACAAGACAATTTTTCATAGCCAAGGAAAGATCTGGGCATGAAGGGGTTAGTGATGGAGACTAGACTGTTTGTTGCATTCTGTTCCTCACTGCTGCACCGCCTTCCACTGTTTGATTCACTTTCCACTTCTATTTTCAGGATTAACTGTTACGATGTGCTCAATCCTCAAACACCCTTTGGAGGCTACAAGATGTCTGGCCAGGGAAGGGAGAACTCAGAGTATGCTTTGAGGAACTACTATGAAGTGAAATCTGTCATCACAAAGCTGCCCGTCAAGAATTCATAAGGTGAGCAGTTTCTTCCATGAAGGTTGCATGAAGCAACATTTACTTATATCATAATATACAGAAATAAGCACCCGTGTAGATGAGGTTACTCAAGGGAACAACAGACCAGAATGAAATCAGAAAATTTTATTTAGAAGATTTTGTGTGTGACCAGTACAACACTGGGGCAGTGACCCTGTCATGACCAGTACAACAACACTGGGGCAGCGACCCTGTCGTGACCAGTACAACACTGGGGCAGTGACCCTGTCATGACCAGTACAACAACACCCTGTCGTGGTCATTCACAGCCAATCAATAATACAAGCCAATATTTATTTTATTACTTTTTATTAAAGTAGATTTGAAAAGGGGTCAATTCCCTTAAGTCTCCAGTCTGTTGGACACTTAAAGATTTGCCCCAGAACTAGCGGGGGTTTTCAGTATTTTATTAGTTACGGGGAACTACTGTAGTTTTCTTACCAATGAATAAAATTCAAAAATTTTGAATACATTCTAAATATACAAAAAGATTCCTAACCTTTTTTTATTAAAATTACAGATTTTTACAAAAGATTTTATTTGACAATTGAATCTCACAATGAAATAAAAAAAAAGGATACAATTCAGTGAGTGGTGGTAATAATTTAAAACTTTACTAATGCCAAGCAACTGAGTCAAATGGTGATAAGAGCTGCATCTCAAGGTTCAGTAATAGGAAAGCAGTTGAACAGATTACAAATTCAGTTAAAAATAATTTCACACCAACATTCTTACAAGTAAAACCGGGGCTGATCCGTTGCCTGGAGGGAGAAGGGGGAGTGCCACGCAGGTTGCAGCCAGTGTATTGGCATCCCAGTTGTCCACTCCTCAATATGGCACTTGCTCAACACAAACTCATATACACACTAAATACAATCTTTGGTAAAATGACACCAAGACACACACACACACACACACGCACACACACACACACACACACACTATAGTCTATTCACTTAAGCTGGATTCTTGGGAGCTGCTCGATGCCTACCTGAGTATGTAAGGACGTCGCTGATTGGCTGAGGCTACCAAAATACCACCACCATCACCACCCAGCCCGCGTGCATCAGCCAATCAGCGA
This sequence comes from Chionoecetes opilio, assembly GCA_016584305.1. Lineage (NCBI taxonomy): Eukaryota > Metazoa > Arthropoda > Malacostraca > Decapoda > Majidae > Chionoecetes > Chionoecetes opilio. Next base: position 279,637 of record JACEEZ010013541.1, on the reverse strand, counting down.
CGTCCTTACATACTCGGGTAGGCATCGAGCAGCTCCCAAGAATCCAGCTTAAGTGAATAGACTATAGCAATTAGGTGGGGTACAACATAGTTTGAGTGATTTGGAGGCAAACATTAGAGTATAACCAGACCAACACACATCCACTGCAGGTGATGGCAAGACTCATCAATGTAGGAGTGAAGTGAGATGTTTTGACAGGTCTTGTGTAGTGGTAGTGAGGAGGGAAGGAAGGAGGGAGTGATGGGACGCCGGGACACAATTCAGTCGCACACACCTACAACAACCGTCACTGTGGAGGGTATTAACGTGTATCTAACATCATAACACCTAAGGTACTATAACTACAGCACTCACACAGGAAAGCCTCACTTGTATGTAGTGTAGTATGTAGGGTCATTGGAGGAGAGAAAGTGGTGGTGAACTAACTATCCATACGAGGCCATTGTCTGCAGTGCAAATCTTGTCGTGGGTTTGGTAGATGGATACTGATCTACACTTCTTCCTTTCACCGTCAACAACACGTAGTCGCCACTGCACTAATGTCACCAAGCGCCGCCATATATTACACATTTTAGCATCACTACTGACTTTTATGTGCTACTGAAGAGGCATGCACAGTAGTTTATATTATGTATCCGTCTTTAGTGGCACAAAAGTCTGTAGTGATGTTAGAATTCGTACTCTATAGCGCCTGGCGACCTTAGTGCAATGGACGCCTATAGTGTTATTGACAGCAGCTGTTTTACACATTAACAATTCCTTCCCTCGGTGATCTTTTTTAGGTGGTTTACGTTACATTTCTTGCCTTCAGATATCCATTGGCCCCTTAAAACACTACATACTAACAGTCTAGTTCTCATCAGGCCAGCATCATTACCCAAGAGCTTTAAGAGACACCTGTAAACGTTTGGATTTGTCAGTTTTCATCTTGACACTTGTATGCGATGACGTCAGTGATGTAGATGACGCCATCGTAACACCACTGTTGTCTATTTCATTGACCTTAGCCAAGTTGCATGTCCTTGCCAAGTGACTAGACTTTGACCAAATAAGAAATCAACAATGGTGATACGACGGTTTCGTCTACACGGTGGATTGCCTCGCATGCAAACGTTCCGATGAATACTGACAAAAAATCATGTGTACGGGCCCTCTTATACGCTCCATAAACCATCTCCGTAATTTTTCCCATTAAGCCAACATATTACTCTTGAATACCTTCTTAGCTGTACTGCTGGAGCCTCAAGAGTACAGCAGCATTACATCCTCAATAGCTACATTATACCCTTCCCTCAACTATCATCCTCGTGTACGTAAGCTTCAAAATATTTTCACTACCTCTCCTGCATACATCTGGACAGGCATGATTCTTCTATACACTCTCAATTGAGTGTCTACCTAAAATATATATGCACCTTTGAGTCTTTATGTATGCCTAACTATACTTGGTAACTGTGTTTGCACCATTCAGTCGCAGTGAAACTTTATCACTCTGGTGCCAAAGCAATTTAGAATGTGTGGTTTTCCGTCCACCTTAGTGAGTCCAAAAATATGATGCATGAGATAAAGACCTCTGCTCTCTCTATCTACAATAGGATTTGTGAATTGTGACTGTAAATCTACTTGTCTTTGTAGTAATATAAAAATATCAGGTCACCATGAATCTCAGGCACTGGCATAGCAGCAAACGAGGCCGCTAGCTACCCGTTAAGAGTGAATGGCTGAGAGATGATGTGCAAAGAATGAAATGTGAATTAAGGAATTAGGATTAAAAATAAATTAGGAATACATGAAAATGGAGCAAAACAATTGGCTTCCTTGGAAATAAATGAGTCATGTGATGTATTGTCTTGTAAAGTACTACAGTGCACGGGTCCTTTATGGCCGGGGGGAGGGTGTGAAAGCCTTCGGGGCAGGGAAGCCTCAGCCAGCCTGTTATTTATGGCAAAGAAGACTGTCCTCTAACCGCTAAGGAAATGACGGGTGAGGAAGTGGTCTAGGTCACTTACGGCAAAGAGACGTCTAGTTTGTGGTGGAGGGATGGTGTTGTCTGGCTAGGCTATGGCATGGAGTGGAGAGGAACGTACAGTACAGTAATGCACGTTGGAATCCTGCAAGGGATGTGATATTTTGTCCCTTGCTTCAGATTACCTGTAGCATCCTGTGTACCTTCAAGGTGTCGGGAAACTTTGACGCAGTGAGAAGTGTAGGCTGGGGTGGCGTCTAGGACAGGCCGAGAGAGCCGCCGAGAGCTGCAGCTGTCTACTGTTCTCCTCGGCCGTCTTCTGGCGGCCCTCTGTGACCTGGAGGGCTCGCATTAACTGGGCATTTTCTAGGTAGAGTTCCTTCACCAGACAGTCGCTGCGGCCGGCCTTGCTCAGCTGGGGGAAGATATCGGTGAGAGAAGTTGTCTTGGCAAACTAAACTCATGTCTCTGTCCACGGATGACTACGTAGTCTAGACATTTATTTGCTTGGTTATAAAGGCAAGTGGCAGGATTAAATATACTCACAATTCATAATTTAAGTGAAGAATATAATGGAAAGCAATGATCACAAATTTCAATGTTGATTAGTTGAGCAATGCAGTTTGATGAACATTGGTAGTAAACAAAGCAGAACCTTGAATGAACTTGCAGTAGATTGAAACTACTTCTGTATTCCTTATTGAGAACTCACTATGAGTAGAATCTAGAGAGTCATTAATATTATATGAATCAAGAACCCGACCTTAAAACTGCTAAACACAGATAACAGCGGGTCAACCAGTGACCTTACCTGGTCCTTGTACTTTGCTATGTGCTGGTCGAGCATGTGCTGTGTGGCCGCCATCATGCTCTCCAGGTTCTGCACCTCGGCCGCATGTTGTGCTCGTGTTACTGCAACACACCACCACATCAACACTTTGCTGCTACAGAGTATAGTCTAGATATATATGGATTTCAGGAGGCAAGGAGGATAAACTCATGGATGGGGATGAAAAGTGGATGTAGGTACCTAGTGGTAAGTAACAGGAACTACCATGTGTAGGTCTCACGGCCTCTTGTAGCTTCCTTATTTTCTTATGTTCTTATGTTTTAGTATTGAGTAGGAGGTAGTGTATATGCTTCTATCTGTCTACTATGTACCATAACTAATTAATATGATACTGCTACCTACAGCAATCCACGGCAGCCCTCCTCCTCCTGGGTCCTGGTTATTTGTCTACTGTGTGCGTACTATAACTGATTAATGTTATACTGGCTACATAACTCAGCCACCCACTCTCACCTGTCAGGATGTGGTGGGCGTGGACGTGGTGGTGACGCAGGGCCGCCTCCAGGAACTTGAGGCGCTCCTGACACCGCCGCAGCTGTGTGCGCAGACTCATCTTGATGGTCTCCTCGCCCTGGGTGCCAAATTCCTATACGGGGCGGGAAGGTGAGGGAGTGTTAGGAGGTATGGAGGATAAGGGAGGGGGGTAATAATAAAGATTTGTGGGAATGAAGGCTACAGACAGGAAGGCAGCAATAGAACAAAGGGAGAGGAGTGAAAGACTAAATAAGATAATCTACAGATAATTGATCATAATTATTTGTAATGGTTGCTAGAATGTCTCTCTCTACAATGACCAAAGTCACCTCCTAATAATGGTAATCAATGACTACAATATATATTATATACTGTATACATATATTTTATACTAATTATATAATTCCACAAAATGACATCCAAGCTTATTGTTGATCCCTTGACCCGTCTCTGAGATTATATAGCCAACTGATGAACACTTTCTGGAAAACCTGAGCAGAGTGAGGAGCATGATTTGAGCAGTTTAATTCCCTATTTCCACTATTTGAGCAGTTTAATTCCCTATTTCCACTATTTGAGCAGTTTAATTCCCTATTTCCACTATTTGAGCAGTTTAATTCCCTATTTCCACTATTTGAGCAGTTTAATTCCCTATTTCCACTATTTGAGCAGTTTAATTCCCTATTTCCACTATTTGAGCAGTTTAATTCCCTATTTCCACTATTTGAGCAGTTAATTCCCTATTTCCACTATTTGAGCAGTTTAATTCCCTATTTCCACTATTTGAGCAGTTTAATTTCCTATTTCCACTATTTGAGCAGTTTAATTTCCTATTTCCACTATTTGAGCAGTTTAATTCCCTATTTCCACTATTTGAGCAGTTTAATTCCCTATTTCCACTATTTGAGCAGTTTAATTCCCTATTTCCACTAATATTGTAGTGGGATTAATTGCTTTAGTAGATTGACTTTCTCTTACGGTTAAAAAAAATCAAAGCAAAATTAAAACTTGGAAGAGATCTGTACATAGTGGCATTTAGGGACAGAGAGGCAAAGTGACAGATAATTCAGAGGTATGGGGTATGTAGTCAGTTAAAGAGCTGTGGAAATAATCTATTGGGAAAGTAAGGCGAGGGTGTGTAGAATCTATATGGAGGGTTCCCTATAGCCAATTCAATCTGTTCCATACATATCTTCAACACTCATGGATGCTTTGGCCCTAGTGACTTAACCCCTTCACGCCCAGATCTTTCCTTTGATACATAAAATTGTCTGTTGTCAGCCATAAAATTACGAAAAGTCACTGAATATACCAAATGAGTTAGTGGACAAGGATACTAAACAGGTCATAGCTATAAAATATTGCTTATAGTCACAAAAAATCGTCTAATGGTACCCAAATTACAATGGAAATTACGTTCTGGGGCTCAAGGGGTTAAAGTGCTCTGACTCCATCCCTTTCCTTCATGGTCTTACCCTTCCACCTTCTACACATGATTATATTTTCCTAATCATTCTCTACTCATCCATTCTTTCCATAGGACCATTCCATTTCAGTGCATTTTTTAATCAAATTTTACTGGGCGACATTCTTTGGATAGCCAGAAAGGTAGTAGGCATATCTGTTAAAATATAGTTTTTTGGATCTTCCCTCTTTTGAATGTTATGTATAAATAAAGATCCTATGCAGTAATAAGAGTGCACTTCTGGATCTAACACACACAGACATGATGAACCATTGTATCCAGGAAGGTGTTTATGTACAAATATCTTGTCGCCCAGTAGCTTAAAATTGTTCTTACTGGGCGACAGTTTTCCATCACTGGGAGACATTTTGGTCGCCCAGTTCGCATGTTAAAAAATGCACTGCTCCATTGTACATGCAACCTAACAGACTATAAGGAACCAGACTGGAACTAAAAGCAGTGCCAAGCTCATGGATGTTGGTCAATTCAGATCTGCTTGAATTTAGCATAATGGGTGGCGAGAAGTGAATGGTGATTTTAGAAGTGATGGTGATCTATTACCTTGAGAAGTGAATGGTGAACAGTCTATTTCTATCGTCTTACCTGGTGTTGAGTTTTCCCTTCCTCATGCATGTCACCATTGACCTGAGCTGACCCGACCTGTGATAGCAGGAGGTCAAGGTCAAAGTGAGGTGAGGTGAGGTGTGGTGTGATCAGTGCATTAGGTAAGTGTCGTAGTGTTAACCCCTTCACGCCCAGATCTTTCCTTGGCTATATAAAATTGTCTTTTGTGAGCCATAAAACTACGAAAAGTAACTAAATATACCAAATTAGTTAGTGGACAAGGATACTAAACAGGTCATATCTATAAAATACTGCTTATAGTCACTAAAAATCGTCTAATGGTACCCAAATTACAATGGAAATTACGTTCTGGGTCTCGAGGGGTTAACACTGTTAGGTGTCGTAGTATAACACGGTGTAAGGTGTCGTAGTATAACACGGTGAAAGGTGTCGTAGTATAACACAGTGTAAGGTGTCGTAGTATAACACAGTGTAAGGTGTCGTAGTATAACACTGTGTAAGGTGTCGTAGTATAACACAGTAAGGTGTCGTAGTATAACACAGTAAGGTGTCGTAGTATAACACAGTAAGGTGTCGTAGTATAACACAGTAAGGTGTCGTAGTATAACACAGTAAGGTGTCGTAGTATAACACAGTAAGGGGTCACGGCCAACACTACCTGGAGCGTGAAGACAAACTGACCTGCAGGTGCTCAAAACGGTGCTGTTGTTGCTGATTGAGGAGCTGCTGGATGCGTTGCTCAGCCTCTCTCTTCATCTTGTCACTCTCGTCCACCACTGCAGCACAACACAACACAGACACATTATAGTGCTATCTATACATAATAAATAAAATAAATTATATTCCAATCTATACACAATAAATACAGCTCCATTATATTGCTATCTAGATATTCAAGTCTGTGAAGTGGTTCTTGAAGCCGAGATCTGAGAGTTTACCACTGGATTACTGTTAAGGCTGTGTGTGGATGCCATGGTTTTGGTTACAGCTAATGAGAGGCATGACAAGTCTATTTAATGGTTCTTGAAGCTGAGATCTGAGAGTTTACCACTGGATTACTGTTAAGGCTGTGTGTGGATGCCAGGGTTTTGGTTACAGCTAATGAGAGGCATGACAAGTCTATTTAATGGTTCTTGAAGCTGAGATCTGAGAGTTTACCACTGGATTACTGTTAAGGCTGTGTGTGGATGCCAGGGTTTTGGTTACAGCTAATGAGAGGCATGACAAGTCTATTTAATGGTTCTTGAAGCTGAGATCTGAGAGTTTACCACTGGATTACTGTTAAGGCTGTGTGTGTGTGGATGCCATGGTTTTGGTTACAGCTAATGAGAGACATGATGGGGAATAAGAGCTCAGGTTATAGAGTTAAAAGCAGAGCTGGTGGGGAGCATTTAAATACAATTAATATAAAAATTTAAATACTTTTTGATCCGTATATTTAAGAACATAAGAAAATAAGGAAGCTACAAGAGGCCGTGAGACCTACACGAGGTAGTTCCTGTACAGTATAAACTTATATATTTACTATGACGCGTTCAGCTCACAACTTGTTTCTCACACAGCAACACTTACCCATCAAAAGTTATTGTAAATGGATGATCTACAATTGTATCCCCGGCATTTCCAATTATCTAGCAAAAAATATTTTCGGATTTCTGGCTGCTCAAAAATATTCCAAAATTGTCGACGATCAATGTTTTTGTTATTTTGCCGCAAAACTATGAGTCGTAAAAAAACTTATGGAAGTAAAAAAGGTTCGTCTTGAGGTGTTCTACATGAAGCAGTAGTTGGTTGTTCAAAACACATCATGGTTGTCGAGAAAATTGAAATTTTGTATAAATGTACGAATATGCTATTTTCTCCGTTATTTACCAATCAATATGTTTTTGCTTTACGCCAAATGATAGCCCTTGATCTGTTTCATATTTACATACATACTTCTTGCACGTATCTGCCTTAGTTTTTTAGTTATTGAAAAAAATCGTGATTTAAAGAAAAAATCAAGGCATACCCCTTGCAAAATTTGCAATTTTTTTTGAAAAATAGATTTGCTTGAAAATTAGTTCCTTGCAGTTATCGGGCATGCTAAACACGAATCTGGAGTCAGTTTTCAGTTACAATGATTAGAAGTCCCTATTTCAGCCAATTCACAATGACATGATACTTCCAGATAGTCCTTCAGATATTCCTTAAAATTCACAAATCAGACAAAACTTGCTACAAGACATAAAAATATGACAGGCATTGCTAGACTAATCATTACTTCAATACAACGATCAGTATTAGTATTTTCAGTATTAGTATTAGTATTATTAATCCCTATTTGAGCCACCCATGCGATTGTCATAGTACTTATAGAAAACCTAGGAATACTATAGCAATCCTGTAGGACTTCTAATGCCCTCCCATGACTCCTGTAGGATGCGTGACGGAGCGAAGAGGCCCGTGAAGGACTCTGAAGGATTGTATCTCTCTCTCCGTCTGTCTGTCTATCTCTCTCTCATATTCCTTATATGGCACCTGGCAACATTAGTGCAGTGGTGACTATACATAGTGTCATTGACGGTATACACAACATATAAACTTATACTCAGGTAAATTAATTGTGTTTGGCCATAACCCCGCCCCACTATCTGGCAACCCTGATGTTACAGTGAACCAGGTGTTTCCACTGCCAAGGAAATGTACTTATTTCAAGGAAATTTAGGCTTGAGAAGGAAATTTCTAAGGAAACCCAAAATCTAAATCTCAAAATCAAGGAAATTCATTTTTTTCGGACATGTTAAAAATGGTGTGTATTTAAAATGTATTTACAAATGTATTTGAATATAATTGATGTATTCAGTATTTAGTATTTAAATACATTCAATGTATTTAGTGCCCAGCTCTCGTTAAAAGTGAGGGGAGGAAAATTTGTGAGGGGGAGATGAAAGGTTGGGTGGCGCCATCCGAGGAGGGACAGTGATGGAAAGAACAACACAGGACATCAGAGGAGGGACAGTGATGGAAAGAACAACACAGGACATCAGAGGAGGGACAGTGATGGAAAGAACAACACAGGACATCAGAGGAGGGACAGTGATGGAAAGAACAACACAGGACATCAGAGGAGGGACAGTGATGGCAAGAACAACACAGGACATCAGAGGAGGGACAGTGATGCAAGAACAACACAGGACATCAGAGGGGGGACAGTGATGGAAAGAACAAAAACCAGGACATCAGAGGAGGGACAGGATGGCAAGAACAACACAGGACATCAGAGGAGGGACAGTGATGGCAAGAACAACACGGACATCAGAGGGGGGGACAGTGATGGCAAGAACAACACAGGACATCAGAGGAGGGACAGGATGGCAAAGAACAACACAGGACTAAAGGGGAGGGACAGTGATGGAAAGAACAACACAGGACATCAGAGGAGGGACAGTGATGGCAAGAACAACACAGGACATCAGAGGAGGGACAGTGATGGCAAGAACAACACAGGACATCAGAGGAGGGACAGTGATGGCAAGAACAACACAGGACATCAGAGGAGGGACAGTGATGGAAAAGAAAAACACAGGACATCAGAGGAGGGACAGTGATGGAAAGAACAACACAGGACATCAGAGGAGGGACAGTGATGGAAAGAACAACACAGGACATCAGAGGAGGGACAGTGATGGAAAGAACAACACAGGACATCAGAGGAGGGACAGTGATGGAAAGAACAACACAGGACATCAGAGGAGGGACAGTGATGGAAAGAACAACACAGGACATCAGAGGAGGGACAGTGATGGCAAGAACAACACAGGACATCAGAGGAGGGACAGTGATGGCAAGAACAACACAGGACATCAGAGGAGGGACAGTGATGGAAAGAACAACACAGGACTCAGAGGAGGGACGTGATGGAAAGAACAACACAGGACATCAGAGGAGGGACAGCAAATGGAAAGAACAACACAGGACATCAGAGGAGGGACAGTGATGGAAAGAACAACACAGGACTTCAGAGGAGGGACAGTGTGGAAAGAACAACACAGACATCAGAGGAGGACAGGATGGAAAGAACAACACCGGACATCAGAGGAGGGACAGGGGATGGCAAGAACAACACAGGACATCAGAGGAGGGACAGTGATGGAAAGAACAACACAGGACATCAGAGGAGGGACAGTGATGGCAAGAACAACACAGGACATCAGAGGAGGGACAGTTGATGGAAAGAAACACACAGGACATCAGAGGAGGGACAGTGATGGCAAGAACAACACGGGACATCAGAGGAGGGACAGTGATGGAAAGAACAACACAGGACATCAGAGGAGGACAGTGATGGCAAGAACAACACAGGACATCAGAGGAGGGACAGTGATGGAAAGAACACACAGGACATCAGGGGAAAGGGGACAGTGATGGAAAGAACAACACAGGACATCAGAGGAGGGACAGTGATGGCAAGAACAACACAGGACATCAGAGGAGGGACAGTGATGGCAAGAACAACACAGGACATCAGAGGAGGGACAGTGATGGCAAGAACAACACAGGACATAGAGGAGGGACAGGGGATGGCCAGAACAACACAGGACATCAGAGGAGGGACAGTGATGGCAAGAAAAACCCCAGGACATCAGAGGAGGGACAGTGATGGAAAAGAACAAAAACAGGACACCCAGAGGAGGGACAGTGATGGCAAGAACAACACAGGACATCAGAGGAGGGACAGTGATGGAAAGAACAACACAGGACATCAAGGAGGGACGTGATGGGAAAGAACAACACAGGACATCAGAGGAGGGACAGTGATGGAAAGAACAACACGGGAAACATCAGAGGAGGGACAGTGATGGCAAGAAAAAACACAGGACATCAGAGGGGGGACAGTGATGGAAAGAACAACACAGGACATCAGAGGAGGGACAGTGATGGCAAGAACAACACGGGCATCAGAGGAGGGACAGTGATGGAAAACAACACAGGACATCAGAGGAGGGACAGTGATGGCAAGAACAACACAGGACATCAGAGGAGGGACATGATGGCAAGAACAACACAGGACATCAGAGGAGGGACAGTGATGGAAAGAAAAAACACAGGACATCAGAGGAGGGACAGTGATGGCAAAGAAACAACAAAAAGGGACATCAGAGGAGGGACAGTGATGGAAAAGAACAACACAGGACATCAGAGGAGGGACAGTGATGGAAAAAGAACAACACAGGACATCAGAGGAGGGACAGTGAGGGCAAGAACAACACAGGACATCAGAGGAGGGACAGTGATGGCAAGAACAAACAGGACATCAGAGGAGGGACAGTGATGGCAAAGAACAACACGGGGACATCAGAGAGGGACAGTGATGGAAAGAACAACACAGGACATCAAGGAGGGACATGATGGCAAGAACAACACAGGACATCAGAGGAGGGACAGTGATGGAAAGAACAACACGGGACATCAGAGGAGGGACAGGATGGAAAGAACAACACAGGACATCAGAGGAGGGACGCGATGGAAAGACAACACAGGACATCAGAGGAGGGACAGTGATGGAAAGAAAAAACACAGGACATCAGAGGAGGGACAGTGATGGAAAGAACAACAACAGGACATCAGAGGAGGGACAGCGATGGCAAGAACAACACAGGACATCAGAGGAGGGACAGTGTGGAAAGAAAAAAACACAGGACATCAGAGGAGGGACAGTGATGGCAAGAACAACACAGGACATCAGAGGAGGACAGTGATGGCAAGAACAACACAGGACATAGAGGAGGGACAGTGATGGCAAGAAAAAACACGGGACATCAGAGGAGGGACATTTGATGGCAAGAACAACACAGGACATCAGAGGAGGGACAGGGGATGGCAAAGAACAACACAGGACATCAGAGGGGGGGACAGTGATGGCAAGAACAACACAGGACATCAGAGGAGGACAGTGATGGCAAAAAACAACACAGGACATCAGAGGAGGGACGTGATGGAAAGAACAACACAGGACATCAGAGGAGGGACAGTGATGGAAAGAACAACCCCAGGACATCAGAGGGGGGGACAGTGATGGAAAGAAAACACAGGACATCAGAGGAGGGACAGTGATGGCAGAACAACACAGGACATCAGAGGAGGGACAGTGATGGCAAGAACAACACAGGACATCAGAGGAGGGACATGATGGAAAGAACAACACAGGGACATCAGAGGAGGGACAGTGATGGCAAGAACAACACAGGACATCAGAGGGGGGACAGTGATGGCAAAAAACAACACAGGACATCAGAGGAGGGACAGTGATGCAAGAACAACACAGGACATCAAGGAGGGACGTGATGGCAAAAAAACAACACAGGACATCAGAGGAGGGACAGTGATGGCAAGAACAACACAGGACATCAGAGGAGGGACAGTGATGGCAAGAACAACACAGGACATCAGAGGAGGGACAGTGATGGCAAGAACAACACAGGACATCAGAGGAGGGACAGTGATGGAAAGAACAACACAGGACATCAGAGGAGGGACAGTGATGGCAAGAACAACACAGGACATCAGAGGAGGGACAGTGATGGCAAAAAACAACACAGGACATCAGAGGAGGACAGTGAGGGCAAAGAACAACACAGGACATCAGAGGAGGGACAGTGATGGAAAAGAAAAACACAGGACATCAGAGGAGGGACAGTGATGGCAAGAACAACACAGGACATCAGAGGAAGGACAGTGATGGCAAGAACAACACAGGACATCAGAGGAGGGACAGTGATGGAAAGAACAACACAGGACATCAGAGGAAGAACACGACAGTAGACTCACCAGTGGAGAGCTGCTGCTGCGTCTGCTGCAGCTGTGAGGCCAGAGAGGCGGCCTGATCCTGCAGGGCGGCCCTCTCATGGCCCGCCCGTTGCCTCTCCTCCACCATCCGGACCTCCACCTGGTTCTCTAGTGACATCTTCTCATGCCTCAAGTCGTCCAGTTGTCCTCGCAGCTGCGTCACCTCCTCCTCCAGCTCTGTGACCTGGGAGATGCAAGGGAGTGACCAGCTGCACACGATATGGTACAGGAAATAATCACTCTATTCAGGCACATTAACCAGTACAAAACAGTTAAGATATATTCAATGCAACACAAATCATACACATACTTATTTCCTTTAATTAGCATCATTCTTACATTAACACTATGCATCATTTTACTTATCATTTTATTAATCAAACGTTTATTCCTGAACATTAGCATCATTTTGACTTGACCCCTTCACGCCCAGATCTTTCCTTGGCTATAAAAACTTGTCTGTTGTTAGCCATAAAATTACGAAGAGTCACTGAATATACCAAATGAGTTAGTGGACAAGGATACTAAACAGGTCATAGCTATAAGATATTGCTTATAGTCACTACAAATTGTCTAATGGTATACAAATTACAATGGAAATTACGTTCTGGGCCTCAAGGGGTTTATATATCACCATAAACAAAGGATAACATAATACTTGCTAACACACACACATCTACTCACCATACACACACACACACATCTACTCACCATACACACACACACACACACACATGCACCACTTCCACTCTATTCCTTCTACCACACACACTCTCTCGACTTAACATACAAGCACAATCTATTCTCCATAAACAACATGCACACATATACTTTCACACACACACACACACACATCTACTCAACTTACACACACACACACACACACACACACACACACACTCACACACACACACACCCTCTCCTCTCACCTGTCTCTCCCACACCACACTCTCAGTCAATGGTAGAGAGGCGGTCGGACTCATCGGAGGCATCGCGCGCCCCGCCACCGCCGCTCAGCACAAGCTCCTCGTACTCCCGGATCTTCCTCTCCAGCGCTGAGAACTTGTCGTCGTAGAGGCGGCGCTCCTCCTCGTAGTAGTCTTGCTCCTCCTGCAGCTTGAGCGTCCAGTAGTCCTCGCTCTTGTCAAACTCCATTCGTAGTAACTGAAGGAAGTAGTGAGTGTTTTGACAATGTAAGCTTAAGTTGTCTGCCCTCAGTAGTGTCATGAAGGAAGTAGTGAGTGTTTTGACAATGTAAGCTTAAGTTGTCTGCCCTCAGTAGTGTCATGAAGGAAGTAGTGAGTGTTTTGACAATGTAAGCTTAAGTCGTCTGCCCTCAGTAGTGTCATGACATTTTCTGGGTCCTAATTTCAAGATTTTTATTTAGAGAAAAAAAAAAATAATGTCACCTGTTTATCTGAATATTAGTGTCATTTATATTTCTGTCAATAAACTCGGCAAAGAATAAAAGTTCCCAAACTCGGCAACCTCGGCACCAGCGCCGAGCCGAGTAATGGAATTTTCCGACTTTTAGAACGTAGATATATTAAGGGGAAAAAAAGCATGAAAATCACATGAAAAAAATCACAGGACGCATTGGATGTTTGGGAGCCATAATACCAATAACAGACCTGTAGAAGTACACAAAATAACAGTGTACACAACTCTACAGTCACAACACCACTGAACAATAACAACAAACAAATCGGCGGGAGAAACCCAGCGGCCTAGTGTGGTGGCACCCAGCGGCCGACCCGGCAACTACGCCCAGGGTTTTGGGTGTTCTGCCGTGTTTTGGAAAATCCGGAACCATAGCCGAGTTTTGGGTGTTGCCGAGTCTTGGGATGCCGAGTTTGGGAACTTCAACCTGTACATAACTAACTAAGCGAGTGTATGGTGTACAGTGTATGGTGTACAGTGTATGGGGGTACTACTGTATTTAAATATTTGTATATATATATATTTAGAGGATTGAGTGGAGGTCATATCCCCCTTGCTTGGTTTGATCTCTTCTATCTACTCCTATCTCTGTCCTTGACCTTCTATGTGTTCTCTATCCTTTATCTTGACGTCCTTCCCTCTTCTCAAACACCTGACTTCCTCACACTAAACAATAATATTTCTCCTCTATTTATATTGTGCATTAAATCCTGACTTTCTTTACAGACCTCCATTACTTGCTCCTGCCTTCCAGTCTTGGCAATTTCCTACCTCAAGAACATAAGAAGAACATAAGAAAGAACAACATAAGAACATAAGAAGAATATAAGAACAATAACAATAATCATTCTCCTCTATCTATCTACATTGTGTCTTAAATTCTCACTTTCTTTCCAGACTTCCATGACTGACTCCCTCCTATCCTATCCTATCCTCCTCTTCCTCTGTAAAGAAAGTAAGAATGCCTCCTTCCTATCCTTCCCCTTCCCTACCTCGAGGTCCTGCTCCAGCTTGGTGTTCTTCTCCATGAGGGAGGCGCGGGTCTTCTCAAGGCTGTCACGCTCCCTCACAAGGTCGTCCTCCAGACCCTGAACCTGGGAGCAACATAGAAAATTGACAAATAAACAAGAAATATATACAGTAAAACCTCTCGTATTCGGACACTCATTATTCGGACTTTGACAAGATAACAGTGAAGTCGCCACCTGCAGTGAAGTCGCCAGGCGCCAAATATTACGAATTATAGCATTACTACTGATTTTTATGTGCCACTGAAGATGTTACACAGTAGTTTATATCATGACTGTATAATCTACCCTGTTTCAGCGTTGTTTTATGCTTTGTATCTGCAAGTATAACTGTTGCGCATTTTGCTTCTCACGTTTTTCTTCGCACGATGACAGACAGTAAACAGTAGCTTTTCGGGCGACAGGACGCAGACTTGTCAGATCTTTCAAACTTTAATAGAATTTATTTTCACGTTGGCAGAGGAATTTTTATATATCCAAGCATCTTCCGCAGCTAATATATATAGAGACTTGTTTTACTTGACCTCTAATTTCCCTGAATTCCCCAGAGTGGCGACTCAACTGTTGGGTTAAAATACTAGCTGGCGACTTTACTGTAGTAGGTATAGTGAGGTCGCCACTCGGTTTTATTTTTGTCATTTGTTCATTTATAGCCCTACTATGACACAGATGAAGACACAACATGACACAAGACTCTCCAGATAGCCACTTCTAACTGTCCTGAAATCATGGATGTAGCAATGTAAGTATTAACGCCACCACACGTCTGTAAATAACAAAGAAACGTAGAACTGGCGACTTCACTGTTATCTACGGTAGCTATATATACACCTAGAATTTATTTTTTTAGGGGTCGAAATTTCCTAGCTATATATATATATACACGATTTTTTTTTTTTTTTTTTTACATATCCCCCCATTATTCGGATCCTTGCATTACTCGGACCACTCCTTGGCCCAATTAGTCCGCATATGAGAGGTTTTCCTGTAGTACATGAATAAATATAGAAAAGCAATTAGGAGAGGTTTTTGCCCAGAATCCTAAATCAATGTTGAGTAGAGAAATACAAGGCAATTATCCATTACTTCTAAGACTAGTCGGACCAGCTTCACCCCTTGAGACCCAGAGCGTAATTTCCATTGTAATTTGGGTACCATTAGACAATTTTTAGTGAATATAAGCAATGTTTTATAGCTATGACCTGTTTAGTATCCTTGTCCACTAGCTAACTTGGTATATTCAGCTACTTTTCGTAATTTCATGGCTGACAACAGATGAGTTTATATAGCCAAGGAAAGATCTGGGCGTGAAGGGCTTAAACAGGCAGTTGGGGGAGTCGCCTGAGGTCTCCAGCTGTTTACATATTACATATTTATGTTTAAAGTGTATCACTACCTGTATATCTCTTTTGTGATGCCTTTTATATATATCATAAAAGTTAACCCCTTCACGTCCAGATATTTCCTTGCTATATAAAACCGTCTGTTGTTAGCCATAAAATTACGAAAAGTGACTAAATATACCAAATTAGTTAGTGGACAAGGATACTAAACAGTCCTATAGCTATAAAACATTGCTGATATTCACTAAAAATGTCTAACGGCACCCAAATTACAATGGAAATTACGTTCTGGGCCTCAAGGGGTTAAACTCAATCATTTTCAATATCTGGCAATCGCGCATTCCTGAGCTGCCCCGCCCAGATGCTAGTTTAACCTGGTCTGACTATACAGCTAACATGACATTTCTACACCTTCAAAACCACCTTCCTACATCACCTGATAAAACACGCTTCCTATCTCCTCCACATTATCCACTAGGTACTACTTAAAAAACACACCTTCCTTCGTCTCCTGATAAAGCATAGCATAAGGAAATAAGGAAGCTACAAGAGGCCGTGAGACCTAACGAGGTAGTTTCTGTGTATGAATATGCCTCCTACCTCCTCCTCCAGCCTCTGAATGACATCTTTAGACAGACATAAGGAAGTAGCCTCTGTTTGCTCCTCCTGGGTGTCTTGCTGTTGTTGTTGTTGTGATTGTTGTTCGTCGTCCTCCCTGCTGTCCTCAGAGTGGGGTGGGGTCTGGGGGTGGGGTGCCAGGGCCTGTCGCCGCCTCTGTACCCTCTGTAGCAGGCACGGCACCTCTCCCCCCACGGCACTGTCTCACACACAGCCTGTAGAAGGGATGAAGGTGAATGGGTCATAGGTAGAAGGTTGTAATACAGATAAGTATTAATTATCTGACCTTGAGGGACCGAAGGTAGGTCGGATAATTGGAATAGTCGGATGTTCGGATATCACAGTAACCATAAACGTAAGGACAAAATGGTATAGCACATAAAAGATGCAGCTCTTGAAGGCCGAGCCAGTGGTAGACGCGAAAGTAAAATTCATGCATAACTAAAGCCACAAATCAATCTTTTCTAAAAACTAATAAAAACTAAGTAAAATAAATGGCCAAAACAAGACACAATGTGGTGGTGAAAAAAGTCGGTTGTTTGGAGGTCGGATGTTGGGAATTTGGCCGTAGTAGAAAGGAGTCATGATGATAGATTGGATGGTGAACGGTAATAATGGCATAGGTAAAAATGGCACGTGAAAAAATAGGAAGAAATGGCCCAACAAAAAAAAATATTCACTACGGTCGGTGGGTTTTTATACCAAAGAAAAATTGCGATTGCCATTTTAATCTGTGCCATTATTACCTAAATTCAGATTAGATGTCAGTATGGCAGAAGCGCTCGTAGTACAGGAGCCTAGGAGACTATTTTTCTACAGCCTGCCGGGGGATAAGGGTGACTAGGTGATAGGGGACGAGGTTTTGAGAGGCAGAAAGGCGTCAAAATGATGGACTGCAAGTTAGTATTATAGTAGCGTTGCACCACCACCACCACCACCACCACCACTACCACAACACCAACTAGTACTAGCACTAATTACAACTAAGAACCACCACCACCACTACCACAACAGCAACCAGTACTGGCACTAGTTACAACTAAGAACCATTACCACCACCACCACTACCTGTACAGAGCTAGGTGTTCCCTGGCAAAGTTTAAGTATCTCAAGCTTCAGTCCAGCCACCTGGCCTTCCACCCCTCTGCACCTGTCCTCCAGCACAACGGCCCTGCCCTGAGGAGGAGGAGGAGGAGGAGGAGGAGGAGGAGGAGGAAGAGGAGAAGGAGGAGGAGGAAGAGGAAGAGGAAGAGGAGAGGAGGAGGAGGAGGAGGAGGAGAGAGGAGGAGGAGAAGGAGGAGGAAGAGGAGGAGGAGGAGGAGGAGGAGAGAGGAGGAAGAGAAGGAGGAAGAGGAAGAGAAGGAGGAGGAGGAGGAAGAGGAAGAGGAGGAGGAGGAGGAGGAGTTGGAGGAAGAGGAAGAGGAAGAGGAGGAGGAGGAGGAGGAAGAGGAGGAGGAGGAGGAGAAGAGGATGAAATGGTGATTTAGAACATGGATGATGAAGAGGAGAAGAAAACTTAAATCATGTCTTGTGTAGAAAAGAAGTGTTTCCATTCACTCCTCTCTTCACACAGCCACTACCTTGACCCACGTTGCCCTCTGTACACTGGCATTATATTTGTGAGCTATGGGCATGGTGGTGGTGGTGGTTATGGTGGTGGTGGTGGTGCAGGCAGGCTCTCAGTAAACCTAAGCATGCACTCACAACAACAAACTTCTAAATTCAGTAAACTTCAAAGTATTCAAAGTAGATGAAGTGAGAACAAAAAGTCTCACAACAACAAACTTCTAAATTCAGTAAACTTCAAAGTATTCAAAGTAGATGAAGTGAGAAAAAAAAGTCTCACAACAACAAACTTCTAAATTCAGTAAACTTCAAAGTATTCAAAGTAGATGAAGTGAGAAAAAAAAGTCTCACAACAACAAACTTCTAAATTCAGTAAACTTCAAAGTATTCAAAGCAGATGAAGTGAGAAAAAAAAGTCTCACAACAACAAACTTCTAAATTCAGTAAACTTCAAAGTAGTCAAAGCAGATGAAGTGAGAAAAAAAAGTCTCACAACAACAAACTTCTAAATTCAGTAAACTTCAAAGTATTCAAAGTAGATGAAGTGAGAACAAAAAGTCTCACAACAACAAACTTCTAAATTCAGTAAACTTCAAAGTATTCAAAGTAGATGAAGTGAGAAAAAAAAGTCTCACAACAACAAACTTCTAAATTCAGTAAACTTCAAAATAGTCAAAGTAGATGAAGTGAGAACAAAAAGTCAACTCCCATAAGGTTTGAGTCTGTCTGTTGTTCTCTATTTAAGGTCTCCAAACAAGCCATTTCTGGACCAGGTATGTTTAGTAGATGAAGTGAGAACAAAAAGTCAACTCCCATAAGGTTTGAGTCTGTCTGTTGTTCTCTATTTAAGGTCCCAAAACAAGCCATTTCTTCAGCCTCTTAACCCCTTCACGCCCAGATCTTTCCTTGGTTATAAAAAAATTGTATGTTGTTGAGCCATAAAATTACGAAAAATAACTCAATATACCAAATTAGCTAGTGGACAAGGATACTAAACAGGTCATAGCTTTTAAATACTGCTTATAGTCACTGAAAATAGTCTAATGGTACCCAAATCACGATGGAAATTACGCTCTGGGCCTCAAGGGGTTAAAATCGCTGGTCATGGGTCCCACTGTGCACAAATAGTCTTGGTTGGCTAGTGTATGTATTCCTATAGGGACATAGTGAATCATGCAAGTAAGTGTCCCTATATGTCCTAATGGATCAATATTTCATCATGTTGTCTCTGTCTCACCTCCTCTTTAGGTGGTGGCGGCCGCTCCCCACTGGAGGACTCGGGGTAGGCTGTGGTGGTGGTGGTGGTGGTGGTCTCCGAGTCACCCTCACTCGCTGGGCAGTGTCTGGGGGTCACGTTGGAACAATAATAATATACATACATATATCATACATAACATAATTAAACATTAACATTAACTTCACTTGTCTGGGGGTCATGTTGGAACAATACATATGAACATGAGAAAATAAGGAAGCTACAAGAGGCCGTGAGACCTACACGTGATAGGTCCTGTTTACAGTTAACATAATGAAAGGGAATTTATTAATGGATAGACAGTTCTGATTTTACGTGGTAATTATATCTTTATTTCAGATATATGATGGGTATTTCTTGGATTGTGGATAATTCTGAGCATTTTCTAAGACGTACAGCTCATTATAAACCTCAATATCTGATAGAGACTTCAGAGCTAACCACACAATATGCTTCAAATATTTGGCTTCGTTGTACTTCACTTGGCTTTCAAAGGTGGCTTATAATAATTAAGTTTGTTGGTTTGTTACTGAGCCACTATAGTACATTAAAAGAGCCTAGATGACCTATACTACACCCACAGACTAAGAAGAGGGAGAGGGTACAGTAAAACCTCTCGTATTTGGAATCTCATTATTCGAACTTTGACATTATTCGGACCTCCTCTCTCTCTCTCTCTCTTTTTTTTTTTTTTTTTTTTTGAGGTCGAAATTTCCTAGCTAAATATACAGCTAAATTTTTTTTTTTTTTTTTTTGAAGTCGAAATTTCCTAGCTAAAAATAACAGCTAGATTTTTTTTTTTTTTTTTTTTTGGAAGTCGAAATTTCCTAGCTAAATATACAGCTAATTTTTTTTTTTTTTTTTTGAAGTCGAAATTTCCTAGCTAAATAATAACAGCTAATTTTTTTTTTTTTTTTTTGAAGTCGAAATTTCCTAGCTAAATATACAGCTAGATTTTTTTTTTTTTTTTTTTGAAGTCGAAATTTCCTAGCTAAATATACAGCTAGATTTTTTTTTTTTTTTTTTTTGAAGTCGAAATTTCCTAGCTAAATATACGGCTGATTTTTTTTTCTTTTTTTCCCCCATATATAATCCAGCCATTATTCGGATCCTTGCATTACTCGGACCACTCCTTGGCCCAATTAGTCCGAATATGAGAGGTTTTACTGTAATGGGAAGATAAGGTTTCAGTAATAAGGGTAATAAGAGTGATTTATAAGAGGGCAGTGTCTCTCTGTAACAGGCTGGTGGTGGGTCTTACCTGACAGAGAGGAGGGTCTGGGCCGCCACGCGCTCCCCCCGCTCCTGCTCCTCCCGCCGCAGGGCCATCTCCAGCTCCTCCAGGGCCACCGCCAGCTGTCCCTGTGTGTCCAGGCACCGCACACACTGTACACACGCACACCACACACCACCACACAGGCACACATGCACACCACACACCACCACATAGGCACACACACACATACATTAAAAAAAAAAAAAAAAAAAAAAAAAAAACCCACACACACACACACACACGCACACCACACACACGCACACACACACGCACACACACACACACAAGAAACAAACATGAATGGCAAAGAATAAAAAAGTTACTATTTGTTCTTAAAACCAAAGAAGAAATACCTGCATGAATGTCATCAAGAATAAAAACTTGATTTGTTCTTAAAACCAAAACAACAGAAGACTCAAAAAGCAAAAAAATGTTACGAATAAAATAAAATTAGCGACAAAAGACTGAAGAAAGCAAAAAAATGTTACGAATAAAATAAAATTAGCGACAAAAAACTGAAGAAAGCAAAAAAATATTACGAATAAAATAAAATTAGCGACAAAAGACTGGAGAATGCAAAAAAATGTTACGAATAAAATAAAATTAGCGACAAAAGACTGGAGAATGCAAAAAAATGTTACGAATAAAATAAAATTAGCGACAAAAGACTGAAGAATGCAAAAAAATGTTACGAATAAAATAAAATTAGCGACAAAAGACTGGAGAAAGCAAAAAAATGTTACGAATAAAATAAAATTAGCGACAAAAGACTGGAGAAAGCAAAAAAATGTTACGAATAAAATAAAATTAGCGACAAAAGACTCAAGAATGCAATTTTTTTTTTACGAATAAAATAAAATTAGCGACAAAAGACTGGAGAAAGCAAAAAAATGTTACGAATAAAATAAAATTAGCGACAAAAGACTGAAGAAAGCAAAAAAATGTTACGAATAAAATAAAATTAGCGACAAAAGACTGAGAAAGCAAAAAAATGTTACGAATAAAATAAAATTAGCAACAACAGACTGAAGAAAGCAAAAACAAGTAATGATAATAAAACTAAAAACAGTTGACTAATACTGTTATAATGGTGTCTTTGCCTCTCACAACACTACATACAAGACATGCACCTATTATATAACATAGAGTACTTGTGATCCCTCGCTATAAACAGTCACAAGAGCCCAGCCGTAATAGCTCGCACCCAGAACACGAGGGTAAATCGTAACCCCTTGAGGCCCAGAGCGTAATTTCCATTGTAATTTGTGTACCATTAGATGATTTTTAGTGACTATAAGCAATGTTTTAATAGATATGACCTGTTTAGTATCCTTGTCCACTAACTCATGTGGTATATTCAGTGACTTTTCGTAATTTTATGGCTGACAACAGACGATTTTATATAGCCAAGGAAAGATCTGGGCGTGAAGGTGTTAATGACTTCATGATACACTAGAAGGGGACAGGTTTGAAATCAGTTACACCTACCATAGACCCCTGTATCTCGTAGTGGTATAGATATAATGACATAGTCAGAGATATAGGGGTCTAGGCACATACCAATAACACGGGCGGGAATTGTATGCCTTTCACACACACACACACACACAAAAACCCCATTCATTTTGTCATTATTATTGGTACAAGAGGCATCCATTTCTTCCAATATAGCATGTCCTAATATCCTGCCCCCATCTTACTCCTGCCCGTTCCAGTTCCTTCCCTCATTTGTCCTCCCTTTCCCGACCTCCCTGTCTTGCGGACATTCTCCCGGAATCCCCCTCCTTCTCCCTGGACAATGTAACCTCCTTCCTCCAACACATCCACATCCTACATCTGATATAACCATCCTGCTGTAACATTCCGTTCTTTCCCCTTCCCTCACCGTTTCACTATTATTCCTTGACCCTGACCCTTCATATGCTTTGCCATAGTGCCATATGACCTCTGATGGCTGGCACATTCACCTTTTTAGGCATTAAATCAATCAATCAATTTCTTCCAATAAATATCGGGGAGACAAATACTCTTCTTGACAAGGGAGAAGGGTGTTGATGAGGGAGGCAGGTACTCACTCTTTCCTTGGAGGGCGTGGCTTTGGTGGGCGTTGAGGTGTAGGGGGTCCCGGTGGTGTCTGGGGTGGAGGGGGGGGCGGGGTGGGGGTGGTCCAGGTGGGAGGTGACCTTCCTCAGGTGCTTCTCAACCCTCACCACCTTCTTCAGGAGGTCCTCGCACTCAAACTGGCGGGAAAAAGGGAATTTATTGAGAGAAAAAAAAGGAAAATAGACGAGGAAAGGAAGCAAGGAACTTATTGAAGGGAAAAAAAGGACTTATTGAAGGGAAAAAAGGACTTATTGAAGGGAAAAAAGGACTATAGATTGAAGGGAAAAAGGAACTTATTGAAGGGAAAAAAGGAACTTATTGAAGGGAAAAAAGGACTTATTGAAGGGAAAAAAGGACTTATTGAAGGGAAAAAAGGACTTATTGAAGGGAAAAAAGGACTTATTGAAGGGAAAAAAGGACTTATTGAAGGGAAAAAAGAACTTATTGAAGGGGGAAAAAGGGAACTTATTGAAGGGGGAAAAAGAACTTATTGAAGGGAAAAAAGGACTTATTGAAGGGAAAAAAGGACTTATTGAAGGGAAAAAAGGACTTATTGAAGGGAAAAAAGGACTTATTGAAGGGAAAAAAGGACTTATTGAAGGGAAAAAAGGACTTATTGAAGGGAAAAAAGGACTTATTGAAGGGAAAAAAGGACTATTGAAGGGGAAAAAAGGGACTTATTGAAGGGAAAAAAGGACTTATTGAAGGGAAAAAAGGACTTATTGAAGGGAAAAAAGGACTTATTGAAGGGAAAAAAGGACTTATTGAAGGGAAAAAAGAGGACATATTGAAGGGGGAAAAAGGGAACTTATTGAAGGGAAAAAAGGACTTATTGAAGGGAAAAAAGGACTTATTGAAGGGAAAAAAGGACTTATTGAAGGGAAAAAAGGACTTATTGAAGGGAAAAAAGGACTTATTGAAGGGAAAAAAGGAACTTATTGAAGGGAAAAAAGGAAAACATACGAGGAAGGGCAGCAAGAAAACATGAGGGATGAAGAGAGCAAAGTTTATGACATCTGAGAAGGAAATCAAAAGTGAAAAAAGTATGTTTTTCGTATTACCTCCTTTTTCTCCAGCTGGTGTGAGAGTTCCCCACGCTGCTGCTGGAGGCGGTGGCACAGCTGCTGCCGCTCCTCCCGCAGCTGACTCACCTCTTCCTCCAACTCCTGACAGACATGAAAACATTACCACTTGATTCACTTCTACACAGTCACACTTCTCACTTCTACACAGTCACACTTCTCACTTCTACACAGTCACACTTCTCACTTCTACACAGTCACACTTCTCACTTCTACACAGTCACACTCTCACTTCTACACAGTCACACTTCTCACTTCTACACAGTCACACTTCTCACTCTACACAGTCACACTTCTCACTTCTACACAGAACAGCATTTCACCTTGCCATCATCACAGACCACGGCAGCCAAAACAGTGTCCAATAATCCACACCACAGTACTCTACCACACTGCTACACACCACCACAGTACTCTACCACACTGCCACACACCACCACAGTACTCTCCCTCAGTTCTCTCGTTTAAGTTTTTTTCATAGCTTCCCTGTAAAGCCTTGCAGTACACCCCCACATTTAAGGCTTTCATTCCATGCCCTTATTGCCTCGGGACGTTTTCTCCAGTCTTCCCCTCCTGCACCCACCTGTCTAGTGGCCAGGGCGATGGGGTGGTCCCGTGGGGTGAGGGGCGGCGGGGCGTCCTGCTTGTACTCCTCCCTCACGCTGTCCTTCACGCGGTCAAACACCTGAGGACATATTTTCTTTGAATGAATGTATATATATATATTTTTTTTATATATTTTTAACATCACAAAGGACTAGCCAAGGGTACACAAAAATGTAACACAAATCCCGCTTAGAACTTATCTGCTCTTGGTGAAAAAGGATCCTACTGCACTACAGGGTGAAGTTCCCAAACTCGGCAACCTCGGGACCAGCGCCGAGCCGAGTAATGGAATTTTCCGACTTTTAGAACGTAGATATATTAAGGGGAAAAAAAGCCATCCAACTTCTTCAAAAGGTCAATTTTCTCAGAAATAGTGAACACATTGTTCTTCCTTTTCTTTTCACTTCCCCCAGTAGGTGTTCCTGGACGTTTGGGAGCCATAATACCAATAACAGACCTGTAGAAGTACACAAAATAACAGTGTACACAACTCTACAGTCACAACACCACTGAACAATAACAACAAACAAATCGGCGGGAGAAACCAAGCGGCCTAGTGTGGTGGCACCCAGCGGCCGACCCGGCAACTACGCGCCGGGTTTTGGGTGTTCTGCCGTGTTTTGGAAAATCCGGAACCATAGCCGAGTTTTGGGTGTTGCCGAGTCTTGGGATGCCGAGTTTGGGAACTTCAACCTGTACTACACCCCACCTCATCAATCCACGTAGAGGAAGGGGCTGCAAGGTGTGTGCTTACCTTCTTTAGTTCTCTGTTAACACGTTGGTACACCCCCCAGGCTCCCGTCACCCCTCACACCTCCCTCACCTAACCTCTGTAGGCAGGGACAAAGAAACATGCATAGTAGAAGCCATAGGAATGACGTGCAAGACAAAATTCTGGAGTGGTGAAATTACAATAAGATATTTGTTTTTAATGAACTTAACCCCTTCACCCAGATCTTTCCTTGGCTATAAAAAATTGTCTGTTGTCGAGCCATAAAATAATGAAAAGTCACTGAATATAACAAATGAGTTAGTGGGCAAGGATACTAAACAGGTCATAGCTATAAAATATTACTTACATCCACTAAAAATCATCTCGTGCTACCCAAATTACAATGGAAATTACGTTCTGGGCGTGAAGGAGTTAACTGCTCTTAGTGAAAAAATATCTTACTGTACAAATTCTATGTCTTAAAGTAATAACAAGTATTTCTATTGTAAAGACTGGTGGCTAGGATGATAATAGTATTTAACCCCTTGAGACCCAGAACATAATCTCCATTGTAATTTGGGTGCCATTAGACGACTTTTAGTGACTATTAGCAACATTTTATAGCTATGACCAGTTTAGTACCCTTGACCACTAGCTAATTTGGCATATTAAGCTACTTTTTGTAATTTTATGGTTAACAACAGACAATTTTATATAGCAAAGGAAAGATTTGGGCGTAAAGGGGTTAACAAAGACACAATGCGACCTAGTTGAGTAAAATTTATAAGTAAGGCTGTCAATATTAGCGAACGGGAATAAGTTAAAATATATGTACGTAATTGAATTGCTTGGAGTACTCACGCTCTGCTCTGAGTTGCACTGTGATGCCCTGGCGGCGGAGTCTTCCAAGGCCGCCGTGATGAGGTCGGGCTGTGTGGAGGCTACCGGCGACCCCTTCAGGAGGCTGCTCATGCTGGAGTCAAAGAAGGACTCATCGTAGGCTGTAGAGACAAGGGAATAAGGGCTAGTTTATCCTGAGGTGTCATGTGTTTTATGCTTGTGTTAGAGGGCTGAGGGCTGCTGATATTCACTAGATAAAAAGAAAAAGGAAAAAGTCAGGAATACACATAAAAATCCTTAGATCCACCAACCAATCAATGCAATGTTATCAAGGCAATGAATAAATGAGTGACATTCAGATCAAAGCCACTTAACCAATCAGTCAATTCTAGGGCTGAGAACTAGAAGGGCCAATGTCAAAAAATCCTGTGGCCTCTTGCTGCTTACTGACTGATATTTGATGCCAGGAAAAGGGAATACTACGCTTCTTCTAAATATCAGCTGTATTTCTAGGGCTGAGAACTAGAAGGGCCAATGTCAAAAAATCCTGTGGCCTCTTGCTGCTTACTGACTGATATTTGATGACAGGAGAAGGGAATACCACGCTTCTTCTAAATATCAGCTGTATTTCTAGGGCTGAGAACTAGAAGGGCCAATGTCAAAAAATCCTGTGGCCTCTTGCTGCTTACTGACTGATATTTGATGACAGGAGAAGGGAATACCACGCTTCTTCTAAATATCAGCTGTATTTCTAGGGCTGAGAACTAGAAGGGCCAATGTCAAAAAATCCTGTGGCCTCTTGCTGCTTACTGACTGATATTTGATGCCAGGAGAAGGGAATACTACGCTTCTTCTAAATATCAGCTGTATTTCTAGGGCTGAGAACTAGAAGGGCCAATGTCAAAAAATGGCTACTTTTAGATAAGTCCACCACCGCACTGGCAATGTATCTATCTATCATTGCAAGAAATTATAGGTTATTATCTAAGTAATTACTGGAAAAACAATCTTTCATCTGCTGTTATTACCTGATGCCATGATGAAGGATGCAATATTTCAAACGCATTTTTCTCAAAACATAGATTTGTGACATTGGCCTTTCTTGTTCTCAGCCCAGAATTAAGTCTCTTTGACTATCTTACTTTTTTTTTTTTTTTTATAGTTTATTTTGAATCATTTTTTCTTTCTCTCTCAGACATTCTTGTTTTCATTATTTTCTTAACTGATCTATTTCTAATAATTTGTTTCCTATTTCTAAGTACTCCCCAGCAGTCTCTCTAACTGGCCTTCTTACTTTTTCATTACTTTTTATATTGTCTACGTACTTCTAATCTTTTTTTCATATTTTTAAGTACAGCTAAGTATTAATTATCCGACCTTGGGGGGACCGAAGGTAGGTCGGATAATTGGAATAGTCGGATGTTCGGATATCACAGTAACCATAAACGTAAGGACAAAATGGTATAGCACATAAAAGATGCAGCTCTTGAAGGCCGAGCCAGTGGTAGACGCGAAAGTAAAATTCATGCATAAATAAAGCCACAAATCAATCTTTTCTAAAAACTAATAAAAACTAAGTAAAATAAATGGCCAAAACAAGACACAATGTGGTGGTGAAAAAAGTCGGTTGTTTGAACAAGTCGGATGTTTGGAGGTCGGATGTTGGGAATTTGGCTGTACTCATCAATTCACATCCCAACAAATTAGTGACATCAGATAAAAACCTCTTAATCTGCAGTCTTTCTCTCTGACTTTCTTACTTTTTCATTATTTTTATATAGCATTGTTTATTTCTAGTCTTTGTTTCCTATATCTAAGTACTCATCAACACAGCCCATCAACTCACATCCCACATCCACATAGTGCACATTGGGCCCCTTGCTGCAGCGCCTCACTTTGCTGCAGCGGGGGCTCTCCTCCTCGCAGCTGTCCTCCCCCGACCCCCCGCTGCACGACCCCCGCCTCTTCACCGGCGCCGGCAGCCCTACAGGAGGGTCCACATAGTCCCCGAGGCAAGACCCGTCCAGGCTGATCTCCTTGTCACTGCAGAGGAGGCGTGGGTGAGGGGGTGTGGAGGTATTAGCTAGAGTGAGATGATATGAAGGGTGTGGTGAGGGTATGGTGAGGTTGTGGTAGGTTGTGGTGAGGGTGTGATGGTGAGGGTGTGGTGATGAGGGTGTGGGTGTGGGGGTGTGGGTGTGGTAAGGTTGTGAGGGATTAGCTAGTGTGTGTGTGTGGGGTGTGATGTGGGTGTGGGTGTGATGTGGGTGTGTGTGGTGATGTGGGTGTGGGTGTGGGTGTGGGTGTGGGTGTGTGGTGTGGGTGGTGGGTGTGGGTGTGGGTGTGGTGTGTGGGTGTGTTATAAGGGTAAGTTATAGAATGAATGTTGGTGATGGAAGAATGAGGAGAGAGAGAATGCATGTAAGGAAGGAGCATGAGGGAGTGTGTTTGTTTACTTTTTTTGTTTACTTTTCTCCATCTCTCCACATCTTTATTAGGCACCCGTATTCCCTTATTAAAATGTCTCTCCCTTGTTACATTCTAAACATTCCTTCAAAAACATTCACAAAACATTCTTTCCATTCCTTTTCCAACATCCTTCAAACATCGTCTTCTGATCAACTATCTAAATCTTTCTCCTTACCAAAGTTTAATTTTTTCCCCCTTGACCTGACCACTTGACCTCACCTGGCGCGGGTTGAGGGCATACGGAGGGGTAGGGAGTCCAGCTGCGAGAGGAGTTCATCGTTGTTGTCGCGCAGCTGCTGGTTCTCGGCAGACACTCGCTGCAGCTGCTCCACCACCCTCCTGTACTGCTCCTCCTTGGGCCCGTCAGACTCGTACTCGGCGACCTGTAGAGTGGTAGTGGTTGTGGTAGTAGTTGTGGTAGTGGTTGTGGTGGTAGTAGTGGTAGGGGTATTGTAAAATAGTACTTGAAGGTAATGTATCATGAGGCTGTATAATGAATGAATGAATACAGGAAGCTACTGAGGAAATGATAGTAGTAGTAGTAGTAGTAGTAGTAGTAGTAGTAGTAGTAGTAGTAGTAGTAGTATTGTAGTAGTAGTCGTAGTATTAGTATTAGTATTAGTATTAGTATTAGTATTATTATTAGTAGTAGTATTAGTATTAGTAGTCGTAGTAGTAGTCGTAGTCGTAGTAGTAGTAGTAGTAAACATAGTAGTAGTAGTAGTAGTAGTCATAGTCGTAGTAGTAGTAGTAGTAGTAGTAGTAGTAGTAAGATAAAGGGTGGTAACAATGGTAGTAGTAACAGAAGTAATGGTAGTAATGGTGTTAGTAATAGTGTAAGTAGTAGTAATAGTAGTTATAAAAGAGTGGAGAAGCCTCTTGTACTACCAGTCATGATGTAGTCTTAGTAGTAGTGTGCAGAGTTAATGACAAATATAGGAATACAGTCTCAGAAGATTACTTTTATCATCACCCGAGGACAGCAGGACATAGGTACCTTTGTTTTGAGGACGTGAAGGTCAGCCACCTGTCGCTCCATCTGCAACAGCTGCCGCTCGGCCTCCTGAAGCTTGCCACTCAACTCCAGGTTCTCCGCCTCCAGTCTCTTCATGTCCTGTACACACACACAGT
>JACEEZ010013541.1:182500-242500 GCA_016584305.1 Chionoecetes opilio | reverse complement strand
AGTGGTTAGTAGTAGTAGTAGTGGTTAGTAGTGGAGTAGTAGTGTGTAGTAGTAGTAGTAGTGGTTAGTAGTGAGTAGTAGTGTAGTAGTATGTTAGTAGTAGTAGTAGTGGTAGTAGTAGGTTAGTAGTGTAGTAGGTAGTAGTGTAGTAGTAGTGGTAGTAGTAGTGGTTGGTAGTGGTAGTAGTAGTAGTAGTAGTAGTAGTAGTAGTAGTAGTAGTAGTAGTGGTTGGTAGTAGTAGTAGTACCGTAAAATACAACACACATATTATAAAAAAAACTCTTACTCAGTTTTCTTCTCCGTCTAAACTTTCGATTTGTATTTACATTAAATTAACATTGAAATTTTACTTGCAAAACACTGTCACTATTAATAACACTGCCAACACACTAACGGTAAGGGGCTCATGAGAGAGAGAGAGAGAGAGAGAGAGAGAGAGAGAGAGAGAGAGAGAGAGAGAGAGAGAGAGAGAGAGAGAGAGAGAGAGAGAGAGAGAGAGAGAGAGAGAGAGAGAGAGAGAGAGAGAGAGAGAGATAGACAGACAGACAGACAGACACAGACAGAGAGAGACAGAGAGAGACAGACAGACAGAGATAGACAGACAGACAGAGACAGACAGACAGAGACACACAGACATACACACACACACACACACACAGATATACAGACAGGTGTAATTAACATAATAACGCTAATTAAGACCGGGTGAATGTGGGCGTGAAGGAAGTGGAAAGGAGGGATGGGCGGCAGGCGGCAGCAGAGAAAAGCCGCAGTTTCCTCCCTCCCTCTAACAAGACGGCATCAGTTCATTATTTTGCCTCTCAGCGTCCAGACACCATCGCCATCACTACAGCCACACTATATTTTGCCTCTCAGCGTCCAGACACCATCGCCATCACTACAGCCACACTATATTTTGCCTCTCAGCGTCCAGACACCATCGCCATCACTACAGCCACACTATATTTTGCCTCTCAGCGTCCAGACACCATAGCCATCACTACAGCCACACTATATTTTGCCTCTCAGCGTCCAGACACTATCGCCATCACTACAGGCACACTATATTTTGCCTCTCAGCGTCCAGACACCATCGACATCACTACAGCCACACTATATTTTGCCTCTCAGCGTCCAGACACCATCACTACAGCCACACAATCCTCGTCCAGACACCATCACCATCACTACAGCCACACCATAGCTTACGGAAAATTAGAAAACTGATGCCTAATTATAATGCCCAAACGAATGAAAGTCTTGAGGCAACAGTAACAGTCATCGAGAAAGCAAAGGTTACAGAAATAGTGGATAAAAGACTTGCTATCAACAGGAAAAGGTTTATTCTGGCGCTAAAATAATCTGGAAATGGTGATTTTTGTGTCATTTTAAAATTTCAGTTCAATTGTCAGTTACAAGGCGACACTCGGTTCATTTCTTTGCCTCTCAGCGTCCATAACTGTGATTTGACAGGTGTATCTACGGAACGGGTGATTGACAGGAGCAGAGCCAACCACCTGTGCCCTTAAAGAATAAATAAACAGCCTACAGACGCTATAGGCTCAAAAGTTATATATATAAAAAAAAAAAAAAAAAAAAAAAATTGTGTATCGTAAAAAAAAAAAAAGTGCAGCTATCGTAAAAAATAAATAAATAAATAAATAAATCTAGGGAACGTGTGATTGCGAAGTGGGAGGTCAAGATGCCGCTACACAAAACAGTGATACACTTATGGATGTCCTCGTCTAACCTTGATTTGGTGCAGGACTCTCGGCGACCCAATGTAAAGGTATGTAGGTGTTCGACGTGTTATTATATCCTCTCTCTCTCTCTTTCTCTTTCTCTTTCTCTTTCTCTTTCTCTCTCTCTCTCTCTCTCTCTCTCTCTCTCTCTTTTTACTTTATTGATGAATTCTAATACGTTTTACCGTCAGGAATTTCAGCTGAACTATGTATCTTTGACCTCTCTCTCTCTCTCTCTCTCTCTCTCTTTTACTTTATT
Organism: Chionoecetes opilio; assembly: GCA_016584305.1. Taxonomy (NCBI): domain Eukaryota; kingdom Metazoa; phylum Arthropoda; class Malacostraca; order Decapoda; family Majidae; genus Chionoecetes; species Chionoecetes opilio. Next base: position 240,499 of record JACEEZ010013541.1, on the reverse strand, counting down.
GATGAATTCTGATACGTTTTAGTCAGGAGTTTCAGCTGAACTATGTATCTGACTCTCTCTCTCTCTCTCTCTCTCCCCCTGTTTAAAGTCCCCACACGCACATGCAAGGTGGTGCGTGCGTATGTATGTATGTATGTATGTGTATGTGTGTGTGTGTGTGTGTGCGAGTGTGCAAGTACCATTATTCTCTTCAGTGCGCGGTCTGATTCAGGCTGGGACGCATATCTCTGTCACTGAATTCTTATCTTGTTATCACCATAGTACCGTTATCGCGACCTAAAGACTAAATACACGCCACGGCTGCTTTTTAGGCACACCAAGGATAGGGCAAACAACAAGCACTGCCCCGAGGAACTCTATATACCACTGTGTGAAGGAATGCGTCTGTGTGTGTGTGTGAGTGTGGGTGAGGGAGTGATGTGACGAGACAAAGATGAGGAGGAGGAGGAGGGACAGTGCAGTGATGATATAACAGTGTAGTGTGTGGTGGTACAGATAATACTACGGGATGAATACGTACAGGACAGTTACTATTATCTGGGTGGTATACACGTGATGATAGAACAAGTTATCGAAATCATGGTGTGCTGAAGGAGATTTTTTTTTTTTCTTTTTTTTTTTCTGCTTCTTCTTTTTCTCTCCTCTTCTTCATCTTCGTCTCCTCTTCTTAGTCTCCTCCTCCTCCTCCTCTTCGTCTCCTCTTGTTCTCCTTCTCCTCCTCTTCTTCTCCTTCTCTTCTTCTCCTCCTCTTCTTCTTCTTCTCTCCTTCTCCTCCTCTTCTTCTTCTCTCCTTCTCCTCCTCTTCTTCTTCTTCTCTCCTTCTCCTCTTCTTCTTCTTCTCTCCTTCTCCTCCTCTTCTTCTTCTCTCCTTCTCCTCCTCTTCTTCTTCTCTCCTTCTCCTCCTCTTCTTCTTCTTCTCTCCTTCTCCTCCTCTTCTTCTTCTTCTCTCCTTCTCCTCCTCTTCTTCTTCTTCTTCTTCGTCTCCTCTTCTTCTTCTTCTTCTCTCCTTCTCCTCCTCTTCTTCTTCTTCGTCTCCTCTTCTTCTTCTTCTCTCCTTCTCCTCCTCTTCTTCTTCTCTTCTCCTCCTCCTCTTCTTCTTCTCTCCTTCTCCTCCTCTTCTTCTTCTTCGCCTCCTCTTCTTCTTCTTCTCTCCTTCTCCTCCTCTTCTTCTTCTTCTCTCCTTCTCCTCCTCTTCTTCTTCTTCGTCTCCTTTTCTTCTTCTTCTCTCCTTCTCCTCCTCTTCTCCTCCTCCTCTCCTCCTCCTCCTCTCCTCCTCTCCTCCTTCTCCTCCTCCTCTTCTCCTCCTCCTCTCCTCCTTCTCCTCCTCCTCTTCTCCTCCTCCTCCTATTCCTATTCCTCTTCCTCTTCCTCTTCCTCCTCCTCCTCCTCCTCCTCCTCACAATGGACACCGGGGACCCAACGCCACTAATGTCAAGCAAGGTATGTATGTTATCTTAATTCCTTATCTTGTACAAAAACTAAATATTCAAAGCACAATGATAGCTAAGTCCAACCGCCCTTATCAAGAGTCTGTTCCTTATCAACCACGATGACTCAAAAGCTGTAGTCTTATCTTTGGGACCGATTATATTATTTTCAGATTATATTTTTCGAGGTCTTAAGAGGAACATGTTTATCTATATTTTCGATTGTTTAAATTCCTCCTAACTTTTTTGTATTCTCTTGTGATACTTTTTTTTTTTTTTTTTTCGTAGTTTTCTATATTTTGCCGTGATACAAATAACTTTTTAAAATGTTATTCATGCGTGTTGAGAAAAGGCAAAGTACGTATCCATTCATCATTCATCATTCACTAACGTTATTTTTCTCCCCTATTCATCATTCAACCCTTTATATACAGTTCATCAAATCATGCCGTTTTTTCTCATTTTTTTTTTACTCAACAGATAAATCAACAGAAAACAAACACACCTACAGTAGACCCTCGATAAACCGAACAAACACATCTACAGTAGACCCTCGATAAACCGAACAAACACATCTACAGTAGACCCTCGATAAACCGAACAAACACATCTACAGTAAACCCTCGATAAACCGAACAAACACATCTACAGTAGACCCTCGATAAACCGAACAAACACATCTACAGTAGACCCTCGATAAACCGAACAAACACATCTACAGTAGACCCTCGATAAGCCGAACAAACACATCTACAGTAAACCCTCGATAAACCGAACAAACACATCTACAGTAGGCCCTCGATAAACCGAACAAACACATCTACAGTAGACCCTCGATAAACCGAACAAACACATCTACAGTAGGCCCTCGATAAACCGAACAAACACATCTACAGTAGACCCTCGATAAACCGAACAAACACATCTACAGTAAACCCTCGATAAACCGAACAAACACATCTACAGTAAACCCTCGATAAACCGAACAAACACATCTACAGTAGACCCTCGATAAACCGAACAAACACATCTACAGTAAACCCTCGATAAACCGAACAAACACATCTACAGTAGGCCCTCGATAAACCGAACAAACACATCTACAGTAGACCCTCGATAAACCGAACAAACACATCTACAGTAGACCCTCGATAAACCGAACCAAGTGGAGGGAATTGATGGCAATATTCAATAGTTCATTCTACTTTCAAACACCAGAGACCAATACAGCTTCACAATCTTTTATCCGAAATTCTGAAAACCGAAAAACTCCGAAAACCGAACATTTTTTCCAGACTATCTGTCAGGCAATAATAGCCTACAGGCGCTATAGGCTCAAAAGTATAAATAAAAAAAAAAAAAAAAAAAAAAAAAACCTGGTCACACTTTACGATTCTCTCTCTCTCTCTCTTTCTCTCTCTCTCTCTCTCTCCTGAAAGATGTCACGATGACCTACTTTCTATTATTTCTTTTCTGTCTCCTTGTAGCTACTTCCCAGCCAACACATTTGTCACGCCATGCAGAACCCTCACCTTACATGCTCTCTCTCTCTCTCTCTCCTCTCTCTCCTCTCTCTCTCTCTCTCTCTCTCTCTCTCTCTCTCTCTCTCTCCACTGGGTGACAATTTCTTTCTTTCAGCTTGTGATAAACTTCCTGAGTATTAAAAAGCGTTAAAATCTACGCTAAAAATCTTCCATTCTGAAACCCGAAAAATTCCCAAATCCGAAAAGTGTCAAGGTTTTCGGATAAGAGATTGTGAACCTGTAGTAGAAACGCAATAGATAGCAGAACTCATAAACACAATCACATGGCGTAGGGTTTCCCAATCGCGGATCACCACAAGACCACGAAATCTCTACAACAAACTTAAAACATCGCACCCTGTTACCATATCACGCAAGAGTATTATAATGATCGTGTTGATATTCCCACCAGCGAGTCATCTTCCCGGCCCTTCTCCCCGTATAGATCGAGTTCAGTAATAGTGGGGGATACATTTTACCACGAAATCTCTACAACAAACTTAAAACATCGCACCCTATTACCATATCACGCAAGAGTATTATAAAGATCGTGTTGATATTCCCACCAGCGAGTCATCTTCCCGGCCCTTCTCCCCGTATAGATCGGGTTCAGTAATAGTGGGGGATACATTTTACCACGAAATCTCTACAACAAACTTAAAACATCGCACCCTGTTACCATATCACGCAAGAGTATTATAATGATCGTGTTGATATTCCCACCAGCGAGTCATCTTCCCGGCCCTTCTCCCCGTATAGATCGGGTTCAGTAATAGTGGGGGATACTTTTTTGTGAGGGAATGGGGGTGGGTGGGGAGGATGAGTCTGCTTTTGTATCATCTCCCCATTATTTTGTTACAGCTCGGTGCCTCGGTTATACACTGAGGTAGTATATAATTTAATGTGTTCTGCTCTTTAACTTAGCTATCAGTGTAAAGAACGCACCTTGGACTGACCTCTATCATCATTACTGGGAACTTGATGCCACTGCGACCTAGACGTGGCGATGTACACGAATGATAATAATGATAATGATAATATTAATACACTTTTAAAATATGAGCATTGTTACTTTCTTTCATTTGATATACTCTCTCTCTCTCTCTCAATGATAATAATAACAATGATAATAATAATACATTCTAAAATATGAGCATTGTAACTTTCACTTGATATACAATCCATTCTCTCTCTCTCTCCTCTCTCTCTCTCTCTCTCTCTCTCTCTCTCTCTCTCTCTCTCTCTCCTCTCTCTCTCTCTCTCTAAAGATGTATATAACAATGATAATAATAATACATTCTAAAATATGAGCATTGTAACTTTCACTTGATATACAATCTCCTCTCTCCTCTCTCTCCTCTCTCTCTCTCTCTCGTATCTCTCTCTCTCTTCTCTCTCTCTCTCTCTCTCTCTCTCTCTCTCTCTCTCTCTCTCTCTCTCTCTCTCTCTCTCAATGATGATAATAACAATAATAATAATGTACTTCTAAAATAAGAGCATTGTTTTTTTTCACTTGATATAAATTCCATTCTCTCTCTCTCTCTCTCTCTCTCAATGATGATAATAACAATGATAATAATAACGCACTTCTAAAATATGAGCATTGTTTTTTTCACTTGATATACAATCCATTCTCTCTCTCTCTCTCTCCTCTCTCTCTCTCTCTCTCTCTCTCTCTCTTCTATCAATGATATAATAACAATAATATAATGTTCTTCTAAAATATGAGCTCTGTTACTTTCACTTAATATACAATCCATTCTCTCTCTCTCTCTCTCTCTCTCTCTCTCTCTCTCTCTCTCTCTCTCTCTCTCTCTCCTCTCTCTCTCTCTCTCTCTCTCTCTCTCTCAATGATGATAATAACAATGATAATAATAATGTACTTCTAAAATATGAGCATTGTTTTTTTCACTTGATATACAATCCATTCTCTCTCTCTCTCTCTCTCTCTCTCTCTCTCTCTCTCTCTTCTCTCTCTCTTCTCTCTCTCTCTCTCTCTCTCTCTCTCTCTCTCTCTCAATGATGATAATAACAACGATAATAATTTTGCACTTCTAAAATACGAGCTCTGTTACTTTCACTGATATAAATTCCATTCTCCTACCCATCCCTCCCCCCCCACTCTCTCTCTCTCTCTCTCTCTCTCTCTCTCTCTCTCTCTCTCTCTCTCTCTCTCTCTCCATGCCCGTGCCCCCAGGTAAGAGGGCGTGGAGGGGCCAGGAGGGAGGGAGGGCTTGGCTAGGTAACAGGTAAGGGTGGGTGGGGTAGGTAGGAGGGAGGGGTGGGCTAGGTAGGACAGGTAAGGGAGGGGTGGACCAGGTAAGGGTAGGTGGGGGTGGGCTGGACAGGTAAGGGTGGGTGGGGGTTGGCTGACAGGTAAGGGCCAGGTAAGGGAGGGGTGGGCCAGGTAAGAGGTAGGTGGGGGTGGGCTGACAGGTAAGGGAGGGGTGGGATGGTGTGGGATGGGGTGGGCTGGACAGGTAACAGGTTGTGTGGCGTCAGTTTGTTACGGTAGTGGGCAAGGCAAGGGTGTGTGTGTGCGTGTGTGTGTCCATGGATGTGTCACTCGCCTCTTCCCTCCACCACACTACTACCACATCACCCACTTACCTACCACATCACCCACTGAGCTAGTTTTACATCTAACCACATCCACTGTCACCACAAGCATCACCATAACCACCACACACCATAATTATAGCTACACTGTACCTTCAATCACTACTACTTTATTGTGTGTGACTGTGTGTGTGTGTATGTGATTACGACATACATACACATACACATACACACACACAACACATACACACACACACACGTACACAAATCCCCTTATTAACACTATACATGGGGAACATTTCTACAGGTGAGGCAAAAACGCACCTGAGAAAGCGTCCTTTACTCATCTCAACTGTCACACCCCCTTCTCTCTCTCTCTCTCTCTCTGTTCCTTCCCCCATAGCACCCTCATAGCACCCTCCTCCATCACCATTAACCCTTGGAAAACATAAGAACATAAGGAAGCTACAAGAGGCTGCGAGACTTATACGTGGTAGTTCCTGAAAGGCATACACAAGAAAGAGACAGATCATTGCATCACTTATTGTTGTCAGCAAAATACGGTCATTCAGCAAGGGAGAGATAACAAGTGTTTGTGTGTGTGTGTGTGTTTGTGATGTAAGCCAAATGCCGCACCAAGACAAATAGTTATGTGGTGAAGTAGTAATACAGTCAAGAAGTACGGAATGTATTAATGTGATGGATAATTTCAAAGGCAATGATATGAAGGACAATAGATTATGGAGAGGATACGGAGAGATGCATGGAGAGTGTAAAGATGGAAACTAATGAACAAGGAAAACTACGGTAGCTCAGTAAACAATGAGATGGAGATGCAGGGAGAGTGTAAAGATGGAAACTAATGACCAAAGGAAATAAGCTCAATAAACAATGATAGGGGGAGATGCAAGGAGAGTGTAAAGATGGATACTAATGACCAAAGGAAATAAGCTCAATAAACAATGATAGGGGGAGATGCAAGGAGAGTGTAATGATGGAAACGAATGACCAAAGGAAATAAGCTCAATAAACAATGATAGGGGGAGATGCAAGGAGAATGTAATGATGGAAACTAATAACCAAGCAAAATAAGCTTAATAAACAATGATAGGGGGAATGCAAGGAGAGTGTAAAGATGGAAACTAATAACCAAAGAAAATAAGCTCAATAAACAATGATAGGGGGAGATGCAAGGAGAGTGTACAGATGGATACTAATGACCAAAGAAAATAAGCTCAGTAAACAATGATAGGGGGAGATGCAAGGAGAGTGTAAAGATGGAAACTAATAACCAAAGAAAATAAGCTCAATAAACAATGATAGGGGGAGATGCAAGGAGAGTGTAATGATGGATACTAATGACCAAAGAAAATAAGCTCAATAAACAATGATAGGGGGAGATGCAAGGAGAGTGTAATGATGGATACTAACAACCAAAGAAAATAAGCTCAATAAACAATGATAGGGGGAGATGCAGGAAGAGTGTAATGATGGAAACGAATAAACAAGGAAAACTACGGTAGCTCAATAAACAATGTAAAAGTAGCTCAGAGAAAAAAACCATATATAGACGAAGGGACTGCAGAGAATGGCAGAGAAAATAATATGTAAATAAAAAGAAAAAAAGTTTGATATCTGAGAAAAGAAAATATTGACGTGAGAAAAAATATCACCTTGGAAAACAAAAAAATCAAAACAAATGCAATAGAAAGTAATAGATGAACAAAAATAACACAAGTGGTTAACAAATAGCAAGCCAACCAGCAACTCAAAGTAAGTATAAAGTAACACACACACAAAAAAAAAAAAAAAAAATCTACTTGGAAAAACCGAAATTCAAAACATATGTAATATAAAAATAGTTATAGATGTAAGTACACGCAACACAAGTGAATAACAAATAGCAAACCAACCAGCAACTCAAAATAAATACAGTAAGTCAAATAAACCCAACTAGCAACTCAAAATAAATACAGTAAGTCAATAGCAAGCCAACTAGCAACTCAAAATAAATACAGTAAGTCAATAGCAAGCCAACTAGCAACTCAAAAGTCAATAGCAAGCCAACTAGCAACTCAAAATAAATACAGTAAGTCAATAGCAAGCCAACTAGCAACTCAAAAGTCAATAGCAAGCCAATCGGCAACTCAAAGTAAATACAGTAAGTCAATAGCAAGCCAACTAGCAACTCAAAAGTCAATAGCAGGCCAAGTAGCAACTCAAAGTAAATACAGTAAGTCAATAGCAAGCCAACTAGCAACTCAAAAGTCAATAGCAAGCCAAGTAGCAACTCAAAGTAAATACAGTAAGTCAATAGCAAGCCAACTAGCAACTCAAAAGTCAATAGCAAGCCAATCAGCAACTCAAAGTAAATACAGTAAGTCAATAGCAAGCCAACTAGCAACTCAAAAGTCAATAGCAAGCCAAGTAGCAACTCAAAGTAAATACAGTAAGTCAAATAAACCCAACTACCAACTCAAAATAAATACAGTAAGTCAATAGCAAGCCAACTAGCAACTCAAAAGTCAATAGCAAGCCAATCAGCAACTCAAAGTAAACACAGTAAGTCAATAGCAAGCCAAGTAACAACTCAAAAGTCAATAGCAAGCCAAGTAGCAACTCAAAGTAAATACAGTAAGTCAATAGCAAGCCAACTAGCAATTCAAAAGTCAAATAAACCCAACTAGCAACTCAAAAGTCAATAGAAAGTCAACTAGCAACTCAAAATAAATACAGTAAGTCAAATAAACCCAACCCAACACAACACAAATATCAACAAACCCTAATCTTAGTAACGCCTCTGTTATCTGCCTTTTATTGTAGCTTTGTGTACCCGTTATCTCTCCCCTCTCACACCTGTTGCCCCATGTTGACACGTGATGCCCATGTCAGGTGCGGGTGTTGGATAAGGTGATACCATGTCCTAGCAAGCCCTGGCATTACTTAGGATAACCCTGGGATTCCATAATGTCAATGTATAATTACGTGTTCTCTCTCTCTCTCTCTCTCTCTCTCTCTCTCTCTCTCTCTCTCTCTCTCTCTCTCTCTCTCTGTAGGGCAAGGGAGGTAACTGTGTATATACGTAGGTAGGGAAAGAGTGTATATATAACTGTGTATATATAACTGTGTATATATAACATAAAAACCTAAGAAAATGATGTAGTTACTATGCAACTGTGTATGTTAACTATAATTATAAATGTAACTGTGTATATAGGTAGAGATAGGGAGGGAACTGTGTATAGTATATAGGTAAGGGAAGGGAGGTAACTGTGTATATATAAGAAGATAAAAACATGATGTATGTATGTATATAATTATAAATGTAACTGTGTATACTATTTTTAGAATTATATTTTTTTATGTAGATGTAACTGTGTGTGTGTGTGTGTGTGTGTGTGTGTGTGTGTGTATTAATGTGTGTGTGTGTGTTTACAGATGTCTTTGAGGGAGCCGCCCCCTCACGCCCGCGCCACCTTCGGCGTGGGGGGCGCCATGGGGGTGGTGGTGAACATGGTGCTCTTCGTCATGGATATAGTGTCCGACGGCCTCCTTGCCTACGTGTTGTGGGAGCAGGTGAGTGAGTGAGTGAGTGAGTGAGTGAGTGAGTGAGTGAGTGAGTGAGTGAGTGAGGGAGGGAGGGTGGGTGGGTGGGTGTGTGTGTGTGTGTGTTCTATTTAGTTACATTGAGTTCGTAACTATTTTATTGAGCCCCTTGTAAATACTGTGGTCAATAAAGCATCTCTCTCTCTCTCTCTCTCTCTCTCTCTCTCTCCCTCAGGCCCACGTGAACGAGGGCCAATGGGAGCCCCTCACCTGGTTCATCATCACCATGTGCATCATCCTCGCCCCCATGCTGGTCATCAACGCTTTCAGGTGACTCGCAACACCCCACAACCCTCCCCTCACAAATCACTATAACCTTCTTAACACCACACCCCAACCCTCACCTCACCTCACTATAACCTTAACCCCCCACACCTCACCTCACTATAACTCTTCTTAACGCCACATCCCTCACCTCACCTCACTATAACCTTAACCCCTTCACACACAGATCTTTCCTTGGCTATATAAAATTGTCTGTTGTTAGCCATAAAGTTACTTAACCCCTTGAGGCCCAGAACGTAATTTCCATTGTAATTTGGGTACCATTAGATGATTTTTAGTGACTATAAGCAATATTTTATAGTTAGAACCTCTTTAGTATCCTTGTCCACTAGCTTATTTGGTATATTTAGTTAGTTTTTTGTAATCTTAAGGCTAACAACAGACACTTTTATATAGCAAAGGAAAGATCTGGGCGTGAAGGGGTTAAAGTAACTGAATATACCAAATTAGTTAGTGGACAAGGATACTAAACAGGTCACAGCTATAAAACATTGCTTATAGTCACTACAAATTGTCTAATGGTACCCAAATTACAATGGAAATTACGTTCTGAGTCTCAAGGGGTTAAGCATACAGATGGATTGAAAGCAGATCAGTTAGGGCAGTAAAGGTTAAAGTTTATTGCCAGGCTATCTGATAAAACAAGGCTAGCTCCTCCTCGCTATTATCTTGATCTACTGTTAACTCCTTCACGCCCAGATCTTTCCTTGGCTATATAAAATGGTCTGTTGTTAGCCATAAAATAACTTCAAGTAACTGAATATGTATACCAAATTAGTTAGTCGATAAGGATACTAAACAGGTCATAGCTATAAAATATTGCTTATAGTCACTAAAAAGCGTCTAATGGTACCCAAATTACAGTGGAAATTACGTTCTGAGTCTCAAGGGGTTAAGCACACAGATGGATTGAAAGTAGATCAGTTAGGGCAGTAAAGGTTAAAGTTTATTGCCAGGCTATCTGATAACACAAGGCCGCGTCACCTCCTCGCTTTTATCTTGATCTACCACTTTAAGACCATTGTTTATCATGCGTTTTTTGATCAATTTTAAGCTTAACCCTTGATTCACCAGCTGATTTATACATGCACGCCTTCACATTGGATATTCAATGTAGAAATAAAAAATTGAAGATATTTTTCAAGTAAGGAAAACGAACGCAACAAAATTTTCAAAAACTATGAAAACTAGATACGATGAAAAAAAAAAAATCTGGGAAATAAATAAAATAATATACCTACATCTATGCATTTGAAAGACATTGAAAACTACTATGATTGAAACCCATGGAAATAAAGTGTCATATTTCAAGGCCACGAAAATATCAAGAATATCAGAACACTTGAAATAATGATGAGAATTAACACATAACATTATCTTTTCCCTGCGTGTGGCTGTGTGGTATGCTGTGTGGTGTGCTGGGTATGCTGTGGTATGCTGTGGTGTGCTGGGTATGCTGTGATGTGCTGTGGTATGCTGTGTGTGTGTGCTGTGGGCAGTCTGCTGTGGTACTCTCAGAACAAGCAGTGCCTGGGCGAGTACAGCGTGCTACACAAGATGGGAAAAGTGGCTACAGTACAGCGCGTGGTGATGCATCTGTTACTGCTGGGTCCTCTGGTCAGGTGAGTGGCTACCTACCTATCACAGTTGTATGTATCTACCTACCTATCATAGTTGTGTGTATCTACCTAGTTGTGTCTACCTATCACAGTTGTACACTAAACACTCTATAATTTGAACCCGTGTAATTCGAGCTTCGGATAATTAGACTTGTTTCAGGCCAGTTTCAATTTATCAACAACTTTCCATAATTTGAACAGAAGTTTGAATGACCCGGGGCTTACTAATGCGAGTCCGACCTCTCCCATGCGGCGCTTGCCAGGGCTGCCCAGCGTGATCAGATATACGATGATTATCTTATAAATTACTATGGTTTTGGTGAGAACTGGCCTGTCACCACTAAGATACAGGTACATACCACCACACTACAAGGCCTAATCATGCCCTACAGGTACATGGACATCCTGCAGTACGGTCTCAAAATGCGGCAGGAGCGTAAGCATGTGGAGATGGGTGTGCGAGGGGGTGGTTCCATACTACGAAGAACGCCCCGAGGGGAGGTCTACGCCGTGCTTCAATTGGTACGTTGAAAGTATTGTTTTTGCGATGTTTAATGCCTTCCTCAATCCCTTACTCCCTTTAATATTGCATCATTGTTCCCGGCCCCATAGAAAGGTATTTATTTTACCCCCTTTCTCTCTCTCTCTCTCTCTCTCCTCTCTCTCTGTCTCTCTACTCTCTCTCTCTCTCTCTCTCTCCTCCTTCGTCTTCTGTTGTTTCTCCTCCTCCTCCTCCTCTTCTTTTTCTCCCCTCCTCCTCTTCACTTTCATCTCTCTCTCTCTTTTCTCTCTCTCTCTCTCTCTCTCTCTCTCTCTCTCTCTCTCTCTCTCTCTCTCTCTCTCTCTCTCTCTCTCTCTCTCTCTCTCTCTGTCTGTCTTTCTCTCTCTCTTCCTCCTCCGTCTTCTGTTGTTGTTTTTCTCCTCCTCCTCCTCCTCCTCTTCACTTTCATCTCTCTCTCTCTTCTCTCTCCTCTCCTCTCTCTCTCTCTCTCTCTCTCTCTCTCCCTGCAGGTCATCTCCCGGGACTCTGCCATGCTAGATATGATGCACAGTTTTCTCCAGGACGCACCTCAGCTCATCTTCCAAGTCTTCCTGCTGTACAGACGCCCCGAGCTGATCACCGGCACATTACAGGAGTCCCCTTATAGTAAGTGTTTGTGTGTGTGTGTGTGTGTGTGTGTGTGTGTGTGTGTGTGTGTGTGTGTGTGTGTGTGTGTGTGTGTGTGTGTGTGTGTGTGGTGTGTTGCTATGTCGCTACCTCTCCCTCTCTCTTTGATACGGATTCGTCCATTCCAATCATCTACTTCTCTATTTGTGAACCAGATTTTCCTTATTTCTTTTAAAATCTACGCTTCTCCAAAAACCTGCCTCACACACCTGCCTGCCTCACACACCTGCCTCTGCCCTCCCTGCCTTACACATCTGCCTCACACACCTGCCTCTGCCTTCCCTGCCTCACACACCTGCCTCTGCCCTCCCTGCCTCACACACCTGCCTCTCCCCTCCCTGCCTCACACACCTGCCTCTCCCTCCCTGCCTCACACACCTGCCTCTCCCTCCCTGCCTCACACACCTGCCTATGCCCTCCCTGCCTCACACACCTGCCCCTCCCCTCCCTGCCTCACACACCTGCCTCTCCCTCCCTGCCTCACACACCTGCCTCTCCCTCCCTGCCTCACACACCTGCCTCTCCCCTCCCTGCCTCACACATCTGCCTCTGCCTTCCCCAGCCACGGCCGTACAGGTGTGGAAGGTGGCACTCGGGGTGGTGGCAATCTCGTGGTCGCTGGTCACCTATCAGGAGGAACTGCGGAGGTCGGTGCCGGGCAAGGGAAAGCTGAATTGCTGCGCGTCATTCACCTGCCTGATGTGGCGCGCCGCAATGGTGGCCTCCAGAGTGATGGCTATTGGCTCCTTCGCTGCTATCTATGTATGTGTGTGTGTGTGTTTCTTATCAAACTGCATTTCTATAGCTTCCTCGGCTATTATCATCACTTCTCTAACCGTAGATAACACTATAGTCGCCAGTCACTCGCCACTGCACTAATGTCGGCCTTAACAATATATTACGAATTATAGCATCACTACAGACTTCTATGTGCCACTGAAGACGCATACACAGTAGTTTATATTACATACATCACACTACATGTCTTCAGTGGCACATAAAAGTCTGTAGTGATGCTAGAATTCGTAATATATTGTGCCTGGCGACATTAGTGCAGTGGCGAGTGACTGGCGACTATAGTGTTATCTACGGTAGAACTTGAAATTATTAGGTATGTCAATGTATATCAATAGTCCACTCTAGTCCACGAAAATATAATGGCATGAGGTCCATAAAAGAGCTTGGGCTTAATGGACCATGGCTTATATGACTGTAGAATTTATCATGAACATTATTATATATTACACCAAGCCAAATAAACTACAAAGTATTGGCCTCACATAACATTCCCTTCAGGCCTTTCTATATCTCCCTCGGCCTATTCCCTGACACTGCAGTAAAACCTCTTGTATTCGGACCCTCGTTATTCGGACTTTGACATTATTCGGAAGACCTTTTTTTTTTTTATTTTTTTATTTTTAGGGGTCGAAATTTCCTAGCTATACACTATAAACACCTAGATTTTTTTTTTTTTTTTTTTTTTTTTTTTTTTTTAGGGGTCGAAATTTCCTAGCTATACACATAAACACCTAGATTTTTTTTTTTTTTTTTTTTTTTAGGGGTCGAAATTTTTCCCTAGCTATACTAATAAACACCTAGATTTTTTTTTTTTTTTTTTTTCTTCATATCCCCCCCTATATAATCCTCCCATTATTCGGATCCTTGCATTACTCGGACCACTCCTTGGCCCAATTAGTCCCAATAGGAGAGGTTTTACTGTACTTCATCATCAACTTATTTACATGGCTTTCCCTTACCCTAATAACACCATCCGAATCTCCACCACAAACCCATAACATTTAAATTCACAACCCCAGTAAATAAACACACATCTAAACCACACAACACTCCCCTCCTGTCTTTCCTCTGCCTCCTCACCCCACACAACACTCCCCTCCTGTCTTTCCTCGACCTCCTCACCCCACCAACACTCCCCTCCTGTCTTTCCTCTGCCTCCTCACCCCACCCAACACTCCCCTCCTGTCTTTCCTCTGCCTCCTCACCCCACCAACACTCCCCCCAGGCACCGGAGGGGGCGAGGACAGCCCTGACGGTGCACCTACGGGAGGATGGCAGCGTGCACATGCCCTTCCCCATCATCACAGCCTGTGTGTTGGCGGCCCACTGGCTCATCATGGTGGCCTGGATACATGCACAGGTAACCACACATCACTTTGCTGTGATTTCTGCCGTGCAATCTTTTCGTGCTAAAGATGCGCCTCCTTATAAATAGATAGATATAAGTGACACCCCTTATACATTGTAATTTGTAAGGCTTGTGTTAACCCCTTCACGCCCAGATCTTTCCTTGGCTATATAAAATTGTCTGTTGTTAGCCATAAAATAACGAAAAGTGCCTGATTATACCATATAAATTAGTCGACTTGTATATTAAACAGGTCATAGCTATACAATATTGGTTATATTCACTAAAAAATCATCTAATGGTACCCAAATTACAGTGGAAATTACGCTCTGGGTCTCAAGGGGTTAAAGTATCCTGCACTTTTTTACAGGCATACCTTTTTTTTTCTCTTTCCCTCTCTTTGCTACCAATTCCTGCTGCTTTTAATTGACTTCAAAATAATGATGCATACTCTACATCACTACCTAAATAAATTATCTTCACTTTGCTAACTGTTTCTGTTTACAGGTAGCAAAGCGAAGATGATTTAGGTAGATATAGTGATGTCAAATATGCATCATTATTTTGAAGTAATTAAAAGCAACAGAAATGAGTACAGTTTGCACAGTTCCTTAACATTTTCCTGCAGGGTAATATTTCTGTGATGGATCTTCTACATCAGTATCCAGAAAAACCATCTTCACTTTGCTACCTGTTTTTGCTTGATCTTCGGCATTAAATATAGTTTCCTAGCATTTTCCTGCAGGGTAATATTTCTGTGATGGATCTTCTACATCACAATCCAGAAAAATTATCTTCACTTTGCTACCTGTTTTTGCTTGATCTTCGGCATTAAATATAGTTTCCTAGCATTTTCCTGCAGGGTAATATTTCTGTGATGGATCTTCTACATCACTATCCAGAAAAATTATCTTCACTTTGCTACCTGTTTTTGCTTGATCTTCGGCATTAAATATAGTTTCCTAGCATTTTCCTGCAGGGTAATATTTCTGTGATGGATCTTCTACATCACTATCCAGAAAAATCACCTTCACTTTGCTACCTGTTTTTGCTTGATCTTCGGCATTAAGTATCGTTTCCTTGCATTTTTCGTTATCCTTCAGCATTAGTTAACCCCTTCACGCCCAGATCTTTCCTTGGCTATATAAAATTGTCTGTTGTTAGCCATAAAATAACGAAAAGTCACTGAATATACCAAATTAGTTAGTGGACAAGGATACTAAACAGGTCATAGCTATAAAACTAGTGCTTATAGTCACTAAAAATCATCTAATGGTACCCAAATTACAATGAAAATTACGTTCTGGGTCTCAAGGGGTTAAGTTTCCTACCATCTTCCAGGGTACTAATTTCTGTGATGGTGAGACGGAGGGTATTTTTGCTTGTCCTTCAGCATTTACGTAAAGTTTCCTTGCAATTTTCAGGGTACTAATTTCTGTGACGGTGAGACGGAGGGTATTTTTGTTTGTCCTTCAGCATTTACGTAAAGTTTCCTTGCAATTTCCAGGGTACTAATTTCTGTGACGGTGAGACGGAGGGTATTTTTGTTTGTCCTTCAGCATTTACGTAAAGTTTCCTTGCAATTTCCAGGGTACTAATTTCTGTGACGGTGAGACAGAGGGTATTTTTGTTTGTCGTTCAGCATTTACGTAAAGTTTCCTTGCTACTAATTTCTGTGACGGTGAGACGGAGGGTATTTTTGCTTGTCCCTCAGCATTTACGTAAAGTTTCCTTGCAATTTCCAGGGTACTAATTTCTGTGACGGTGAGACTGAGGGGCACCGGCGGCCAGTGCTAGAGTTCCTGTACAACGGCGTGATGGGTCTGGTTCACGTGTTCTGCTACATGAACCTCAAGGACACGCCCTCGCGCCGCCGCATGGCATTCTTCTACGCGTTCTGTTTCGCCGAGAACACCGCCATGATCTCCGTGTGGTGTGTGCAGGTGAGACATAAAGCTGCGGCAGGTCTGAGGTGTGCTTGTGGGAGGTGAAGAACTTGAAGACCTGACCTCTCTCTCTCTCTCTCTCTCTCTCTCTCTCTCTCTCTCTCTCTCTCTCCTCTCTCTCTCTCTCTCTCTCTCTCTCTCTCTCTCTCTCTCGTTCAACCCTAGTAATCAGGGTAGAACAAGAAGTAAAAGATTCAAACTGGAAAAGCGTAGATTTAAAAAGGAAATAGGGAAAAACTGGTTCACATATAGGGTGGTGAATGATTGGAATGGACTCAGTCATGGGGTAGTTAGTGCAAAGTCAATAGGGAGCTTTAAAAGGAGGCTAGACAGTGTTATGGATGGGGATGAAAGGTGGATGTAGGTAGTGTTAAGTGACAGGAACTACCACGTGTAGGTCTCGCGGCCTCTTGTAGCTTCCTTATTTTCTTATGTTCTCTCTCTGACACGATTGTTTGTGCCACCCTCTCTCTCTCTCTCTCTCTCTCTCTCTCTCTCTCTCTCTCTCTCTCTCTCTCTCTCTCTAACACGATTGTTTGTGCCACCCTCTCTCTCTCTCTCTCTCTCTCTCTCTCTCTCTCTCTCTAACACGATTGTTTGTGCCACCTCTCTCTCTCTCTCTCTCTCTCTCTCTCTCTCTCTCTCTAACACGATTGTTTGTGCCACCCTCTCTCTCTCTCTCTAACACGATTGTTTGTGCCACCCTCTCTCTCTCTCTCTCTCTCTAACACGATTGTTTGTACCACCCTCTCTCTCTCTCTAACACGATTGTTTGTGCCGCCAGATGGAGCCCCACCTCTCTATATGGTTCCGTGCAGTGATGGTGTTCAGCGTGGAGATGCTGTGGCTGGTGGGGCTGTGCTGCCTCATCGGCTACTACGCCTTCCTCCACCCAGACAAGGAGAGCCTCGGCCCACCCAGGAACATGGCGTCATGGAGACAGTAACACACCTCATGTAATCCGTGGACAGGAGTTACCGAGCACTGTTACTCACACTCGGCTATTGAGTAACGAGTATTGGCTAACAGTAACACACCTCAGACTTGTAACGCGTGGGCAGGAGTTACCGAGCACTGTTACTCACACTGGGCTATTGAGTAACGAGTATTGGCTAACAGTAACACACCTCAGACTTGTAACGCGTGGGCAGGAGTTACCGAGCACTGTTACTCACACTCGGCTATTGAGTAACGAGTACTGGCTAAGCCTTGACGTCTGCCATTACTTGAATCCCCTCGTATTCTCATTCAGAAGCTACAATACAGCAGTCTGCGGGAGGCCATGTTGTACAGCCAAGGTTAAGTGGACAATCGTAAATGATTCCCAGATCAAGAGTTTAGTGGACGCAGCGACTTCTTTTAATGTGTGTGTTAAGTTGAAAAAAGTGACTTGATTCCAGCATCTCGACAACACCACAGTGACTCGTGGTTCCAGGACCAAAGCGGCATAACTGGTCAAAGCAGGGCTGACACAAGAGGAACATAAGAAAATAAGGAAGCTATATCAGGCGCCTAGAATTGAAACGGCACAAGCGCCACTTTTAAAAAACTGAGAAAAACGCACTTAAAAGTTTAATCTAAGAAAATCAAGATATGAAACGGGACAGGCGCCACTTTTTATCAATGAAAAAAATGCACCTAAAGTGTTTTCAAAGTAAATCAGCAACAAATGAAGATATTGTAATGGGGTTTGTTTTATTAGCAAGGTGGCAGTGGTTTTTCTTTAAAGTGGCGCTTGTGCCGTTTCAATTCTAGGCGCCTGATATATCAAAGGTCAAAAAGGTCAAATGGTCAAAGCAGGGCAGACACAAGAAGAATATAAGAAAATAAGGAAGCTATAAGAGGCCGCGAGACCTACACGTGGTAGTTGCGGTGTATCAGTCAATAAACACAACACATGGTAGTGAAGGAAGGGGCCGAGATGACACAGAAAGAGGCGCCTTGACTGAACGTGATGTGCGGGATGTTAGCTTCCCGTCTCATCCAAGGCCATGTGTACGCACGGTTATCCTGAAGGTGCCGATCACAAACTGTCTCATCCAAGGCCATGTGTACGCACGGTTATGAAGGTGCGTCACAACTGTCTCTCAGGCCATGGTACGCACTGTATCCTGAAGGTGCCGATCACAAACTGTCCTCAGGCCTGTGTACGCAGAGAACGATGTCTCATCCAAGGCCATGTGTACGCACTGTTATCCTGAAGGTGCCGATCACAAACTGTCGCTACGGCCTGTGTGACGCAGGAAGATATCTTATGATGGTGTAACTTTATGAGAAAATGTGTACTACTTTATCTGAATGCCTCAACAAACTGGTAGATTACTGAGTGCCACACAAAGACATATCACTTTATTTTTATTCATTATTCTATACACTGATCAATATACATTCTGCAACATTTATTCGCGTTACTGTAATATAAACACTTCTATGCACCATGATGTACGCACGTTATTATGCGACATTTTTTTTTTTTCTATATGCTCTTGTACCATACTGTCATTGATAAACTTCCCAACTATGTTGTCGGGTTACTCTGTATAAGTGCTTCACAATATGTTTAATGAGCTATACCGTTACACATGCTTACAACTGTCATCGCAATGGCATGTAATGGTACCTGAGACCGAACTAATTTTCATGCCAAGGGACCATGTAGAGGTTTTAGTGCACTATAAGCAAATTCTTATAAGATATACCATGTTTAGTATCCTGATGTCCGACTCACTAAACTGGTTCATATCAAGGATTGTTGCGAAGTTTTAGTGCTCGACACAACTGATTATACCAAGGGATCTGGGCGTTATGAAGGTGGTTATGCAACTTTCATAAGGCTCATGTACATGTGGTTTATTTCGAAATACAACTTCTATAAGCTGGTCATGTGGGAGGTTCTGGGGACAAAGAAATGAAGTGTCTGTGCCACCTAACGAGCAAGCATCGGGTTTTAAATTTAGATTTTTCTTGTTTTCTGGTTTTAATTTAGTTTTTTCTTGTTTTCTGGTTTTAATTTTGGTTTTTCTTGTTTCTGGTTTAATTTGGTTCTTGTTTCTGGTTTAATTTGGTTTTTTTGTTTTCTGGTTTTAATTTTGGTTTCTTGTTTTCTGGTTTTAATTTGGTTTTTCTTGTTTTCTGGTTTTAATTTTGGTTTTTCTTGTTTTCTGGTTTTAATTTTGGTTTTTCTTGTTTTCTGGTTTTAATTTAGATTTTCATGTTTTCTGGTTTTAATTTTGGTTTTTCATGTTTTCTGGTTTTAATATAGATTTTTATTGTTTTCTGGTAATTTTTTTGCTAATTAATAGCTAACGGGCAACCATCAAAGTCTCATGTGGAATAGCCTTCAGACGCTATAAGCCATAGAGGACTTTTACTATGCTCACTTTATCGCTGGAATTTTTAGTAAGGGATGCGAAATAGACTCCCTAACAGATAAATAGCAATAGTGAACATTAGAGCCTTGAACCATTAGGTACAGCAGTGGTTCTCAACTGGTTTCAAGCCATGGACCACTAGCCCTGGACATCGCCTTTTTGACTTTAGAGACATGATGAAAAAGGGTAGATTTTAAAGTTAGGTCAAGGGTTGGTTATAAATATGTATCCTATAAAATAAAGGAAACTGAATTTTCATAAATAAATGAAATAATATTAGACAGCTACGGTAAGTAACATTTTGGTTTCATATATATTTCAGTTCATTTCCAAATATCGTGAACGTCCTGTAGACCAATAAAAAAGTTATCATGGACCACCCGTTGAGAACCACTGCATCAGAGTCTACCCTCACAGAAAACTACAACAATTAGCAGTTTTTAACCAAGCAAAACATTTCTGGTGTGTCTGATGTTTATCTAATTGCTGGGCCTTTATAATGGATAAGGATCTTCTTTCAAAACACTTCCATTGCAACAAATAGGTTGTTACCACGAAAAATATAATAATACAAGAAAAAGTATCGAATATCCTCAAATAGCGCAGTTAACCTTTGAGTGCAAACATTTTCTGTGATCGCCGCCGCCACCAATTCAGTTGCCAAACTAGCGGGAAATGCGCTCGTTCTGGCGCATTGGCAGCACAAACAGCGCGTCAAGATCGTGTTTTGCACATTTGAGCGCGTTTTTCAGTGCATTTTTATTCCATCTGGTGCATGTTTTAGCGCATTTCTGGAAATCCATGGTAATGGGTAAGGTTAGTGTAAATCTACTTAAGACTGTACTTTAAGCTATGTTGGAATATAACTACAAGGCAACTACTTCGTATTGTAGTACAGTACATACGTGTACATGTAGCGCCTAGCTTACCCACGACCCGTCTGAGCCCCGTAGCCTATCGTTCGTGTATGGTGAGACTGAGCCCAAAGTACCAACCCACCTCACCTCACCTCACCTCAGCGGCTACGCAGGGTCAGCCTTCGCCCCTCAGTGGGGTCAGTCTCTCACTCCCGTTATTAATCAACGATCAAAATGCTGCCATCATATACTCAAGACATATAGAAATAGCTGGGAATCCTTTACAGAGCTACAAGAGTGGCTAAAGCCTGTGGAAAAAGACAAGACCAAGGCTTAAATTTTGGTGTGTTTTGTAAATGCGAGATCGCAGCAAAACTTAGTGACTTGAGAAGGCCTAGGCTACAGCTTCTGTGCAACATGTTCGTGCTGCAGAACCTTTTTCTAGTGCAAAATAAGAAATACCATTCTCCGACATAATAGAGGTCATTATTTTGTAGAATATACTGTACGTAGGTTGGTAATTGACTAGATATTTATATAATTCTCATCAGTACCTAGTATGTAAATCCTAATCATGAACTGCTATTATTATTATTATTATTATATTATTGTAGCAGCAACAGAAGCAGTAGCATTATCAATATACTGTAAAAGTAATAATGCTATAATTAATACTATAATAATAACCATCATCTAGCTACTTAATTACTATAATTGATAGAGGGGAGAAGACGAAAACTTTCCTAGCGCATTTCTAGCGCATTTCAGACCTCAATCGAGCGCTTTTACGTCCGACACATTGGCAACACTGTCGTCACCATCACAACAACACCATGGCGGGGCTGGGAGGAGACAAATACCTCAACCTTTACCGCTCCTTCCTGGCCTCGCGGGGTGCTACGAGGGGCGGGGCAACACTGGGACTATCCCTCTTCTTCTACGAGAACCCTGACATCGTGGACCCTAACAGCAAGACGGCAGCCAGCCACCTCAGCCAGAAGACAGAGATGAGCGGTCTGCAGCGGCTCAAGTTTATGTTCAGCTATGACGCCTATGGGAACATTAGCCCCGAGCTTTCCATGGTAACGGGATGCATATTAAAACCCTAGCCTTGTGAGTCATAAGAACATTAGAAAATAAGGAAGCTACAAGAGGCCGTGAGACATATGTGGTAGTTCCTGTTACGTAACCCCTTGAGACCATTTTGAGACCCCTTGAGACCCAGAACGTAATTTCCATCGTAATTTAGCTACCATTAGACAACTTTTAGTGACTATAAGTAATATTTTATAGATATGACCTGTTTAGTAGCCTTGTCGACTAACTAATTTTGGTATATTCAGTGACTTTTCTTAATTTTATGGCTCGATGACATACAATTTTTTTATAGCCAAGGAAAGATCTGGACGTGAAGGGGTTAACTCTACCTACATCCACCTCGCTTCCCCATCCATTAATTTATCCCGACTCCTTTTAAAGACCCCAATAACTCCGCATTGACACTATCTCAGCTTTATATTGTGATGGGAGGTTATTTATGAAGTGTGGGAACCTCTGTGTGACAGTACAACAGTAAATCATGGCGTCAATGTACAGTTTGCAGGGTATTGTTCCAGATGAACACCGAATTCACTTTAGTGGACGAAACATTTTTTTTCTGGTGAGTTTTGATGGGCTTTCAATTAATCTGCTAACCGTTTCTGTAGCAATTTTTTTTTTTTTTTAGGTAAAGGTTAGTTTTTTTTTTTTTAAGTTTTTTTTTTAGTTAGATAAATGTTAGGTTAGGTTCAATTTGTTTAATTTTTGTCATGTGCAAAAAAAAAAAAGATTTGCAACAGTAACGGTTAGCAGATTCATTCAAAACACATCAAAACTCACCAGAAAAAAATAGTTTCGTCCACCAAAGGAGTTCGGTGTTCATCTGGAAATGTACCAAACCATGCAGTCAATGTACAGTTTGCAGCAATAAAGGTACATTTGATGCTCTTTGTACAGGTGTGAATACTGCAGCCAGGGCAGTCACACGTGGTCAGGGTTGGCATGGCAGGTTCACTCGGCGTGTGATCTGTCCCCCTTCTGATCTAACACGGGCATTAAATTTTCTCACTCTTGTATGGCAATATTTACATGTTTTCATTTAGTTGAGGGTCAAGCTGAAAGAAACATTACCTATGGTCGGAGAAATGTAGGGGGTGAATATTTGAACACATTACACTCATAGGTACGACTGAAGGGGGTGTAGTCACTTCGTACACAAGTTGTTTCGTACACCAGTAGATTCGTACACCAAAAAGTTGTTTCGTAGTCTATATGAAACCATAGTCGTTTCGTGCACTCAGCTCAGAGTTGAACTTGGTTACTAACTAGAGTTACGAAACGACACCAGGTATGTACGAAAAAACTCAAAATCAGTGTACGAAACTCCCTATAACTGACTGAATTTAGTAATGTGTAAACCATGCTTGTGTAATATGCAGCCACAGTGTTTGGTGTTTGTGTCAGGTGCTGCAGAGTGGCCTGATGGGCGCCATGACGGGTACTGTGATTGGCGGAACGCTACATTCCCGGGAGAGTTACGTCGACTTCATGGAACGTAACCAGGGGACGGCTTTTCCGAACATGTTTGAAGCTCAGAAAGACCTCCAACCAAGGTGAAGTGCTCGTCCTGACCCCCTCTGTCTGTCTGTCTGTCTGTCTGTCTGTCTCTGTCTCTCTCTCTCAGAAAACCACCAAAAAAATTCACGTGTCATTTCGGTTCAGTTACATAATTTCAAAAGATGTTTTTCACCTTAATATATTTATGAATTATAAGGACTCGATGGTTTTTATCGTCGACTGATGGCATATAAAATTCCATGTCATTCTCCGACGCATAATTTTGCGTGGCTACAGTAGTGGTAGGTCAATGAATGTGGTCCCTTGTTCCAGGTCACCGTGGGGTTCGGGAAAGGCGCCTGGATTTGGGGTTGGCGGCTGGGCCTGTTCTGCGGCACCTTCATGCTCTTCACCTCCTCCATAGCAACATACCGCGGCAAATCCTCATTTATAGAGTAGGCATCTCCAGCAGTCTGTCTGGCACATTCCCACTATTTTGGCATTAACCCCTTCACGCCAGATCTTTCCTTGGCTATATAAAATTGTCTTGTTAGCCATAAAATAACGAAAAGTAACTAGGCATCTCCAGCACTCTGTCTGGCACATTCCCCTTCTTTGGCATTAACCCCTTCACGCTCAGATCTTTCCTTGGCTATATAAAATTGTCTTGTTAGCCATAAAATAACGAAAAGTAACTTAATATACCAAATTACTAATCGAGAAGGATACTAAACAGGTCATATCTATTAAAATATTGATTATAGTCACTAAAAATCGTCTTATGGCACCACATTACAATGGAAATTACGTTCTGGGTCTCAAGGGGTTAAAGCAATCAATCAATCTCCAGCAGTCGTCATCTATCTCTGGTTAACGTCAGATTTTCCTATAGCGTCTTATGAGGTTAGACGGTCGATGATACGCTTCCTAGTGTCGGCATTCATCATCTCCATCAGTGCACAGACATAATTATTTCCTCCATTTTTACTCATGATAATTTTACGTCTCATGCTTTTTTTATGTTTACAGTGATTTCTGGTTGATTAGTGTAAAATATGCATACACTAAACCTAGATACATATACATATTCTCATGTATAAAAAAATCATGTATGCTGATGTCACTAAGAACGGTGATGAAGTTTGTCCACTATTAAGTTGTGTTAGGAGGATTCATGGCTGTTACGAGTTATGCTATGTTAGAAGCGTCATCACAAAGAGAAGAGTGCGAGGCTACAACAACCTTACCTAGAGGAGGAAGAGGCTATAGTGGGGGAGTATTTGTTTGGAGACGGGAATGTGGAAGAAGCAAAAAGAACAATCAACAGTTTTTAGATGACCAGAGAAATAAGAGGAAAGAAAGAGAATTTTTTTAAGACAGAATAAGAGAAGACAACTAACTAAAGACCCAGACAGCAAGAGAAACATCAAGGAGTGCCGATAAAAAAGGCCAGACTCCCGACCCACAACTGAACTTAACTAAGCACATGTACTTCCCCCTTACAGGTACAGTGGCGGGGGGGTCATCACAGGGGCCATATATAAGCTGAACCTGGGACCGAGAGCCTCCGTGGCCGGGGGTGTGATCGGAGGAGTTCTGGGCACGATGGCGGGCGTCATCAATATGGCGATACTTTACTTAACAGGTCAGGGTATGGCGGTGGTGCCTGGTGGAGTTCCGTGATGCTCTTGTTTACTAATCCATAAAGGGTGTTGACAGCTATCTTTTCCTGTCCT
Organism: Chionoecetes opilio; assembly: GCA_016584305.1. Classification (NCBI taxonomy): domain Eukaryota; kingdom Metazoa; phylum Arthropoda; class Malacostraca; order Decapoda; family Majidae; genus Chionoecetes; species Chionoecetes opilio. The sequence goes on along the minus strand of JACEEZ010013541.1, from coordinate 215,661 downwards.
CCTAACATATTAATGACACTGCTATCTTATTTTCCTGCACTCGTAATGCCTTAACGACACAGCTATCTTATTTTCCTGCACTCCTAACATCCTAACGACACAGCTATCTTATTTTCCTGCACTCCTAACATCTTAACAACACAGCTATCTTATTTTCCTGCACTCCTAACACCTTAACGACACAGCTATCTTATTTTCCTGCACTCCTAACATCTTAATAACAATCACAATTACGTCTGTTCCTCCGACACTAATCCACTCGTCCTCCTATCTCAGGCACTTCCCAAGACGAGCTGAGGAAATACCATTATGAGTGGAGTGAGCAGCAGAGAGAGAGCCACGTCGAGGCCCTACGTCAGGCCCGGGAAAACTCGGAAGCCCTGGCACTGCCCCCCAACATCCCGGTGGCCTCCAGCCTGGACCCCCTGCCCGGCGTGGAGGACACCGCGCCCCCTCCCGACGCCAAGCAATAAATGCACTGTGATATTATAACACCTAAGACCATGTACAGTCTGAGTGCGGTATTTATAAATATACATATTCCGATAGAGTATTACAATCTGACTGTCTTTTTCTACATCACAGTTTTCCTGAACCCCCACCACCCCCTCCCCCACACACAAACGTGACTGATATAGAAGATATCCTATAAATAAGTAAGATTGAATCCGAAGTAACGGATTCAAGCTGGAAAAGCGTAGATTTAAAAAGGAAATTGGGAGAAACTGGTTCACAAATAGGGTGGTGAATGATTGGAATGGACTAAATCGTCAGGTGGTCAATGCGGAGTCTATTGGGGTCTTTAAAAGGAGTCTGGATAAATTCATGGATGGGGAAGAGAGGTGGATATAGGTAGTGTTAGGTAACAGGAACTACCTCGTGTAGGTCTCACGGCCTCTTGTAGCTTCCTTACTTTCTTATGTTCTTATAAATCACTGGATGTATTTCCTTGATACAACCGGCTTTCTCCAAGACAAGTGAGACAGCACATATAAACACACTGCTCTGCTTTTTGTTTTCACGGGAAATGCCATTCACGAGGCAAGGGATTTCAACCCTACACCCTCAAATGGTAGGATGCCGACAACACCCAACATCCGGTGCTCCATGTACTAACCAGACCCAACCATGCTTCACCCCTTGAGACCCAGAACGTAATTTCCATTGTAATTTGGGTACCATTACACAATTTTTAGTGAATATACGCAATATTTTATAGATATGACCTGTTTAGTATCCTTGACCACTAACTAATTTGGTATATTCAGTGACTTCGTTATTTTATGGCTCGACGACATTGATTTTTTATAGCTAAGGAAAGATCTGGGTGTGAAGGGGTTAACCGTGTATATATGAGGGAGACATATCTTTGCTACAATACATCAATAGGGACCTTAGTATGTGCCGTGCTATCCAGACAATACCTTTCCAATTGAATACATTTTTCTTAAGGGCGAGTGACAGATTTCAAAAGCTTGCATGCACTTTCCATAAGCTTTTTTTTTTTTTTTTTTTTTTATTTTTTTGTTTATATCTAAGATGGTAAAAGTAGTGACAGATTTTTTTTTTTTTTTTTTTATACATAGAAGGTTGAATAATCTAAGATGGTAAAAATAGCGACAAGATATAAGATAAGATACTGGTACTATTATGATGACGTGGTGGATAAAAAAGATAGAAGTGACTGCATTCAAATACAAAATGGTAGTATGTATAAATGATTGATTTAATGCTATAAAAAGAGGAATGTGCCAGTCATCAGAGATCATATGGCACAATTCCCTTTATTTTGGCATTAACCCCTTCACGCCCAGATCTTTCCTTTGCTATATAAAATAGTGTCGTTATCCATAAAATTACCAAAAGTGACTAAATAAACCAAATGAGTTAGTGGCAAGGAATACCAGGATCATAGCTATAAACTATTGTATATCACAAAAATGTAAGGGTTACCCAAATAACAACGGAAATTACGTTCTGGGCCTCAAGGGGTTAAATCACTCCAATGGTAGTAGAGTGGCGTCTGGGCAGCAGCAAGCTCTCAAGACAGAAGTGTGTACTCACCCTGTGTTGTTGGGGTCGAGGGCAGAGAACACACTGGACTCTGCCATCCCCAAGCCCCGCCGCTCCTCACTGGCCGAGCTCATGCAACTCAGAGTGCTGCCGGCCACGTCCTGTAAGGGTGGGGGGTTAGCTGGGCTGTGGTGGAGAGGAGGGGTGATTTGCTGTGGTAGGGATTGGGTGTTGTGTGAGGGTGATGGAGTGCTGGGTGGAGAGGAGGGGTGATTGGTGGCTGTGGTGGAGAGGAGGGGTGATTGGTGGGCTGTGGTGGAGAGGAGGGGTGATTGGTGTGCTGTGGTGGAGAGGAGGGGTGATTGGTGGGCTGTGGTGGAGAGGAGGGGTGATTGGTGTGCTGTGGTGGAGAGGAGGGTTGATTGGTGTGCTGTGGTGGAGAGGAGGGGTGATTGGTGTGCTGTGGTGGAGAGGAGGGGTGATTGGTGGGCTGTGGTGGAGAGGAGGGGTGATTGGTGTGTTGTGGTGGAGAGGAGGGGTGATTGGTGTGCTGTGGTGGAGAGGAGGGTGATTGGTGTGCTGTGGTGGAGAGGAGGGGTGATTGGTGTGCTGTGGTGGAGAGGAGGGGTGATTGGTTGCTGTGGTGGAGAGCAGGGGTGATTGGTGTGCTGTGGTGGAGAGGAGGGGCATTAGGTGTGCTGTGGTGGAGAGGAGGGGGCATTAGGTGTGCTGTGGTGGAGAGGAGGGGTGATTGGTGTGCTGTGGTGGAGAGGAGGGGTGATTGGTGTGTTGTGGTGGAGAGGAGGGGTGATTGGTGTGCTGTGGTGGAGAGGAGGGGTGATTGGTGTGCTGTGGTGGAGAGGAGGGTTGATTGGTGTGCTGTGGTGGAGAGGAGGGGGCATTAGGTTGCTGTGGTGGAGAGGAGGGGGCATTAGGGTGCTGTGGTGGAGAGGAGGGGTGATTGGTGTGCTGTGGTGGAGAGGAGGGGTGATTGGTGTGTTGTGGTGGAGAGGAGGGGGCATTAGGTGTGCTGTGGTGGAGAGGAGGGGTGATTGGTGTGCTGTGGTGGAGAGGAGGGGTGATTTTATTCATCATGATCCTTAAGGAAATAAAGGGATCAGAAGTGTGAACAAAAAGATACCTGTGATGAAGGATGATGGGAAGCAATGTCAGAAATAATGTACAGAATTTTTGTTTACTTCCCAGCAATGTCCAAACGTCATGTGAAGAAAAAAAAAGACATGTCATTGGATGCTCACACAGATGTTCAGTTTAATTAGTTTCCATTATTTTGTTGGATAATCTTCATGGTGCACTGTATGTCCCGTGTCTTATGGTTAACTATACACACTGGGTGCACCACAGAACACTATTCATCACAGTGTAGTGAGTTGTAGTGTTGATAGCGTTTGACTACTATGTTAACCCCTTCACGCCCAGATCTTTGCTATATAAAATCGTCTGTTGTCAGCCCTAAAATTACGAAAAGTGACTGAATATACCAAATTAACTAGTGGACAAAGATACTAAACAGGTCATATCTATTAAAATATTGCTTATAGTCACTAAAAATCGTCTTATGGTAGTCAACTTACAATGGAAATTACGTTCTGGGTCTCAAGGGGTTAACTAAGAACATAAAGTTGAAGAGGACCTATGAAGCGATACTAGGCGTCAAAGGTCACAAGAAGAAGGTGGCGAGGTGGCAGTCTCTCTAAATTGAACACAAAGTTAATAAGTAAAAGAGACACCATAAGTATTGTTCAAATTTGACATGGTACAGCTAGACAGAACCCTAAACTCATACGATATTATGGGAAAATCTGATGTTAAACAGTAAGAAGAAGAAATGACATCAAAAATAAAGGTGTGCGAGCCAATTTGCTGTCTAAGCTATGTCTCTAAATTAAACACACAGTTAATATGAAAACAAGACAGCATGAGCATTGTTTAAACCTGCCATGGTACAACAACAAAACCAACACGTTACCCATCACCCCCCACCTATTCCCTCACCCATCACCCATCACCCCCAACCCATTCACTCACCCATCACCCCACACCCATTGCCCATCACCCCACCCATTCACTCACCCATTACCCATCACCCTACATCAAGGTTTCCTCAATTCTCGCAACCCACTTTTTTTTTTCACAATTATCGCTAATAGGCTGCTAAAAAAAAGAAAAAGAAAAAAAAAGTGATCGAATCATCTCATAAGTGGCAACAAGACCATCACGTACCAGCGGCAGGGAGTCGTCCAGGGTCAGGGAGGTGTTGCCGCTGGGACCGCCATTCTGGAACATATGCACAAACTCCTCAAAGCTGATCCTGCCGTCCCCGTCCACATCCAGGCGACTGAACAGCTGCTCCAACACCTGCAAGGGGGAGAAGGTGGACTGAAGGGTTGCAGGGAAAGGGAGCAGGTAGAATATTACCCTCCATAACAGTAGGATCTAGCCATACATCTCCCTACCGTAGATAACAGTCTAGTCGCCACCTGCAGTCATCTCGCCAGGCGCCATATATTACGAATTATAGCATTACTACTGATTTTTATGTGCCACTGAAGATGATACACAGTAGTTTATATCATGACTGTATAATCTACCCTGTTTCAGCGTTGTTTTATGCTTTGTATCTGCGAGTATAGACGGTTTCAAATTTCGCTACTCGGTTTTTTTTTCGGGCGACGACGACAGCGGTACGACACTCAGTAAATAAACACTAGATGGCGACTCTATTGTTGGTAGCCACTTTGTAGATATTTTTGTCATTTGTTCATTTATAGCCCTACTATGACACAGGTGAAGACACAAAATGACACAGACTCTCCAGATAGCCCCTTCTAACTGTCCTGAAATCATGGATGTAGAAATGTCAGTATTAACGCCACCACACGTCTGTAAACTGAAAAAAAAGTTGTCCTGGCGACTTTACTGTTATCTACTGTAGCTACTCTATATGTACAGTGGCTTTGATAATAGTTCCTATAAGTCAACAGGGACTAAATCAGTGTATAAGATACTCAGTAAGTTTACATCACTGGCTGTAAATATTAATACCCATTTCTTCTTCCCCTAAAAAATGCAAAAATTATAAATATTGGTCTAAAAGCCGTGTTTTTGTCGTCCAAACACCGTCTTGGATTACGAAGACCACTCCAATAACACTTGCTGAAAGGTGTGTTATACTGCTTTGTGATATTGTTTGCAAGGTTTTGGACTGACTATTATTGCGGCCCCTACCAAGCCTGTTGTGTTGTTGTCGCAGAAACCAATCCGTTTTCAATTGCGAGAAAAAACGGTCTTCGTACCAAGACGATGCTTGGACGACAAAAACACGGCTATAGGAGTCTATCACACTTTCATATATACACTGTCTCTCTAAGTATGTGTGTACGTATGTGTGTGTGTGTGTGATATGTCTTGTTGTGTGTGTGTGTCAATCATTACCCAGCCTACAGAGTAATTATCAGCAGCAGCTTTGGTCTAGGTTCCCGCCCTGAGCCCCACTACTACTGCCACTCATTGTGACCTTGAGTACCGGGAACAGGACGCCACTCAAGTACCCCCACTCAAGGGCCCTGAGCACCTCCTCCTGCTCCTCAGCCTGCAGCATGAGTGGCAGGTGAAGGGTGGGTTGAGTGGCGGCGGGAGAATGAAATGACGGCAAGGAAGGGAAAACTATGATACGAAAGAGAACAGGTAGTAAGGGAAAACAAGAGAACAGGTAGTAAGGGAAAACAAGAGAACAGGTAGTAAGGGAAAACAAGAGAACAGGTAGAAAGAAAGGGAAAATAAGAGTTTAAAGGTAGAAAGAAAGGGAAAATAAGAGAGAACAGGTAGAAAGAAAGGGAAAATAAGAGTTTAAAGGTAGAAAGAAAGGGAAAATAAGAGTTTAAAGGTAGAAAGAAAGGGAAAATAAGAGAGAACAGGTAGAAAGAAAGGGAAAATAAGAGTTTAAAGGTAGAAAGAAAGGGAAAATAAGAGTTTAAAGGTAGAAAGAAAGGGAAAATAAGAGTTTAAAGGTAGAAAGAAAGGGAAAATAAGAGTTTAAAGGTAGAAAGAAAGGGAAAATAAGAGTTTAAAGGTAGAAAGAAAGGGAAAATAAGAGTTTAAAGGTAGAAAGAAAGGGAAAATAAGAGTTTAAAGGTAGAAAGAAAGGGAAAATAAGAGTTTAAAGGTAGAAAGAAAGGGAAAATAAGAGTTTAAAGGCAGAAAGAAAGGGAAAATAAGAGTTTAAAGGTAGAAAGAAAGGGAAAATAAGAGTTTAAAGGTAGAAAGAAAGGGAAAATAAGAGAGAACAGGTAGAAAGAAAGGGAAAATAAGAGTTTAAAGGTAGAAAGAAAGGGAAAATAAGAGAGAACAGGTAGAAAGAAAGGGAAAATAAGAGAGAACAGGTAGAAAGAAAGGGAAAATAAGAGTTTAAAGGTAGAAAGAAAGGGAAAATAAGAGTTTAAAGGTAGAAAGAAAGGGAAAATAAGAGTTTAAAGGTAGAAAGAAAAGGAAAATAAGAGAGAACAGGTAGAAAGAAAGGGAAAATAAGAGTTTAAAGGTAGAAAGAAAGGGAAAATAAGAGTTTAAAGGTAGAAAGAAAGGGAAAATAAGAGTTTAAAGGTAGAAAGAAAGGGAAAATAAGAGTTTAAAGGTAGAAAGAAAGGGAAAATAAGAGAGAACAGGTAGAAAGAAAGGGAAAATAAGAGTTTAAAGGTAGAAAGAAAGGGAAAATAAGAGTTTAAAGGTAGAAAGAAAGGGAAAATAAGAGTTTAAAGGTAGAAAGAAAGGGAAAATAAGAGTTTAAAGGTAGAAAGAAAGGGAAAATAAAAGAGAACAGGTAGAAAGAAAGGGAAAATAAGAGTACAGGTAGTAAGGGGAGAGAGGGGCAGGGAAGAGGCCGGGGATGAGTGGCGGCAGGAGAGAGAAAGGAATGCCAGGAAGGAAGAGTGGTGGTGGTGGTGGTGCTACAAAACACAACACACAAGGCTAGTGATATAAAAAAAGGAACCTAACCTAACCTATATAACCCCTTCACGCCCAGATCTTTCCTTGGCTATAAAAAAATCGTCTGTTGTTAGCCATAAAATAACGGAAAGTCACTGAATATGCCAAATTAGTTAGTGGATGAGGATACTAAACAGGTCATAGCTATAAAATATTGCTTATAGTCACTACAAATCGTCTAGTGGTGGTTATTTTACAATGGAAATTACGTTCTGGGTCTCATGGGGTTAATGGTGTTTGGATGAAATATGTTTTACGATCTCTCTCAAACGATTATTTTAGTTTTTTGTGTTAATAATAAAAAGAGACTCGAATTGATGGCTGTTGTAAAATTACTTTGGATTGAAGTCACCTATCTGATGAGCCTAATCCTAGTACTCCACGGCTTATTTTTAAAGGTAAACTTAGACAAAAAAGACACCAGGAAACATGATGCGCGGAAGATAAAGGTTGACAGAGGAAGACATTGACAGGCATGGAACTAGAAAAGAGAAACTAGGAGTACAAATAAAAAATAAAAAAAAAAAAATAAAAAAAAAAATAAACACGTGGCGAGGAAGACCTTTTTTTTTTTTTTTACATCACAAAGGACTGTCAGAGGGGGAAAAAAAAAAAAAAACACGAGGCGAGGAAGACCTCTTTCTTTTTCACCACAAAGGACTGGCTTAAAGTAATCGTCCAGACCCAATTTTTTTTTGCCGAATTATGTTGACTCAAAACACCTAATCCACCAAAAATAATTGATTTCCAAGCCTTATTTCCGTAAAAACACGACTTTTGTAAAAAGCGCGCGAAAAAAAAATCTTCCCTCCAACAGGGCTACGACTGTTATTGATGACGTCAGAACAGGGACGCCCGCAGACACTCTGTCTGACACCTGTCGGCAAATGTTATGATGAGCGATTGTACTTCGGTGTCAGACGGTGAATCTGTCGCTGTGACAGATCTAGAGTACGATGCTCAATCTGACACCGAAAGAAATGACGCTGGTCGCGTATACTATGAGGAAAACGAACCTCAGATTGTCATGGGATCCTATATGTTTGAGCCCGAGTACGAGGTGGATGAACAGGTGTTAGCAGAGCCTGAGGTTCAGCAGGAGGACCTGGCACTTCTCCAAAACATGGATTGGTAAATAAGGTTAAACCATGTGTGTGTGGGAATCACAATGAAGGTACTTTTGAGAAAATCCTATGGTTAGTTTTGGAGCTACAGTCAAACGTCATTACTCGGAAACCACATACTAGCATTAACTACAGCATAGAGTTGGAAAATATGCGGGCGGGAAGGCAGAAAGTGTGACAGCCACACCACCACAGGGTCTCTCACCACAGGGCACACCCACTCCACAACTGGTTTACTTGGTTTACTTGGTGTTGTTAAGAGGCAAAGCCTCACAGTCGTGGTGGTCCACCGCTGCTGCCAGTCCTGGCGTCCCTGTCTAGCAGGGCCACCTGGTCTGGTATAGTGTTGGACTGAGTCACTGTCTTACGGGGGTGCGCCGTTTCTCAACACAACTGCTGGCCCCAACACACTATAGGCGTGTATCACCCTACACACGCCACTCCTTTCCCTGTGCAAACTTTTCTCGAAAGGCACAGCTGTCTTGCTGCACCCATAAAGGATGCATGCATGTGGCATATAGCAAAAAAAATCTATCAGAAACACCCAAATATCTTCAAGTACTATATTTATCTCTGTGTTTACGTGCCTCTCTGATCAGCGCGGGAAGATGAGCCTCCCTGATGCTACGTCACCGAGCCTGAGCCTGAGCGTCTGCAAACCTTGAGAGCGTTTTGAAAACTCGGGGAATTTGCAGATTTTGATTGCGGATTTTTTAAAAACGGCTGACTGGATACAAAAAGTGACGACGTATTGTTGATATACTCGTCAATGGCTATGCTTTGATGGCATTAAATCAGGAATGATGAAATGGTCTGGACGATTACTTTAAAAAAAAAAAGAGAACAAAACCTAGTGGCCGACTCACCTCATTGGCCACCTTGTCCATGCCGATAGCGTGACAGACACTGGCCAGCTCCTCCAGGGACAGGTAGCCGTCATGGCCCACGCCCAGCCGCTGCCAGGTGGCCCGCAGGTACTCCTGAGGGACGCATGGGGAATTAAGGGTCAGTCAGGGTCACATAACTGGGGGTCACTGTTCCCTTGCTCACATAAGAACATAAGGAAGCTATAAGAGGCTATGTATGCTCTCTCTCTCTCTCTCTCTCTCTCTCTCACAAGAACATATAAGACTCAGAAAATTAAAACTAAAAATCTGAAAACAAGACAAAAATAAAAATCAGAAAACAAGAAAAATAAAAATAAAACTCAGAAAAATAAAAATAAAAATCGGAAAACAATAAAAAAAAAAATAACTCAGAAAAATAAAAATAAAAAAAACTCAGAAAAATAAAAATAAAAATAACAAAAAAAAAAAAAAAAAATCAGAAAACAAGAAAAAAAAACTCAGAAAAATAAAAATAAAAATCAGAAAAATACAAAAAAAAAAAAAAATCCGAAAACAAGAAAAATAAAAATAAAACTCAGAAAAATAAAAATAAAAATCAGATAACAAGAGTAATAGCAATGTACAGGTAGAAAGTGAAGGCACGCACCTCTTCGTTGTCCCCAGAGTAGGCCAGGCTGTTGGGCTGGCTGTCTGGGGTGGGGCTGGTACTTAGGCCTCTCTTGCCCCGGGGACTCATGTCACTGTCAACACTCCCCACAGGCTGAGCAAGGGAAAAGTAAACATTAATGAGGCATCCAAGGTAGCAGGGCCTATGGGAACTGGCATTTAGTAGGCTTATTGTTAGGGCAAGGTAAACATTAATTAGGCCTCCAAGGTAGCAGGGCCTATGGGAACTGGCATTTAGTAGGCTTATTGTTAGGGCAAGGTAAACATTAATGAGGCCTCCAAGGTAGCAGGGCCTATGGGAACTGGCATTTAGTAGGCTTATTGTTAGGGCAAGGTAAACATTAATGAGGCCTCCAAGGTAGCAGGGCCTATGGGAACTGGCATTTAGTAGGCTTTTTGTTAGGGTAAGGTAAACATTAATTAGGCCTCCAAGGTAGCAGGGCCTATGGGACTGGCATTTAGTAGGCTTTTTGTTAGGGTAAGGTAAACATTAATTAGGCCTCCAAGGTAGCAGGGCCTATGGGAACTGGCATTTAGTAGGCTTTTTGTTAGGGTAAGGTAAACATTAATTAGGCCTCCAAGGTAGCAGGGCCTATGGGAACTGGCATTTAGTAGGCTTTTTGTTAGGTACCAATTCCTTCTTTTTTTATCCTACCGTAGATAACAGTAAAGTCGCCAGGACAACTTTTTTTTCTGTTTACAGCCAGTGTGGTGGCGTTAATACTTACATTGCTACATCCATGATTTCAGGACAGTTAGAAGGGGCTATCTGGAGAGTCTGTGTCATTTTGTGTCTTCATCTGTGTCATATTAGGGCTATAAATGAACAAATGACAAAAATATCTACAAAGTGGCTACCAACAGTAGAGTCGCCATCTAGTGTTTATTTACTCAGTGTCCTACCGCTGTCGTCGTCGCCCGAAAAAAAAATGCGTAGCAAAATTTGAAAACGTCTATACATGCAGATACAAAGCATAAAACAATGCTGAAACAGGGTAGATTATACAGTCGTGATATAAACTACTGTGTATCATCTTCAGTGGCACATCAAAATCAGTAGTGATGCTATAATTCGTAATATTTGGCGGCTGGCGACATCACTGCAGGTGGCGACTTGACTGTTATCTACGGTAGGAGTCCCTTATGATGTGAACAAAAATAATCCTGTAAGTTAAAGTAGGTAAGTAGATGAAGTAAAAGTGAGTCAAGTAAGTTAAGTCAGAATAAATCCTGTAGTTGTGGAGTGTAAATAAAGAATAAGTTATGCTAAGTGTTCTCTCCTATAAGATCCTGTTATTTTTGGGGTTATTATCAAGTGACAATAATGTACTCCCTCCTTTTCTCATTACATATAAACATAAGAAAATAAGGAAGCTACAAGAGGCCATGAGACGAGGAGGAGGAGGAGGAGGAGGAGGAGGAGGAGGAGGAGGAGGAGGAGGAGGAGGAGGAGGAGAAGAGACCTATACAGTTTTTTTTAAAGAGGCGAAAAATCCTGCCCCCTTGCTGCTTACTGCCTGATATTTGATGCCAGGAGAAGGGAATACTACACTTGTTCTAAATTTCAGCTGTATTTTATCATAGTTAACCATAGTATCAGATAAATATAGGCAAAATTTTAAGCATGAGACCTTAGGATAATGAATATATGCCAGGAGAAGGGAATACTACACTTCTTCTAAATTTCAGCTGTATTTTATCATAGTTAACCCTAGTATCAGATAAACATAGGCATCATTTTAACCATGAGACCTTAGGACAGAATGGATATATGCCAGGAGAAGGGAATACTACGCTTCTTCTAAATTTCAGCTGTATTTTATCATAGTTAACCCTAGTATCAGATAAATATAGGCAAATTTTAAGCATGAGACCTTACGATAGAGAAGGGAATTTTGGCCTCGTTAAAAAAAATAGACTATACACGTGGTAGTTCCTGTTAACCCCTTCACGCCCAGATCTTTCCTAGGCTATAAAAAATCATATGTTGTCAAGCCATAAAATTACGAAAAGTCACTGAATATACCAAATGAGTTAGTGGACAAGGCTACTAAACAGGTCATATCTATAAAATATTGTTTATAGTCACTAAAAATGGTCTGTTGTTAGCTATAAAATTACGAAAAGTCACTGAATATACCAAATGAGTTAGTGGACAAGGATACTAAATAGGTCATATCTATAAAATATTGCTTATAGTCACTAAAAATGGTCTAATGGCCTAGCTAAATTATCAATGGAAATTAGGTTCTGGGCCTCAAGGGTTTAATTACCTGTGGTGTCTGTGAGGGCGGGGCCGAGCGGGCTGCTATACTCTTCTTCTCCATGGTGACGGGTGGCCCTCGGGAGTCACCAGCGGCCCGGTTGGTCACGCCTCGGCCTGGCCTGGGGTGTTTGCTGAGGCGGGGGACACTGGGGCTGCAGGACAAGGCAGCACTCATTGACTCTTGACTGACTCGACTTTTCATTCATCAGATTTTTGTACGAATGACAAACAATGAGGCTACAAAAGTGTTTCCCTCAAGAGTAGATACTAGTCTATTTTTTTTAACGAGGCAAAAAATCCTGACCCCTTGCTGCTTACTGACTGATATTTGATGCCAGGAGAAGGGAATACAGGTTGAAGTTCCCAAACTCGGCATCCCAAGACTCGGCAACACCCAAAACTCGGCTATGGTTCCGGATTTTCCAAAACACGGCAGAACACCCAAAACCCTGGGCGTAGTTGCCGGGTCGGCCGCTGGGTGCCACCACACTAGGCCGCTGGGTTTCTCCCGCCGATTTGTTTGTTGTTATTGTTCAGTGGTGTTGTGACTGTAGAGTTGTGTACACTGTTATGTTGTGTACTTCATGCTTTTTTCCCCCTTAATATATCTACGTTCTAAAGGTCGGAAAATTCCATTACTCGGCTAGGCGCTGGTCCCGAGGTTGCCGAGTTTGGGAATTTTAACTTGTACTACACTTCTTCTAAAGTTCAGTTGTATTTTATCATAGTTAACCCTAGTATCAGGTAAACATAGGCATCATTTTAACCATGAGAAGGGAATACTACACTTCTTCTAAAGTTCAGTTGTATTTTATCATAGTTAACCCTAGTATCAGGTAAACATAGGCATCGTTTTAACCATGAGAAGGGAATACTACACTTCTTCTAAAGTTCAGTTGTATTTTATCATAGTTAACCCTAGTATCAGGTAAACAGAGGCATCATTTTAACCAGAGACCTTAAGATAGAATGTAATTTTTGCCTTGTTAAAAAAAATTGACTATAAATTCACAAAAATTAGATATATAAAAGTAAGAAATGTTTAGTTCACACATCAAGTCAAGCTACGACTATGTGGTTAAAAGTACTATTTAAATCCTTTCCCGTACATCACAACTAGGTAAAACTAATGGGAACACACACCACACACACACAGGCAGGAAGACAAGAGTGTTGGTCTTCTGCCGTCACAAGAACACACACATACAGGAGGAACAGTGCAGTAAAACCTCTCATATTCGGACTAATTGGGCCAAGGAGTGGTCCGAGTAATGCATAGGATCCGAATAATGGGGTGATTATATAGGGGGGGGATATGTAAAAGAAAAAAAAAAAAAAAAATTCTAGGTGTAGGATATTTCGACCTTAAAAAAAAAAAAAAAAAAAAAAAAAAAAAATCTAAGTGTATATATATATAGCTAGGAAATTTCGACCCTAATAAAAAAAAAAAAAAAAAAAAAAAAAAAAAATATCTAGGTGTACATATAGCTAGGAAATTTCGACCCCTTAGGAGGTCCGAATAATGTCAAAGTCCGAATAATGAGAGTCCAGAATACGAGAGGTTTTACCGTAGTGTTAGCCTTCTAGCTGGGGTTACACTTCCCTGACTCGTGTCCTCCACCTGTTCTTTGCCCGGTGAACAATTACTACGGTGTGACACAAGTCCGCATAGCCTCCCTTCAGCCCAAGACTCAAACCAACACCTTAGGACCTTAGGGTTGTGAACTAAGCATGCTAACCACTATAGTCTATTATTTCTATTATGGTCAAAATGCACTAAGGAAGCCTCGACTCCCCTTCTATTCTACGGGGCAGCTGATTGGTGCATTTCTCGTGTCATCACTACCCATCACAATATCTTCACTACTTAACAGCGGCGTGACCACTGGACAGCAATCTTCGCTACAGAGGGTGACACAATCAAAACATCCCTCTGTAGTGAAGATTGCTGTGCAGTGGTCACGCCGCTGTTAAGTAGTGAAGATATTGTGATGGGTAGTGATGATACGAGGAATGCACCAATCACCTGCCCCGTAGCATAGAAGGGCAGGCAGGGGGCGTGGCTTCCTGACTGCATTTTGACCCTAATACAAAAAATAGGCTTTACATCACTGGACCTCCAATGATAAACATACCAATCTAGATATACTAGTGTTATAGAGCAACCTGTTATTTGTTATTCACTACTACCTGGAATGCTCAAGCGACTAGAACTGCTAAGAAAAATATCAAAACACGTAGTATAAAAAAATAATATATTGACGCCATGCCCAGAATTTTTAGCGACAGGAGTCAGTATGTTGCCCATCAATGCTTCCTTCCCTTATGTAGTACTGTATATTAGTTATTTCGTCTTGTTGTTTAGTTAATAACCACTCTCTTCAAGCCTCAACCATGCCCAAAGATATGGAAGCAAAGCGTAAACAAGGCGGGTCAGCCATGCCCACCCTCCTGCCGCAATGCAACGAGCCGAACACACCAGGACATTGAACTAACCGGAAGGTGCGGTTTCCCATGGACACTGGATAACACAGGTTGCTCTGTAATGACAACAATGATGATAATACCTATAATTCATATTAACCCCTTCACGCCCAGAGATTTCCCTTGCTATAAAGATTGATTTAGCCCCTTCACGCCCAGATCTTTCCTTTGCTATATAAAATCTCTGTTGTCGAGCCATAAATTTACGAAAAGTAACTGAATATATCAAATTAGGTTGTGGACAAGGCTACTAAACAGGTCATAGCTATAAAATGTTGGTTATAGTCACTACAAATCGTGTAATGGTATACCCAAAGTACAATGGAAAGTAGGTTCTGGGCCTCAAGGGGTTGATAGCTATAGGTAATCGTTTTCTTTCTTCATACACAAGGCCTTCTCCCAAACATGGTGTGGTGGCACAAACACAGAGCAAGTCCCTCACCCTGATACTCAACACAAGGTAACTCATCATAAATATGCGTTATATATATGCTTCATTGTAATTTCATTTCTAACGCTAACCATTATACACCTCTGGGTCTGCTTATAATAATTTAGGTCAAGACAAGATGGGGGCATACGCTATCCTGCGCCTGGCCTCGGTGCTCATCTCCGTTGCATTAGCCTATGAGCCTGTGGTGGGCGAGAACCCCCGTAACCCCGGGACACAGGGACAGTTTGACACCCGGGTATCACAGTTGCCTTCCCCAGGTACCCATTCCTCAGGTTAATGATATCGATAATGTGGTTTTTTCTCTTACAATGGGCAGTCTGGCTTCTGGGGAGACATAATAAATGCATTATGCTACATAAGCATTTATGGGTACTCCGTGGCGTAGTGGTTAGCACGCTCGGCTCACAACCGAGAAGTCCCGGGTTCGATCCCCGGGCGGAGCGAAGACGGATGGGTGGTCTTTCTTAAAACCCGAGCCCCTGTCCACCCAGCAGTGAATGGGTACCGGGTGTTAGCCGGGGGTTTGTGACCGGTGGCTTCGGCCAACACTAAGCTGCAGCAGTAGATCACTATGGCTCTGAGGCATTGTATATCCTTTCAACAAAACAAAACAAACAAAACAAAGCTTACCGTACAGGCACTATCCTACTGGCAAGTGTTTAAATGACATACTTTGAATAGAAACAACGTCCTTCACCCCTTCACGCCCAGATCTTTCTTTTGCTATAAAAAAAATCATGTTGTTAGCCATACAATTACGAAAAGTAACTGAATATACCAAATTAGCCAGTGGACAAGGATACTAAACAGGTCATAGCTATAAAATATTGCTTATAGCCACTGATAATCGTCTAATGGTACCCCGATTATAATGAAATTACGT
Organism: Chionoecetes opilio; assembly: GCA_016584305.1. NCBI lineage: Eukaryota > Metazoa > Arthropoda > Malacostraca > Decapoda > Majidae > Chionoecetes > Chionoecetes opilio. Next base: position 199,919 of record JACEEZ010013541.1, on the reverse strand, counting down.
TCTGGGTCTCAACTCTCAAGGGGTTAAATACAAATACGTACCTACAGTATACTGGCGTTATACGAGCATTCGCCATACAATAACGGTGCCTATACTAGCGGTGTACGAACCTTCATTATACGAGAATTTAATTATATGAGATTCACGTATATTTGCACCCATCTCCGCAATACGAGCAAATTCTGTTCGATGGCAAAAGTTTCTGGCAAGGCAATACCTCCTTTGTTATTATTATTTTTTGTGTGTGTGTGCTATAGTATAGGCATCCTTTCCATCATTTGACAAAGCATTATCTTTCTAGTAAGTTTTTATTTGTTTTATTTTATTATCTGTAACTAAATCAAACCCCACGTCTAACCTAACCTTGCCGTTCTGGTGGAAATCGCATGTTTTAGGAACTTAGAGAGACAGACAGAGACAGAGACAGAGACAGACAGAGACAGAGACAGACAGACAGAGAGAGAGACAGAGACAGACAGAGAGAGAGACAGAGACAGACAGAGAGAGAGACAGGGACAGACAGAGAATGAGAGCGAGAGACAGAGACAGAGAGAGAGAGCGAGAGACAGAGACAGAGAGAGAGAGAGAGAGAGACAGACAGAGAGAGAGACAGAGACAGACAGAGAGAGAGACAGGGACAGAGAGACAGACAGACAGAGACAGAGAGAGAGACAGAGAGAGAGAGAGAGACAGAGACAGACAGAGAGAGAGACAGAGACAGAGAGAGAGAGCGACAGAGAGAAAGGGAGATGGGGAAGTACATGTATGAGAAAACATATTGATTTCCTCCAAATACGAGAACCAAATGAATGCATAACATATTTGTTCGAGGTAGGGGGTTCACTGAAAAGGCAGGCACGCTCGGGGATCGAACCCGAGACCTCCCACTTGCCGGGCGGACGTGCTATCGTTACACTACGGTCGCCTCCCGGTCACAACCCACACACTATTTAACAAAGCTAATCAGAAAATAATGGCGGTGTCTTCATAAACAGTGGTGCCCAATAACAAAATAATACCAAAAAAAAAACAACTACCATCTTATAAATAGGGATAGTTTCACGGTAGCTCCCCCTCTCCTCTGTGAAATACGTGGACCACATACATGTTGACCAAACCACACCAGTATCTTGAAGGAAAAATATAAGACAAATAGTTTGGCCCAGAAAATACCGGATTGCTGAGAAACCAAAATTTGACTGCTTATTTACGGTAGGAATGAGTTACGTTTTGAGTAAAGCGTGTTCCCTTCCCCCCCCCACACCCCCACACCCGTACCTACACACACCTACACACACCCTCAACACACCACACGCCCGGTGTCGTGCAGGAAATCGGCCCGCGTCGTAAATCGTCCCGCAGAAGCTTATTTAACCTAATTAACTCTACAAAACCTAACACAAACCTATCCTAAACCTAACGTAACCTAAACCAGACCTAAACATAACTTAAATATAACTTAAATTAAACCTAGAAAACTATATGTGGCGATCTGAGGGAAGAAAACATAAGAAAGCTACAAGAGGCCGTGAGACCTATACACTTGGTAGTTCCTCTTACTTAACACCATAGCCTACATCTGCCTTTCATCCCCATCCATTAAATTGTCTAGTCTCCTTTTAAAACTCCCTATTGACTCCGCATTGACCACCTGACGACTGAGTCCATTCCAGTCATTTACCACCCTACTTATGAACCATTTTTTCCCTATTTCCTTTCTATGTCTACGCTTTCCCAGCTTGAGTACGTTACTGCGTGTTCTACCCTGGTTACTAGCCGTAACAACTTTTCCTACATCGCCTTTATAATATCCCTTTAACCACTTTAAAAAAATTCTATCAGATCGCCCCTCAGATCGGCAAACATAGTTTTTAGGTTTAGGTTAAGTTATATTTAAGTTATGTTTAGGTCTGGTTTAGGTTAGGTTAGGCTTAGGATAGGTTTGTGTTAGGTTTTGTAGAGTTATTTAGGTTAAATAAGCGTCCGCGGGACGATTTACGACGGGGGCCGATTTCATCACAACACCGTCACACACACACCTTTAACGATCCTACACACCCACACACCCACCCACAGTGCCCACACACTACACACCCACACATCTCGGGCACGCGGGACTCGAACCTAGGATCAGCGCATCAAGGTATACCCTGGGTACGTCTCTGTAGTATTCTCATTTATTTCAGGGAGAATATTACGCTGAAAGGCTAATATGGCGGCAATGTATTTATCGTCTACCCTATATTTATCAATAACACTACTCCTATTGTCACTAATATGCCATAAATAAGGTATTTAAGGGTAAATTTCACCTTATTTAACATTAAATAAGGTCTATATATCGGGAATAAACACTAAACATTGCCGCCATATTGGTTACTGCACGCTGATTGGCTGATACCAGAGCAAGGCCGCTGATTGGCTGAGACCAGAGCAAGGCCGCTGATTGGCTGAAGGGAATCCTGCCTCGCCGCCATTTTACGTGGCGCCAATTAGTATTTAAAACGAATAGTAACTTTTTTATTCGTGGACCGATTATGGATTGTATAGCCTTAATGAAAACCCCAGCTCTTTTTATGACTTTCCATATAAAGTCTGCGATACTTAAGGCCTTCGTAAAATAAATACGATTCAATCATTTAGTAACACCGTAGATTTTAGCGATATTTTGTTGATAATTCTTTTTTTACATCAAACGGAGGGGAATTTTTGTGTATTTTAATATATTTCGATATTTCCGCATCGTTTTATGTATTAATCACGTGCCTGGTGGCTGTATTTTGTTTATTTATTTTAGGCGGGTTTTGTTTAAATTTTAACGTCTAACTTGTTCCTCCTTCTAAATGAGCTGTGAGGATATTTATGTGTGATTAGCTATGCCTACAGGCGCAGTGTGTTTGTGTGTGTTTATGTGACGTGTTTTTCACGTGTTTACTGGAGGAATACATCAGACTCAGTGGTTTAACGGGTCAAATTTCGAAAAAACAAAACATGTATTACTCCATGGTTTCAACACTGAACGAGGATCTGTTACTGTTTATGAGATACACACATCATATAGTATTTGCCCATATTTTTTCACGAATTATTGAGCCTTGGGTAAAAAGTCGATTTTTGTTATGGTAAATTTGGTTTTTTTTCGGCCATCTTTTGATACGGGATATTTCATTATTTCTTCGTTATTTCATTGTTTTTTAGGCTTATTGAGTCCTATTTATCATTATTTTACTTTATTCGTGTTGATTTATTCATTATTTGATGTTTTTGATTATGAAGGGAATAGTTATCGAGTTGGATGTCAAGATCAAGAGGCGCTCTGATTCAGCTCTTGACGTCACAGCGGCCATATTGGAAATTTATTCTTATTCTTACATTTACACCTCAATTTACGCCTCCCCGTGCAATATTCAAGGCTATGTAAGGAGTAAGAAAGGCTATGGGGCTGTATTGCATGATATTACCCATTGACAAAGACAATATATGGACAATAAATAGGTAAAAACTCGGTATTTCTGGCTTCACTTATCTTATTTCTCTTACTTTCTTATGCTTTTTACCTCAATTTACGGGTTCCCTTGCAATATTCAAGGCTATGTAAGGGGTAAGTAAGGGTGTGGGGCTGTAATGCATGATATAACACCCAAGCAGAGGCAATATATGGGTAAAAATGGGGTATTTCTGGGTTCAAAACTTTCCGCTATTATAAAAACAAGCCTTTTATTTATATTCTAATAGATTTTGATGCGTTTGTGTCCTCACTAATGACTTCTTGGTCTAAATTACCGTTTTTCACAAGGGGGCGAGGCGTAGTGCAAAAAACAAGGGGGGGAAGGGGGGCTAAGAGAGTATGGAAGTATTATTAATGTTGTACCATATAAACTATGGTAGAATGAAGTAGTAGACTACGTACCGTAGATAACACTTTAGTCGCCACCTGCCCTAATGTCGCCAGAAGGCCATATATTACGAATTATAGCATCACTACTGACTTGTATGTGCCACTACACACACACCCACACACACACCTACACCTACACACACACACACCCCTCAACACACACCTATACACACACACACCTACATACACAACACACCTACAACACACACCCACACACACACCCAACACACACACCTACACACCACACACACGCACCCACACACACAAAACATCTACACACACACACACACCCCTCAACACACACCACACAACACCCCTACACACACACACCTACACACCACACACACACACACCCCCAACATACATACCACACACCTACACAACACACCTACACACACACAACACATCTACACACACACACACACACACCACAACACACCTACACACACACACACCTATACACACCCACCACACCACACCTATACACACACACACCTACACACCACACACACGCCCACACCCAACACACACACCTACACACACACAACACACCTACACACACAACACACACACCTACACACACGCACACACACCCCTCAACACACACCACACCTACACACCCACCACACCACACCTATACCCCAACACACCACACACACACCACACACACACCTACACACACCCAACACACCACACACCTAAAAAGGAACACAATTCCACAAGCCTTGAAAATATTTAAAGTTGACAAAGCGAATGGCAGAAAGCTTGAAGACCCGTTACGTGTCCCACCTGTCAGGCAGACCCGGGTGCCGCGGGGGCGCTGTGGGGGGGTCGTGGCTCCCCCGTGGTGGTGGGTGACTGTGGTAGCCTGTGGTAGGGTAACAAGGGTTGTAGCAGGATAATGGGGCTGTAAACGCGGGAGTGACAAGACAACGTAGCCCCGCCCCGCATCGCCGCGCCGCACTGCCAGCTGTGTTGTTGTGTGTCACTCGCGGCAGCACGTCACTTCAGACCCCGCCAAGCTTGAATATTGACCCTAAAAACAGCCCTATTGGTCCTATAAACAGCCCAACTGGCCCTAAAAACTGCCCAATAGACCCTACAAACTGCCCAACTTACCCTAAATATAGCCCAACGGACCCTAAAACAGTCCAACAGAGCCTAAATACAGCCAACCTGTCCCTAAAAACAGCCTGACTGACACTGAAAACTGCCCGCCTGATACTAAAAACAGCCCAACTGATCCTAAAAACTGCCCAACTGACCCTAAAAACAGCCCATTTGACCCTAAAAACTGCCCAACTGACCCTAAACACAGCCCAACTGATACTAAAAACAGCCCAACCTGTTATAAGACATAAGAACATAGGAAAATAAGGAGGCTATAAGAGGCCGTGAGACAGAGATTAACAAGAAAATAAGTAATACAAAAAATTAGGAGGGTCTGATTGAGTTATTTGTTCTCTCACGATATTTTGTTTCCCTTGTTTTTCTTTCGTATTCGCCCAACCCTTGTTTATTTATCTATCTATTCATCTACCTTACTACTTTATCTATTTATTAATGCTAGTCAAATTGTGTGAGTAGAATGACATTATCGTGGAGTTTAATTGGCGTAATGCGTAGGCTGACACAACGTACTAAAACTATGGACGGTCACGGCGAAAAACCGGGAGTGTGAAAGACAGAGGAATGTGTCAAGGCACGGCACGGCTCTTACAATGAAATATCTTGTTAATGCGAAGGGCGTCAGTGTCGATTTCCATGGTCACACTGAATAACCAAACGGGATTATAACCGGCAATTGTATGACTTCTGCTGGGGCGAGGGATGCGAGGTGTGTCTGACTTACAATGTGAAAGGATTATACAACACACACACACACACACACACATACAGAGGCGTAACTACTAGAGCACCTTGAATAATATACAGGAACCCTAGTAGCTACGGAGGGGAGGGGGGGTAGCACGTGCCCCCCTATGAGAATATCATGTGCCCCCCGACTGACCATGGCTGCTGTATTCTGTATAATGCTCAAATACAGTAATACCCACCACTGATCTTAGAATATATGGCCTTATATACCTTTCTATGTATCATCAGAGTGGCCCCTGAGCTTCACTTTCCTATAGGCCTCCCCAGGTGCCCCCCATACTCAGCTGTGCCCCCCCCCCATGCATAGATAGTGTTACATATACCCCCCTAAAAAACTTGACGGAGCAGAAAGAAAGGTAAAACTGTATACGGTCAAATGTCGATCGGCGCGCCACTCATGCCCCGCCCTGCCCCGCACCACCCGCTCATGCCCCGCCCTGCCCCGCACCACCCGCTCATGCCACATTCCACAACATCTGACCCACATTTTCACACTCTTACCATCCATGCAACAACGATAATACAAGAGGTACTACGATCTTTTTTATTTCTTGGCCAAACTTTGATATATGTGACGTTTACTTTATACTACCATATCTCTCTCTCTCTCTCTCTCTCTCTCTCTCTCTCTCTCTCTCTCTCTCTCTCTCTCTCTCTCTCTCTCTCTCTCTCTCTCTCCCACACACACACACACACACACACAACCTTGAAATGCAACTAGCCTGACACCTACGGATGCCTACTGACGAGGGAGGAGCGTGTCATCACCTACGATTATATAGCTACCCAGCCTTTACCTATTAGCTCGTCTGATGATGCTATATAGATATTAAAATTAATGATCTTGACAGTATTAGTGTCTTCAGAGGAAATTACTTAACGTGGTATTTGAGAAGAACAGTGGAATGCTGTGTGGAAAAGTGTTGTAATCTTTTGCGTCTTCACACACACACACACACACACACACACACACACACACATACACATACATACACACACACACACACCCATAGACACACATACAAAAAAAAATGAAAAAAATAAATAAATAAATAAATAAATAAATAAAGTAAAAAAATATATATGTTCAAAATCTGTATGCCAATTACCACACCTTGCATTCATCAGACCTCCAGTAGTTAAGTCTTCCAGGCGTATATAGGTACATATGGAGCATTTCAATAAACAAACGACTCGATAGATAACTTACCAGTTGCCTTAATAGGAGGAGGGATGATCTAAAATTCTAAATAGAAGACCTACTATTTAGATAATGAGAGAAGGGGATGGCATCAGGTATGGAAAGTGTGAGCCGTGTTGCCGCGTGCCGTGTGTGGTGGGGAACGTGCCGTGCCCTGCCTGCCTGTCTCCCTCACGCGGGGAATGTGTCTGCTTCCGGTACTTGAGTAAAAACCAGGCGACCCAAACCGGAAGAGGGAAAAGGGAGAGAGGCAGGAAGTGATGAAAGGGGGGGGAGAGAGAGAGATGAGAGAGAGAGAGAGAGAAGAGAGAGAGAGAGAGAGAAGAGAGAGAGAGAGAGAGAGAGAGAGAGAGAGAGAGAGAGAGAGAGAGAGAGAGAGAGAGAGAGAGAGAGAGAGAGAGAGAGAGAGAGAGAGAGAGAGAGAGAGAGAGAGAGAGAGAGAGAGAGAGAGAGGAGAGAGAGAGAGAGAGAGAGAGAGATCAGATCAGATCAAAACGTTTATTGTGAATAATGTACACATTATACATTATACATACATAATTAAGGGTACAAAATAGACAAAGGGCGCACCCCCCATGCAGGTTGCATAGGAAGGATTGCCATGATTAATGAAGTTAGATAGTAAATTTGTTAATTACATTTATATATATATGCATATACATAAGATTATGCTGTTACATATATATTTATTTATTTATTTTTTAAGTCCTTTATGAGGCATTGGCAAAGTTTGGGTGACTGTTTTTGACTTGGATAAGGTTACATGGTTGTAGATAATAGTGCAGCAGAGAGAGAGAGAGAGAGAGAGAGAGAGAGAGAGAGAGAGAGAGAGAGAGAGAGAGAGAGAGAGAGAGAGAGAGAGAGAGAGAGAGAGAGAGAGAGAGAGAGAGAGAGAGAGAGAGAGAGAGAGAGAGCGAGAGCGAAGAGCGAGAGCGAGAGCAGAGAGAGAGAGAGAGAGAGAGAGAGAGAGAGAGAGAGAGAGAGAGAGCGAGAGCGAGAGCGAGAGAGAGAGAGAGGAAGGGCACGTGCGGTGGCTCCCAAAATAGTGTATAGGTGAGCCAGGCTGCTGACGCCCGGCTGCAGTACCCGCCCGTCCGCCCTCCACGCCCACACGCCCTCCGCTCCTCGTTGACAAGACGTGGTTATTGTGTTCTATTGTGTTGTGGTGCAGAACAACTACCAGTGACGCCCGGTGGTCAGAAGTGTGGTGTTCAATATCCGCCCCGCCCCGCCCCGCCCTTGTACTTCGTTATAACTTTCAGTGCGTGGAGATGTGACAAGCTGTGTGTGTGTGAAGGTTAGTGGCACTGACGAAGGCACTCACGCCACCCTGAGGCCATGGCCACTGTGACAGGCAGTGAGGGGGGCGCGGGTGTCCTGGAGGGCTGCTTCAGGGGCTTGTGGTCCCATAACCCCGCCTGGCTGGGACAGGAGGCGGCCCCGCCCTGGTGTGCTGACCTGAGCCTGAGTCACGAGGTGCTGCTGGAGCGGACCCGGCAGTGGGCGGCGTCCGGAGAAGGCGTGCAAAGGACGTCATCGCCGCCGCTACGGTTGGCACAGAGCGAGGAGTTTGGACGACACCTGGTGGCGGTGCGAGCCATGGCCGCGGGGGAGGTGGTGATGGTGGAGCCGCCGATGCTGTTGGCGTTGAGGGAGAGGTCGCCGCCCTCCTGCCTCACCTGCTTCAGGCGCGCCACCACCTACACCTGCCCCGCCTGTGGGTTCTTCCTGTGCGGCCCGGAGTGTGGCGCGGCGGATCACGCCGAGGAGTGCGAGGTGCTGACGGCGTCTGGGCCTGGGACAGCCTGCCACGCGCCCTGAGGAGGAGGCGCGGCTGGCGACGCTGCCTGACGAGCAGCGGGCCCAGGCCAGAGAGATGCTGCAGCAGGCGGCCGCCACCGCTGAGCAGCAGCGGCGCCTGGAGGTGCTGCGTCAGTACCGCTTATTGCCGGCGGTAAGGACGCTCCTGGCCATGCGTCGCAGTCCTGCTGTTGCGGCGGCGGTGGCGGCTCTACAAGGTCGCGTCAGTCCCTCCTCGGGGCGTTACGCGGGCAACCAGCGGCGGGTGGTGGAGGTGGTGGAGCGCCTCGGGGTGGCCAGCGACCCTGCCTTGGTGCACCGCGTGTGTGCCGTGTGGGACACCAATGGCTTCCAGGTGCAGCTGTCCTGGGGTAAGGTGCCGCTGTCCTGGGGTTCCTGCGTGGTCGGCCTGTTCCCCGTGGCCTCGCTGCTGACGCACGACTGCCGCGCCAACACGCAGCAGTGGTTCACGGGCGAGGGCGTGGTGGTGGTGCGCGCCGTGACGCGCGTGGCGGCGGGGGACGTGCTCACCACCTGCTACACGGACCCCCAGTGGGCGACACTGCTGCGTCAGGACCACCTGCGCCTCTCCAAGCAGTTCACGTGCGCGTGTCCCCGGTGCCGCGACCCCACCGAGCTGGGCACCTTCCTGGGGTCCCCGCGGTGCCCAGCCTGCGCCGCGCCCCTGCTCTCGACTGACCCACTGGACCCCTGTGCCCCCTGGAGCTGCAGCGGCCAGGCCTGTGCCCACACCGCCTCCGCCGCGCAGGTGACCTCACAACACACCACCAACACCACCACCACTGACAGCCACACCCTGACACTGATCATGCTCATTTTGCATCAAAGCTCATGTATGTTTTGGGTGGCTTCATGTGACACACTCATCCCCCCCTGCCCCCAACACAGACACACACTCACCTCTCTCCCCCCTTCAGGTAGCAGCGGTGGGGGCGAAGGTGGGGAGCAAGCTGAAAGGCCTCACCTCCAACGACACCGCCGCCCTGGCCTCCCTGAGTGGGCAGCTGCAGGACACGCTGCCCGCCACCCACCACATCCTCATGCAGCTGCACGTGTCCACCCTCAGGACCCTCGTCGCCAGGGACCTGAGGGGTGAGTCTCCTGAAGGCGAGGCACAAGTGAACGATGAACAACCAAGAAAATACACAGAGTTAGGTTGATTTTTTTAACAAGGCAAAAAATCCTGACCCCTTGCTGCTTCCTGACTGATATTTGATACTAGGAGAAGGGAATACTATGCTTCTTCTAAATTTCAGCTGTATTTTATCATAATTAACCCTATCATCAGGTAAATAAAGGCATAATTTAAAGCATGAGACCTTAAGATAATATGGAATTTTTGCCTTGTTAAAAAAAATAGACTAGGTACTTATTTTTTTTTTTTACGTTGAAGATATGGAATTGACTATATGAAAAAAAATATTAAGGAACATAAATCCTAAGTCTGAATGAATATGAATGATAACGATAAGTATGGGTAAGAAAACGACAAGTATATAATTAGTTTCTGTGTAGAAAAAAATTCATTCTTAAGAAAAGTAGAGAAATAGTTTAAGGGATAAAATTAGGGAGACTAGAATAAATAGTTTTGCCACAGAATCACACTGCCAAAGAGGGGAGGGAGAGGAGGGAGAAGGAGAGGGGAAGGAGAGGGGAGACAGCTAAGAGAGAGTCAGGGGTGGGGAGATAGAGGGGAGAAGGGGAAGAGGAGGGGAAGGGAGGGGAGACAGAAGGGGAAGAGGGGAGGGGAGACAGAAGGGGAAGAGGGGAGGGGAGACAGAAGGGAAAGGAAGGGGGAGACAGCAAGGGGGGGAAAGACAGAGGGGAGAAGGGGAGGAGGAGGGGAAGGGGAGGGGAGACAGAAGGGGAAGAGGGGAAGGGGAGGGAGACAGACGGGAGAGGAGACAGCTAAGAGAACGTCAGGCGAACAAAGATACAACGGCAGGAGAGACAGAGACAAGACATAAGGGTAGGATGAAAGGTCTCCCGAGTGACATCCAACACTTGCCTTCCCGCAGAGGTACCTGGTGAAGACCTTTCTACTCTCTCGGCCATCTCCTCCCTCGTCCTGGGTGTCCTCAGGCGTCTGGAGCAGCCTCTTACGCGCCTCTGTGGTGAGTGGGGAGGAGAGGAAGGGCGTTGAGTGGGCGTGGTGAGGGGAGGAAGGGTGGGAATGGGAGGGAAAGGGGGGTGAGGAGTGGAGGGGAAGGGAAGTGAGAAGGGTGGGATAGGAGGAAAGGGAAAGGAGAGGGGAGGGAAGGAGGGGGGGAGTGGAGGAAGGGTGTGGGGAGGGAGGAAGGGTGTGGGGGGGGGGAGGAAAAGTGTGGGAGTGGAGGAAGGGTGTGGGGAGTGGGAAAGGGTATGGGGAGGGAGGAAGGGATGGGGAGGGGAGGAAGGGAATGGGGAGGGAGGAAGGGGGTGGGGGAGTGGGGGAAGGATGTGGGGAGTGGGGGAAGAGTGTGGGGAGGGAAGGAGTGGGGAGGAGGGGGGAGGAGTGGAGGAAGAAATGGGGAGGGGGAGAGAAGGTTGGGGCGACATGGGAGTGGTTGAGATAGGGATGACAATGAATGGGGGGAGAGAGAGAGAGGGGAGAGGAGAGAGAGAGAGGAGAGAGGGGAGAGAGAGAGAGAGAGAGAGAGAGAGAGAAGAGGGGAGAGAGAGAGAGAGAGAGAGGAGAGGAGAGAGAGAGAGAGAGAGAGAGAGAGAGAGAGAGAAGAGAGGAAGAGAGAGGGGATGAGATGAAGAGGGGAGAGAGAGAGAGAGAGAGAGAGAGAGAGAGAGAGAAGAGAGAGAGGAAAAAGAGAGAGAGAGAGAGGGAAGAGGAGAGAGAGAGAGAGAAAGAGAGAGAGAGAGAGAGGAAGAGAGAAGAGGGGAGAGGGGAGAGAGAAAGAGAAGAGAGAGAGAGAGAGAGAGAATAGCAAGAAGAGAAGAAGACAGAGAGAAGGAGAGCTACATCAATAAAACCGATAATCACAGTAACAATAGCAACATAAATAAATAAAATTGTAATATAGACTTAGATTAATAACAATATTGACAGCAACATTCTCATTCTTCTCCCTTCCCTCCTCTTTCCTACTTCATTCCTTCCTCTCTTCCTTCCTTCCTTAATGTCCTTCCTCCCTACTTCCCTTCCTTCCTTTCCCCACATCCACCTTGTTTACCTTTAACCCTTGAGACCCAGAACGTAATTTCCATTGTCATTTGGGTACCATTAGACGTTCTTTAGTGATTATAAGCAATGTTTTAATGACCTGTTTAGTATCCTTTAGTATCCAATGACCTGTTTAGTATCCTTGTCCACTAACTCATTTGGTATATTCAGTGACTTTTCGTAATTTTATGGCTGACAACAGAGATTTTAAAATACCCAAAAGGAAAGATCGGGGCTGAAGGGGAAAATCAAAAAATCCTTCCTTCCCTCTTTTTCTCCCCTTCCCCCCTCCCCTTTTTTTCCTTCTTCCCCTTTTCCTTTCCTGTATCAATAAATAAAAGGCAGGTTAAGAGTTAGATCAATAATACTAATAATTGGTCCCGCAGTCAGGATGGGCCGCGAGGAGATCCGCCTGGGTGTGGAGATGGTGCGGCGAGGCTTGCTACGCGGACAGCCGGCCCGGGGACAAAATCAAGGAAAGGAAAACGGTTCTTGAGCCCAAATTCCCAAACCTGAACCCTTTTCTCTCTCTCTCTCTCTTCTTCTCTCCTTTCTCTCTCTTCTCTTCTTCTCTTCTTCTCTGTTTTTTTCTTTTTCCTCTCTCTCTTTTCTCCTCTCTCCCCTCTCTCCCCTCTCTCTCCTCCTCTCTCCCCTCTCCCCTCTTTCTCTTCCTCTCTCTTTTCCCTTTTGCCTCCCCTTTTTTTCCCCCTTTTTTCCCCCTCCTCCCCCTTTTCCCCCCTTTTCCTTCCCCCCCTTTTCCCCTTCCCCCTTCCCTTTTCCCTTCCCCCCCTTCCCTTTCCCCCCTTTCCCTTTCCCTCCCCCCCTTTCCTTTCCCCCCCTTTTTTAATTCTTAAAAAATTTTACCAATTTTCCAACAAACCTTTATTCCCCCCCCTCTCTCTTTTCTCTCTTTGCCCCCTTTTTCTTCTCCTCTCTTTTTTGCCCCCTTGGAATTCCCTTTTTTTCCCCTTATTCTCTTCCTCCTCTTCCCTTCCTTCCCCTTCCCTTCCCTCCCTTCCCCTTCATTTCCCCCTTTTTAAATTTTTTTTCCCTTTTCCCCTTCCCCCCCTTATTATTTTATCTTCAAAAATTTTTTTAAAAACCAATTTTTTTTCCCAAACAAGCTTTGGGTTTTCCCCCCCCCCCTTCTTCTTCTTTTTTTATTTTTTATTTCCCCTATCAGGTTTATTAAAAAAAAAATTAAATTAGTATTATTTCAAAAATTCTTTTCTTCTTTCTTCTTTTTTTTTTAAAAAATTCTATCCCCCTTTTTCCCCCTTTCTTTTCTCAAAATTGGGCCTGTTCCTCGGGGGGAAAGGATCCGATTTTCCACTCCTTTTCTATCTATTACAAACCCTAACGGTCAAAATTACAATCAATTGGGCCATTTTAATTTATTATTATTTTGTTTGAATTATTTTCCTTGGTTTTTTCTTCTTCTTCTTCTTCTTTTTTTTCCCTTCTTCTATTATTTTTCTTTTATTCTTCTTTCTTCTTCTTTTATCTTCTTTCTTCTTTTCTTTTCTTTTTTTTTCTTATTCCCTCTTTTCCCCTTAAATTTTCTTCAAAATTCTTTTTACCGGTTTCCCCCCCCTTTTCTTTTTCCTTTCCCCTTTTTCCAACCCTTTTTCTTCTTCAACGGGGGCCCTTTGGTTTTTATTATTTTTCATTTTCCTTTTTTTCTTTTTTTATTTTTTCTTCTTATTTTCCTTATCATTTTCCCTTCTTTTTTTCTTTTTTTTTCTTCTTCATTTATTTTTCTCTTTTCTTCATTTCTTTTTCTTTCTTTTCTTTTTCTTCTTTATTTTCTTTTCTTTTTCTTCTTTTCTTCTTTTCCTTCTTCTTATTTTAAATTTCTTCTTCCTTTTTTGCTTTTTTTTTTCTTTTTAAATTTTTTTATATCTTCTTCTTCATTTAAAATTTTTTCCCTTTTTCTTTTCTTCTTCTTAAATTTTCCATTTTCCCTTTTCCCTTCTTCTTCTTCCTTTTTTTCATTTTCCTCTTTTTCTTCTTCTTAATTTTCTCTTCTTCCCCCTTCTTCTTCTTCTTTCTCTTCTTTTATTTTCTTCTTTTTTTCCCTTTTATTCTTCCCTTTCTTCTTTTTTCCCTTCTTTTCTTAATTTTCATCTTTTTTTCTTCTTTTTTTAAATTTTTATTATTATTTTTTTGTCTTTTCTGTCTGTCTGCCCTTTTTTTCTTTTTTTCTTTCTTTCTCCCCTTTTTTTCTTTTTTTTATTTTTTCCGTTTTTTTCCCCCTTTTTCTTTTTTTTTTTTTCTTCCCTTTTTTTTTTTGTCTTTTTCTCTCTCATTCTTTCTTTTTTCTTTTTTTTAAATTCTTTTTTTCTTTTTTTTTCTTTTTTCTTCTTTCTTTTTTTTCCTTTTTTTTTTCATCTTTTTTTTTTTTTATTTTTTGCTTTTTTTTTTTCTTTTTTTCTTCTTCTTTTTTTTCAATTTCTTTTTCTTTTTTTTTTTTTTTTATCTCTCTCTCCCCCTCTCTCTCTCTTCTCCTCTCTCTCTCTCTCTCTTTCTCTCTCTCTTCCCCTCTCTCTTCTCTCTCTCTTTTCTCTCTCCCTTCTCTCTCTCTCTCTCCCAAAACCCCTGTTTTTGCTTTCAATATTTTTTCCCCTGTAAGCTCACAAACGTTTTTCTTTTTTCCCTAAAGGGACCAATTCTTTTTAAAGCCCAATTCTTTAATTAAAATCTTTTTCCCTTCAGAACTTACTAAAACCCTTTTTTATATATCTATTATCTATCTATCTATTATCTTTTCTATTATCATCTATGAAATTCCTATCTATTTAATCAAATTCTATGTATCTACCCTATCTATCTATTCTATCTTAATCTTTTACAAATTTTTATCTATTATCTATCTATCTATTTTTATCTATCTTTATTTTATCTATCTATCTATCTATTATCTATCTATCTTAATATATCTATTTTTATCTATCTATTATCTTTTATCTATCTATGTTATCTATTACCCTTTTTCGATCTTTTCCTATCATTATCTTTTCTATCTATCTATCTATTTTGGTATCTATCTATCTTTTTCTAATCTAGTATTATTCTATTATCTTATCTTTTCTTTTTCTATTTTATCGATTCTTTTTATATCTATTTTCTCTCCTTTTTAATCTAGTTTCTCACTTCAATATCGCAAACAAATTTCTAAAAAAACAAAAAAAAACAAAATTTTTTAAAAAAAAGGAAATTTAAAAAAATAAAAAAAAAAAAAAAAACAAAAGTAAAAAAAACGAGAAAAAACCGAAGCTAAAAAAAAAACGGTGGTAATCCCACTTTTTCCCCAAAAAGAACGATCGCCCCCGTGTGAATCTTTTTTGCTCTTTCTCTATTTTTTTCTTTCCCCTTTGTGCTGTCATCGGGGTTTTGTTTTTCCCGCGCCAAGAAAAACTTTTCCCCCGCCCCGGGTTAGTGTGGTGCCCTGCACACGCACGGGTTTTTAGTGAGACCCAGGGGCGGAAAAATGGCACGTTTTCTTCTCCTTTCCTATTTTTTTTAAATATTTTGTTTTTTTAATATTTTTGTTTTGTCATTTAAGGAAACTATTTTTCATAGGGGGTTACATAAACGGGGGACGTACTACTAAAGGGGAATGGGGGACATTTATAATAGGACGAAAGATAAGATTTCATCCTTCTAGACATTTTTCAAGTACCAACTAAAGGGGGTTTTTTGGGTTATAAAAAACGCCGCCACGTCAGCACGAACTAGGGGGAAACCCCCAAAACCGCTGACCGAATGCACGGGGACGCTGCACTTCTCTCCCCTCTTTCTTTTTTCCCCCCTCATCTTTATTTAAGAATTAAAATTTCTATTTTTAAATTTCTTCTTCTTTCTTTTTTTCTTTTTCTTCTTCTTCTTCTATCCTCTTTTTCTTCTCTTCTTCTTCTATCTATCTTTATCTATTATCTATTTTTTCTATTCTGTTCTATCTATTATCTATCTATCTTCTTGTTTTATCTATCTATCTATTTCTTCTATTTTTTCCCCCCCTTCGGATTACTAAAATCCTTTCTCTAGCAAATCATTTCCACCCCGTCTATCAAATTACAAACCCCCAACCTCCAGGTACATCGAATACCATTTTAATTATGTAAATGTTTAATGTATTTTCCTTGGGTTTTTTTTCTTTTTCTCTTTTTTCTTTTTCCTTTTTCCCCCTTATTTTTTCTTCCCGATTCCTTTTTTCTCCCCCCCTTTTTTCCCTTTTTCTTCTTCTTCTTTTTCCCCCCTTTTCTTCCTTCCTTTTTTTTTTTTTTTTCTTTTCTTTTTTTTCTTCTTTTTCTTCTTTTTTTCTTCTTTTCTTTTTCTTGTTTTCTCTTTTTCTTCTTCTTTTTTTCTTCTTCTCTTTTTTCTTTTCTTTTCTTCTTCTTCTTATTTTCTTCTTCTTCTTTTTTTCCCTTTCTTTTTTCTTCTTTTTTCTCTTTTTTCTTTTTCTTCTTTTTCTTCGATTTTTTCTTCTTTTTTTTCTTCTTCTTCTTTTCTTCTTTTTTTTCTTCTTCTTCTTTTTTCTTTTCCTTCTTCTTTTTTTTCTTCTTTTTCTTCTTCTTTTCTTCTTTTTTCTTCTTTTTTCTTCTTCTTCTTTTTTTTCTTCTTCTTTCTTCTTCATTATTTCATCTTCCCCCTTCTTCTTCCCCTTTTTTTATTTTCCTCTTCTTTTTCTTCTTCTTTTTTTCACCCTTTTTCCCCTTTCCTTTTTCTTCTTTTTATCTTTTTTTTTTTTTCTTCTTTTCTTCCTTTTTTTTTCCCTCTTTCTTCTTTTTCTTTTTTTCTTTTCTTTTTTTCATCTTTTTCTTCTTTTTTTTTTTTTTTTTTTCTGTTTTTCTCCTTTTTTTTTCTTTTTTTTTCTTTCTTTTTTTTCTTTTCTTTTTTTTTTTTTCTTTTTTTTTATTTTTTCTTTTTTTTTTTTTGTCTTTTTCTTTTCTCTTCTTCTTTTTTCTTTTTTTTAAATCATTTTTTTTTTTTCTTTATTACTTGCTTCATCTTTTTTCTTTTTTCCTCTTTTTTTCTTGCTTTTTTATTTTTGCTTTCTTTCTCTTTCTTTTTTTTTTTTTTTTTTTTCTT
The DNA here is from genome assembly GCA_016584305.1 of Chionoecetes opilio. Classification (NCBI taxonomy): domain Eukaryota; kingdom Metazoa; phylum Arthropoda; class Malacostraca; order Decapoda; family Majidae; genus Chionoecetes; species Chionoecetes opilio. The sequence goes on along the minus strand of JACEEZ010013541.1, from coordinate 182,876 downwards.
TTCGTCTCTCTCTCCCCTCTCTCTCTCTCTCCCCTCTCTCTCTTCTCTCTCTTCTCTCTCTCTTCTCTCTCTCCCCTCCTCTCCTTCTCTCTCCTCTCTCTCTCTCTCTCTCCTCCCCTGTGTTTGTTTTTTAAATATATTTTCTAGTAAGCTACAAACGTTTTTTCTTTTTTCCAAACGACCATTCTCTTTAGACAATTCTTTATTATATCTTTTTCCCTTCAAATTTACTATTAACTTTTTAATCATCTATCTATCTATCTATCTATCTTCTTTTTCTATCTATCTATCTATGTTTTTCTATCTATCTATCTATCTATGTATCTATCTATCTACTATCTATCTATCAAATTTACTATTATATCTATCTATCTAT
>JACEEZ010013541.1:172500-175000 GCA_016584305.1 Chionoecetes opilio | reverse complement strand
GAAAACTCAATATTAAGAAAACTCAATATTAAGAAAACTCAATATTAAGAAAACTCAACATTAAGAAAACTCAATATTAAGAAAACTCAATATTAAAAAGCTCAATATTAAGAAAACAATATTAAGAAAACTCAATATTAAGAAAACTCGATATTAAGAAAACTCAATATTAAAAACACTCAATATTAAAAAAACTCAATATTAAGAAAACTCAATATTAAAAAAACTCAATATTAAGAAAACTCAATATTAAAAAAACTCAATATTATAAAAACTTAATATTAAGAAAACTCAATATTAAGAAAACTCGATATTAAGAAAACTCAATATTAAAAAAACTCAATATTAAGAAAACTCAATATTAAAAAAACTCAATATTAAAAAAACTCAATATTAAAAAAAATCAATATTAAGAAAACTCAATATTAAGAAAACTCAATATCAAGAAAACTCAATATTAAAAAAATTCAATATTAAAAAAACTCAATATTAAGAAAACTCAATATTAAAAAAACTCAATATTTAGAAAACTCAATATTAAGAAAACTCAATATTAAAAAAAACTCAATATTAAGAAAACTCAATATTAAGAAAACTCAATATTAAAAAAACTCAATATTAAGAAAACTCAATATTAAGAAAACTCAATATTAAAAAAACTCAATATTAAGAAAACTCAATATTAAAAAAACTCAATATTTAGAAAACTCAATATTAAGAAAACTCAATATTAAAAAAAATCAATATTAAGAAAACTCCATATTAAGAAAACTCAATATTAAAAAAACTCAATATTAAGAAAACTCAATATTAAGAAAACTCGATATTAAGAAAACTCGATATTAAGAAAACTCAATATTAAAAAAACTCAATATAAAGAAAACTCAATATTAAAAAAACTCAATATTAAGAAAACTCAATATTAAGAAAACTCGATATTAAGAAAACTCAATATTAAAAAAACTCAATATTAAAAAAACTCAATATAAAGAAAACTCAATATTAAGAAAACTCAATATTAAGAAAACTCAATATTAAGAAAACTCAATATTAAAAAAAACTCAATATTAAAAAAACTCAATATTAAAAAAACTCAATATTAAAAAACTCAATATTAAAAAACTCAATATTAAAAACACTCAATATTAAAAAAACTCAATATTAATAAAACTCAATATTAAAAAAACTCAATATTAAAAACACTCAATATTAAAAAAACTCAATATTAAAAAAATTCAATATTAAAAAAACTCAATATTAAAAAAACCTCAATATTAAAAAAAACTCAATATTAAAGACCTAATTATTTGGAGAGGCGGTAGCAGAGTGGTTAGCGTCACTGAGTGGTGTTCTCGAAGACCAGAGTTCGATCCCGAGTGAGACCCAGAAATCCACTTAAAAACTTTCTGCACCGTCGAGTGGCCTAAGAACACCCACATGCTTCCCATTAACTCTACTTACGGTTGCGAGTGCATCGGAGGACACAGGGGGGCGGCATGAGCCTCTAATCACAGGCGTCACTATAAAAATCCTGCCTGCGCCACCACGGGCGAGGGCCAACCATCACAGCCCTCAAGTGAACCTCCAGAGCCTACCATCCCACCCCTGGAGGTCACTGCCTACACGCGCTATAGGCATTAACCCTTTGAGGTCCAGAACAGTAATTTCCATTGTAATTTGGGAACCATTAGACGCTTTTTAGTGAATATAAGCAATGTTTTAGAGATATGACCTGTTTAGAATCCTTGACGACTAACTAATTTGGTATATTCAGTTACTTTTCGTAATTTTATGGCTAACAACAGACATTTTTTATAGCAAAGGAAAGATCTGGGCGTGAAGGGGTTAAAGAATAATAATAAAAAAAAAAAAATCATTATTGTTATTATTATCATATCTATTATTACTATTATTATTGCTATCATTATAACTCTTGCTATCATTATCATCCCCATCGTTGTTGTTGTTGTTGTTGTTGCTACCACACTGTTTACTTTTTCATCGTTGCTCTAAAATGCCTGTTGTGTTTCTATTATTATTATTATTATTATTGTTGCTATTGTTGCTGTTGTTATTGTTGTTGTTGTTGTTGTTATTGTTGTTGCTATTACACAGTTGAATTCTTTTATCGTTGCTGTAAAATGTCTGTGTTGTTGTTATTGTTGTTGTTGTTGTTGTTGTTGTTGTTATTGCTGTTGTTGCCACCACTGACTGTGTGTAATTCTTTTTGACATCGTAAACAAAATAGCTGTGTGTGTGTGCGCTGTTTCTCTCTCGTTAACGGGGTAACAATTACAGCTGGCAGAGTTATTAGTTAAGTGGCGGACTATTATTTGTTGTGACGGGCAAATATATCTTTATAGAATGTTTTTTTGGAAGGAAGAATTTCTGAATATATATATTTTTTTTGTAACGGGCAAATATTTTTATATATAATATTTTTTGGCAAGGAAAAAATTCTGAATATATTTTTTTTTGTGACAGGCAAATATTTTCTCGA
>JACEEZ010013541.1:42500-170000 GCA_016584305.1 Chionoecetes opilio | reverse complement strand
TTGATGCCGGGAGAAGGGAATTACTAAATTCTTCTAATTTCAGCTATATTGATCATAGTTAACCCTATTATCAGGGTAAACAGAGCAGCATTTAAGGCATGAGGACCTTAAGATAGCAGGGATATTTTGCCTTGTTAAAAAAATAGGACTATACATAGTTAGGTAGTTTATAGTCTATTCACTTAAGCTGGATCACTGTGGAGCGGATCGATGCCTAAGGCGAGTATGTAACCGACGTCGCTATTGGATGATAGCCTCGGGCAGGGTGTCGATGGTGGTTGGTACTTGCTTCGCCGCATACCCAAAACCCTTGGCGTTGCCGCCGAAGGGGAGGCCGTGGAGGGGTCCGTGGAGGAGACTCGTGTGAGGCAGGGACCGTGTGGACCTGAGCTTAAGTGTTTTGTGATTGAATTTTGCTAGTTCTGTGAAATAGGAGGATATGTGGGGTTCTAGAAGGGTTGTGGAGGGTGTAGCTACAGCTGACGTGGCCGAAGGGGAGTCAGGAGGTAGCTGTGGCTCCCTACAGAGGAGGTAGGTGTGGCCCAGCCACGGTAACCAGCGGGGGAAAGAGGTGGTAATGTTTACATCCGGCGGTGGGTTGTGACATGTTGCGGCCCTCGTGTGAGGGGAATGTGTGGTGTGTGCCTTACAGGAACAGGTAAAAGGGCATTGCAGGAGGAGGTTAAGGGGCGAAGGGGGTAGTGGATGAGGGAGAAAGGTAGGTATGGGATGCTGGGTTCAGTACCATGCAGGGCGAGGTTGAAGACCTCAGCAGAAGTCACAGCCTTGAGGAGGGTGTAGAGGTACGGCAGGCAGGTGTAGTTACCAGGCCGGCAAGTGGAGGTACCAGGCCAAAGGAGGGAGGGGGAGAGTGGGCGGGGTGGTAGGAAAGGAAGCAAGCCAGGTAGTTGCTGGCGGCAAAAAGTCAGGTGAGGGGCTGCTGTTGACAACAGGTATGCTGTGCTGGGGGAGGAGGGATATGGGGGTTGAAGAGTAGAGGTGTGGAGGAGCAGCAAGCAGGGGACAGGAGTTGGAAAGGGGCCTAGGTCGGTGTGGTGGGAGACTCCTAGGTGAAAGTACCTAGACCAGAACTCTGTGAGATGGGACAGGGAAGGAGGACTAGGGCCTTGTGCTATCCAGGGGCATCTGTGCAGGATGTTACAAGATAGACTGGACAGGCGTGGTAGGCACAAGGGAAGGATGCACAGGTTGTGGTGGTGCACGATCGGGGGGAACGACGTAGGCAAGGCGGAAGTCGGAAGGAGTTGGTAACTAGGTACAGGCCCTAGTTGAGAAGTCCAGGAGAAGTGTAGAAAGGGGTGATTGTGGGTGTGATCCCTAGGGAGTATGTGGGTCAGGTAGTGGCGTCGAGGGCCTATTAAGTCTAAATAGCAGATAGAGGAGCTGGGCAAGGATATGGGGTTGCGGTTTGTGGACGGGTGGGACACTTTCTATGGAAAAGGCACGCGATGGATACCAGAGATGGTTGTCCACCTAAGTAAGATGGGACAGAAGGGCGGTACGGGGAACCAGTAGGAAGGCTGTTAGGTAGCTAGGCCAGGGGAAACTAGGTCTACGGGGGAAAAATGGGAGGCATTAGGGCTTCAAGATATAAGGGAAAGACCCCAGTGTTAGAAAAATGGAACCAAGGGCAAGGGTTGTAGAAACTCTATGCGATTGGATGCATTAAACGTCAGGGGTTGGGGGGAGGCAAATTAGAGGACATTTCCGGGGGAATTAAGTGAATGGGGTTTTGATGTAGTAGGCGTCACAGAATCCCACCTTAGGGAGAGGATATAAATGTAAGAACAGAGGGGTAGCACCTTAAAATAAGGGGTAGAAGCAAGAATCCTAGAAAAGGGGGCGGGGTGGGCTTGTTATTGTCAGGCAGGGTGCAGTATAGATGTTGAGGAGCTTAGATGCTAGGACCTGTGAGGCAAGCGAAGATATTTTTTGCTGCTAGATTAGAGTACAAAGAAGAGGAGAAAAATGGAGGACGATCAGCTTAGAGTCTGCATATGACAGTTGAAGGGAGAGGGCTAGTATAGAAAATGAAAGGAAAATATAACAAGATTAGTAGATTATTAGCAGGAACCAGACAGGAACAGAATAATAGTTATGTGGGGAGATGAATGGACACATAGGTATACTAGGGGAGGAGGTAAATGGGAATGGGGATACTACTTCTTAAAATTTTGTTGAGGCAACGAGTAGAAATCCTAAATACGACAATGGCAGAGGGGTAGAGTAACATGGGCAGAGAGAGGGAGGGAATCAGCTATAGATTATTGGCTAGTAAATGAAATGCCAGGAAAGATGGTTTGAAGGAATGTGGATAGATGAGGGAGGGTCTGGTAGATATAATATTGACCACAACATGATAGTCTTATAATTATACAAGTAAAAACAAAGGGAGAATGAAAAGGAGAAAAATGCAGAACAAAGATGGACATTAGACAGGCAAATTGGAAACATTTTAGGAGGGACTTGAAACAGGTAGTTTGGGAAGGAGGAAAGGGGGGTGTGAAAGAACCGAGAGTCTGTGGGAGACAATAGATGGAATAGCTAGGAAGGAGGGATAGTAAAGTGAAGCAAAGGAGCCGGGGAAAAAGTGCAATAGGTGGTGGAATACGTGAGATTAAGAGGGCGAGGAAGGAAAAGAAAGGAGCAGAAAAGGGCACGAAAAAGAGACTCCGAAAAGGAAAGTAGATGGAGATAGAGGAAGGTTAGAATTATGAGGAGGCATGGGATAGGTATAAGAAAAAACAGAGAGAAGTAAAAAGCGCTTATTAGGAAGGTAGGGCAAACATGGAGAGGGAAAATTGTAGAGGAACTAAGGGGAGAAGGGTGAGGAAGGGGGTAGGGATATTGCTATAACTTTCTTAGAGGAGAGGAAGACAGGGAGCAAACCGTGCGTCAGATGAAATGTAGTCCGCGGAGACGACAGTGTGAAAGGACCTGATGAGGTATTAAGAGGGAGATCAGAAAGTTTGGGAGAGGTGGGGGGCAGGGACTGAGCAGGTTAAGAAATTAGGTGAGGAAAGATAGGACGTAAAAGGAAGATAGATGTACGGGAATGGAGGAACCTTATCAGTAAGGAAAAGAAAAAGGAAGTTACTTAAAAAGCTGATGAAAATAGGGAAAGGCAGCAGGCTAGGGATGGATTACCAAAACGAATTGTATAAAGAAGGGGCGTGAGGTAGGTGGATGGGTTGTATAGGCTTTTTAGCAGATTGCAGGATAAGAGAAGTCCCAAGTGAAATGGAATGAGGGTAGGGCGTTACTCTATTACACAAGGGAGGTCACAAAAGTAGAAACGCTCTTGGAAAAATTATCCGACCAATAGCAGTAATGGATACGGTGGGAAAGATATTCATGGGTTACTAAATGTAGGATTAGTGAATGTTGTGAGAGAAAGAGAGTAAGGGGGGAGGACAGAATGGCTTCGCAAGGATAGGAGAGGTGAGGACAACCATGTCGTAGTTAGTCAGTGATAGACAAAATGAATAGGATGGGTGGGAAGACATAACCTTGCATTCCTTGACATTGGAAAAGGCTTAATGATAGGGTCAATAGGGGTTTGCCTTTGAGGAACTACTGTCTCGAATTGGGAGGATTAGTGACAGAATAGTCAGCATAATAGATAGTATGTATGAGGGACACACGGGCAGTGTACAGGCTTTGGGGAAAGAGGGACAGATTGGGTAGGTAGCGAAGAGGGGTTAGGCAGGGCTGCGTGTTATCACCGTTACTTTTGGCTTCGATACAGAGGAATTAGCAAGTAGGTTGAGAAATCGGGATATGGGATAAGGGGTGGGGAGGAAAAGTGAGCAGTTTACTAATGCTGACGACATAGTTGTCATGAGCTGAGGACAGTGGAGAACTTCAGGAGATGTACATATAGTCGCACAGTGAGGGAGGGATTTTGGGGATGAAATTTTTAACAGTGAGAGAAAAGCAGGTCCTGGTTATAAATGGAGAGGGCAGCAGATGAGGGTAGAGTTAGGAAATGGGAGGACACTGAGGATTAGGGCGGCACCGAGTCATATAAATACCTAGGTATCACGGTAGATGGGGGGGGGGGGGGGGGGGTAAAAAAAAAAAAGGAGCAGATAGGACGAAACAGGATAAAATAGGAAAAGCAAATCAGGGGTGGGAGGCTTGGAGTGTAGCAAGATGTAGGGCAAACAGGTATGAGGTAGTAAGAGGGTGTGGAAAGGCCTGGCAGTACTGAGCCTCATGTAGGGGGCAGAGTGTTATGAGGTGGACGGTAGGAGAGCTGGCAAGTTAGAGGTAGTACAGAAACGGGTAGGTAGACTCTGCACTAGAGGCAAACAGGTAGTAGCAGTGGAGTCGATCAGGGGAGAGCGGGTGGAGTTACCTTTGCGGAGAGAATAGGAAAGTCAGTGCTAATTACACAATCAGGCCTTAGAAAAATGGATGAAAACAGGGGGGCTCGAAAAGTTATGATGTGGATAGGACAGAGTAGTAAATGGGGAAGTCAAGCAGACGGTGGGAGAGGAAATGTGGGTACCAGGGTTTCAACAGATAGGATACACCAGTCTAGTGAGGGGGATAAAGCGAAAAGGTGACAAGACAAGTTCAGAGGCAGGGCCAGTGAGATGTGGGACAGAGGATGGAGGGGTAAGAGTTCTCTGACTTGGTAAAGGGGAAGACCACACCCAAAGTGTGACAGGTCTTTTATGATGGTAGCTTGGGGGTAGTTTACGATTAAAGCAAGGACTAAATCTCTGTAGGTCAATAGTCAGCCTGATTTCAACATGTCAGCGCACTAGGAGCGCACAGGCAAACACCGATGGCAACAGCACCGAGAAGCGAGCGCAGAGCGTCGGAAGACAAAGATATGTCATATAGGATGTGTGTAATGGGTATGACTAGAATCAGCAAAACTGATAGATCACCTGGTATTTAATGTGTCCACATCCCTCGCGTATATTGAAAATATGGACAGGACGAGAGAGCGGCTCAATCATTAGCAATAGTGGCACGAAGGGAGGTATGGCGCGGGAGATCAGTCTCGGGATAGAGTGGACCAAGGAGGAGGAGACATAGATAGGATAATAAGGAAATTGTCTTATTATGGTTCTCCTTGAGAGTTAAGTGGAGTAAAGGTATTCTCAGTAAGAAAAAGAGCTAGGGAAAAAATAAGAGCAGAGAGATTAGGGGCCTGTCATTACATAGCCGGCCCTGAGGGCAAACTAGCAGCCGGAAATTAGGCTTGAACCGGCGTGTGAAAAACCCGCCGGTTTAGCTCTCACCTGAACAAGGCTAAGAAGTAAGAAGAAAGCCTCAGACCAAATATTCATATCTTGGCTTTACTCATCTCTATACCACAGGATAGGCCTATTTTGTGTGCCATACAGTAAACTAAGGCAGGATGTTCAACAAACAACACGCCATTCATACTCAATGCATGGGTCAAAAAATGAAAGTATGTGCAGGACATCGTGAACTATCACCATATGAGTATAAGGAGGACTTTCTAGGTTGTTTCAGTGCATGCACAAGTGTACATCACCTACACCCGGAGTAATAACCGAAGTAACCAGATAATAGTTAGAAAGCATGAGTTTTACTCCTATACGAGTGTTTCAAATACCATTGCAGCATACTTCATGGCTATAAAAACATACAGTACAAGACGTACACACTAATATTAATATAATTAAAAGAAAGAATAAAAGAGTTATAAACATTACTTTCTTGCTTATTTGACTTAACTCGACCTAACTGTCCATAGGTTTTGTCACCATTCAATTTTCAAAAAAAAAAGGAAAAAACTGTTTCAAAAATCCTGTAACTTTTCCGCTTCCTGTGGTATGTAAGCACGTCCCCAATTAGAGACAAATAGTAAGGTGGTCTAAAAAGTTGGCTAAGAAAAGGGATAAAAGACTACCATACTGACATACAACCTGGCGCCTCGCACAACCAAGACAGAGACGAGGCAAGTGAGCATTGCTACCAGATATAGGAGCAGACTGTTTTTCGGGAGAGCTATCAGAGGCTCCACCCGTCACGGCACCAGTTTGAAACAGTTTAACTTTCTTAGCCATTTTGACCACCTACTATTTTCCTTATTGGTACGTGCTACATACCACAGGAAGCGGAAAAGTATAAGGATTTTGAAACAGTTCTTGAAAATTGAATGTGACCAAAACATATGGAGTTAGAGCGAGTTGAAGCAAAATAAGCAAGAAATAATGTTTATACACTCTTTTACTTTCCTTTAATTATCTTAATATTAATGTAGTCTTACTGTAATTTTGTTATGCTCATGATATGCAGCAATGTATTATGAACACGATGGTAGGCTCAGCTTTCATAACTATTATCTGGTAGCTTGGTTATATCGGGTAGGAGTACAACATTTCAATGCACTGAAAACCTAAAAGTCCGCCTACTCTTGTGATAGTCAGTCATGACTTTATTTTTTACCCTATTGAGTTATGAATGGCGTGTTGTTGTTGAACAATCACTGCCTGATTTACTGATGCAAACAAAATAGGCCTATCTTGTGTAAGAGATGAGTAAAGCCAAGAAATATGAATATTTTTCTGAGGCAACGCAAGGGTTTTGGGTTGCGGCGAAGCAAGTACCACCACCATCGCCACCCAGCCCGAGTCTATCAGCCAATCAGCGACGTCCTTACAAACTCGGCTAGGCAGCGAGCAGCTCCCAGCCCAGGAATCCAGGCTTAAGTGAATAGACTATAGTAGTATCATTGTTATCATTATTATTATTAGTGCAGTGGCGAGTGAGTGGCGACTATAGTGTTATCTACGGTAGTCCTCTGCTCAATGCACAGAATATGTACTAACTCCTGCCTTAAAGTTTGGTTTTGTTCAAAGCCATCACAGTTAAGTTCCTTTCATGCATAGTGTCGCCTGTATTGCATCTGTCTTCATGAAGATAAGAACATAGGGAAGCTACAAGAGGCCGTGAGACCTACACGTGGTAGTTCCTGTTACTTAACACTACCTACATCCACCTTTCATCCCCATCCATAACACTGTCCAGCATTTTTCTTCTTCTTTCTGTTTAACGTCAGATTTTCACATAATTTTATGAGGTTAGACGGCCGATGATACGCTTGCAACTATCTCTATCCATTGCCTCAACTTCTTCAATGGCCAATGCTGCCAGACTCTCTTCCACACACTGCCTCCATGTCTTCCTTGGCCTGCTACGGGTGCCACTGTGAGGTTACGGGTGCCACTGTGAGGTTACGGGTGCCACTGTGAGGTTACGGGTGCCACTGTGAGGTTACGGGTGCCACTGTGAGGTTACGGGTGCCACTGTGAGGTTACGGGTGCCACTGTGAGGTTACGGGTGCCACTGTGAGGTTACGGGTGCCACTGTGAGGTTACGGGTGCCACTGTGAGGTTACGGGTGCCACTGTGAGGTTACGGGTGCCACTGTGAGGTTACGGGTGCCACTGTGAGGTTACGGGTGCCACTGTGAGGTTACGGGTGCCACTGTGAGGTTACGGGTGCCACTGTGAGGTTACGGGTGCCACTGTCAGGTTACGGGTGCCACTGTGAGGTTACGGGTGCCACTGTCAGGTTACGGGTGCCACTGTCAGGTTACGGGTGCCACTGTGAGGTTACGGGTGCCACTGTGAGGTTACGGGTGCCACTGTGAGGTTACGGGTGCCACTGTGAGGTTACGGGTGCCACTGTGAGGTTACGGGTGCCACTGTGAGGTTACGGGTGCCACTGTGAGGTTACGGGTGCCACTGTGAGGTTACGGGTGCCACTGTGAGGTTACGGGTGCCACTGTGAGGTTACGGGTGCCACTGTGAGGTTACGGGTGCCACTGTGAGGTTACGGGTGCCACTGTGAGGTTACGGGTGCCACTGTGAGGTTACGGGTGCCACTGTGAGGTTACGGGTGCCACTGTGAGGTTACGGGTGCCACTGTGAGGTTACGGGTGCCACTGTGAGGTTACGGGTGCCACTGTGAGGTTACGGGTGCCACTGTGAGGTTACGGGTGCCACTGTGAGGTTACGGGTGCCACTGTGAGGTTACGGGTGCCACTGTCAGGTTATGGGTGCCACTGTGAGGTTACGGGTGCCACTGTGAGGTTACGGGTGCCACTGTGAGGTTATGGGTGCCACTGTGAGGTTACGGGTGCCACTGTGAGGTTACGGGTGCCACTGTGAGGTTACGGGTGCCACTGTGAGGTTACGGGTGCCACTGTCAGGTTACGGGTGCCACTGTGAGGTTACGGGTGCCACTGTGAGGTTACGGGTGCCACTGTGAGGTACTTAGTAGGTGCCACTGTGAGGTTACGGGTGCCACTGTGAGGTTACGGGTGCCACTGTGAGGTTACGGGTGCCACTGTGAGGTTACGGGTGCCACTGTCAGGTTATGGGTGCCACTGTGAGGTTACGGGTGCCACTGTGAGGTTACGGGTGCCCACCTTGAGAGTGTACTCTACAGTCCTGGTTATTCTGCTGCCACCCACACAAGTGGGAAAAAAAAATATAAATGAATAAAAATAAAAGATGTGAGAAAAAAGGTAAGTACTGTTTGGATCTAAATAATAATTCGTTAATAAATAATCAGTAATATATTTCTCCCTTTGCTTGTAATTGGTAATAATTATACATTCACAAGTTGTCTTAATTCTAAGTCTTCTTCTCCCCTAACGATACGCACGCGTAGTGCTCAAGTCGTTATCCTAATGTAGTTTACTATCTCTGGTAACTTCAGTCGCACTGTTACCACTTAAACGATACGCACATGTAGTGCTCAAGTCGTCATCCTATACTAATGTAGTCTATCCCACTTCCAAAGTTTCCCTCTCACTCATTTTTCTGTTCCCTTCTCTCTCCTTGGCCTCACACGGCTGGCTGTAATACGCTGTAGTGGCACCCTCTGCTAATGAGGGACCGCTTGGCCACCAGGTCTGCCAATGGCTCCTACCTTGGGACCCTAGGTAATATAATTCATTAGTCCTTATGTCAACAACCTACCATCTGAGCCCTGGAGGTCACTGCCTACAGGCCCTATAGGCATAGATGTAAAAAAAACAAAAAAACTAACCTGTGTCTTTGCCTTGCAGAGTTATATCAAATTCCGAGCTATACAATGCCGAGTCATAAGGGTTTTACTGTATATATTATATTTTTATTTGCTTTAGTATCCAAGTTCATTTACTCATGTATGTATATTATGTTGTTTTTTGCTGTATGCCTTCGGGTGAAAGTGAAATTATTATTATTAATATTATTATCTAGCCACTCTTAGTATTGCAGATTATTATTTTTGTTATAGGAATGTGCTGTCTTTTTTTTCTTTTCTTTTTTAAATGAAAACAAAAGGTTCTTCCTCTTCCTCTTGTAGCTTCCTTATGTTGTTGTGTTAACGTCCTGCCTCCTCTTGTAGCTTCCTTATGTTGTTGTGTTAACGTCCTGCCTCCTCTTGTAGCTTCCTTATGTTGTTGTGTTAACGTCCTGCCTCCTCTTGTAGCTTCCTTATGTTGTTGTGTTAACGTCCTGCCTCCTCTTGTAGCTTCCTTATGTTGTTGTGTTAACATCCTGCCTCCTCTGTAGCTTCCTTATGTTGTTGTGTTAACGTCCTGCCTCCTCTTGTAGCTTCCTTATGTTGTTGTGTTAACGTCCTGCCTCCTCTTGTAGCTTCCTTATGTTGTTGTGTTAACGTCAGGCCTCCTCTTGTAGCTTCCTTATGTTGTTGTGTTAACGTCCATGCCTCCTCTTGTAGCTTCCTTATGTTGTTGTGTTAACGTCCTGCCTCCTCTTGTAGCTTCCTTATGTTGTTGTGTTAACATCCTGCCTCCTCTTGTAGCTTCCTTATGTTCTTGTGTTAACGTCCTGCCTCCTCTTGTAGCTTCCTTATGTTGTTGTGTTAACGTCCTGCCTCCTCTTGTAGCTTCCTTATGTTGTTGTGTTAACGTCCTGCCTCCTCTTTTAGCTTCCTTATGTTGTTGTGTTAACGTCCTGCCTCCTCTTGTAGCTTCCTTATGTTGTTGTGTTAACGTCCTGCCTCCTCTTGTAGCTTCCTTATGTTCTTGTGTTAACGTCCTGCCTCCTCTTGTAGCTTCCTTATGTTGTTGTGTTAACGTCAGGCCTCCTCTTGTAGCTTCCTTATGTTGTTGTGTTAACGTCCTGCCTCCTCTTGTAGCTTCCTTATGTTGTTGTGTTAATGTCAGGCCTCCTCTTGTAGCTTCCTTATGTTCTTGTGTTAACGTCCTGCCTCCTCTTGTAGCTTCCTTATGTTGTTGTGTTAATGTCCGACCTCCTCTTGTAGCTTCCTTATGTTCTTGTGTTAACGTCAGGCCTCCTCTTGTAGCTTCCTTATGTTCTTGTGTTAACGTCAGGCCTCCTCTTGTAGCTTCCTTATGTTGTTGTGTTAATGTCCGACCTCCTCTTGTAGCTTCCTTATGTTCTTGTGTTAACGTCAGGCCTCCTCTTGTAGCTTCCTTATGTTCTTGTGTTAACGTCAGGCCTCCTCTTGTAGCTTCCTTATGTTGTTGTGTTAATGTCCGACCTCCTCTTGTAGCTTCCTTATGTTCTTGTGTTAACGTCAGGCCTCCTCTTGTAGCTTCCTTATGTTCTTGTGTTAACGTCCTGCCTCCTCTTGTAGCTTCCTTATGTTCTTGTGTTAACGTCCTGCCTCCTCTTGTAGCTTCCTTATGTTCTTGTGTTAACGTCAGGCCTCCTCTTGTAGCTTCCTTATGTTCTTGTGTTAACGTCCTGCCTCCTCTTGTAGCTTCCTTATGTTGTTGTGTTAACCCCTTGAGACCCAGAACGTAATTTCCATTATAATTTGGGTAACAGTAGACAATTTTTAGTGACTATAAGCAATATTTTAATAGATATGACCTGTTTAGTATCATTGTCCACTAACTAATTTGGTATATTCAGTTACTTTTCGTATTTATATGGCTCAATAACAGATAATTTTATATAGCAAAGGAAAGATCTGGGCGTGAAGGGGTTAAATACCGAGCCAGATGTTCGTAAAGGTTAATTTCTCACCTGGAAAGCAACTGAACGTGAAGGGGTTAATTAATGTCCGGCCTTGCCCTGCAGACACCATCTGGGTCATCGTGCAGGTGGACTCAGGCTGCACTCTGGCCCTCATGCAACAGATGGTCAACCTGAAAGAGCTTGGCGGCTGTCCACCCCCCACCGCCACCACACACACCACCACCACCACCAACCCCTTCGCACCCAACCACAACCTTCACCACCCCAACGGTAACCTGACCCCCCCCTCCCCCCCCCAACCTCCCCCCAGGACCCCTTCCAAGGCCCCCTCTCCCTCAACAGGATGAGGATTCAGGCATGAGTTAGTGTATTCCTGGCAGCTCCTCGGCCGTGACCTGGCTCCCCCTCAGCGTGACCTGGCTCCTCCTCGGCCGTGACCTGGCTCCTCGGCCGTGACCTGGCTCCTCCTCGGTCGTGACCTGACTCCCCTTCGGCTCTTCCCTACGACAGACACGTGACCTGGCACAGTGCATATATACCTCTGCTTCCTTAGGTCATGGCTCGGAGAGAGAGAGGGGGGGGCTGTTATCGTGACCTGGCATAGTGACCCCTCTGCTGTCTTAGGTCATGGCTCAGAGAGATGGAGGGTGGGGGGGGGCTGTTATCACGCCTTCATCTCATACATTATAAAACCAGATGAAATATATAGATGCAGTATATAGCGACGTATAAAACATAGACTTCATATCATTCATCGATTGTAAAAAGTTCAAAAAAATGATTTGTTTATAGTGTATTTTATTTATTATGGTCAAAATACAGTAAGGAAGCCACGCCCCCTGCCTCCCCTTCTATTCTACGGGGCAGATGATTGGTGCATTCCTCGTATCATCACTACCAATCACAATATCTGCACTACTTAACAGCGGCATGACCACTGGACTGAGCAATCTTCACTACAGAGGGTGACAAAATCAAAAATCCCTTTGTAGTGAAGATTGCTGTCCAGTGGTCACGCGCTGTTAAGTAGTGAAGATATTGTGATTGGTAGTGATGATACGGGGAATGCACCAATCAGCTGCCCCGTAGAATAGAAGGGGAGGCAGGGGGCGTGGCTTCCTTACTGCATTTTAACCACAATAAAAAAAATAGACTATAGATCATCCTGTATTATTTTGTTTGGCCTGACCATTATGAAAGGGAATTGAATCCTAGGAAAGAAAATGGAACAAGAGAAGCAAGAATTAGAACGCAGAGTTAAATTTTAAAGCAAGGCATTCAGATTCTCTCTTATCTCTCAAAAAAAAGGTTATGTATGATAACTATACTGGTTTTTTTTAACGAGGAGAAAAATCCTGCCCCCTTGCTGCTTACTGACTGATATTTGATGCCAGAAGGGAATACTACACTTCTTCTAAATTTATGTTGTATTTCATCATAGTTAACCTTATTATCAGGTAAACAGAGGCATAATTTAAGTATGAGACCTTAAGATAGAATGGAATTTTTGCCTTGTTAAAAAAAATTAAGACTACAGTAAGTCAGTTTTTAAGTCAGTTTATGGTGAGATCTCTGTGATGATTTAAGTCCTGTGGCACCCCAGACTAGGCTCATCCCCGTGGCACCCCAGACTAGGCTCATCCCTGTGGCACCCCAGACTAGGCTCATCCCTGTGGCACCCCAGACTAGGCTCATCCCTGTGGCACCCCAGACTAGGCTCATCCCTGTGGCACCCCAGACTAGGCTCATCCCTGTGGCACCCCAGACTAGGCTCATCCCTGTGGCACCCTAAGCTAATGCTCATTTCATATACCCTACCAGATTGACAGTGGCACCAGGTTAACCCCTTGAGACCCAGAACGTTATTTCCATTGTAATTTGGGTACCATTAGACAATTTTTTGTAAATATCAGCAATATTTTATAGCTATGACCTGTTTAGTATCCTTGTCGACTAACTAATTTTGTATATTCAGTTACTTTTCGTTATTTTATGGCTCGAAAGCAGACAATTTTTTATAGCCAAGGAAAGCTGTTAGAGGGATTGATGTGTGACAGCCAACCTTTCTTTCCCTCATGCGTGCCAGTCATGTGTTGTCATTGACTTGCTAAGAGGGAAGACAAATTGGTGAAACTGACAACTTCTTATGATTGATTGATTGATAACACTTGTATTTACCTATAGTCTATTTTTTTATAATGGTCAAAATGTAGTAAGGAAGCCACGCCCCCTGCCTCCCCTTCTATTCTACGGGGCAGCTGATTGGTGCATTCCTCGTATCATCACTACCAATCACAATATCTTCACTACTTAACAGTGCGTGACCACAGGACAGCAATCTTCACTACAGAGGGATTTTTGATTTTGTCACCCTCTGTAGTGAAGATTGCTGTGTCCAGTGGTCACGCCGCTGTTAAGTAGTGAAGATATTGTGATTGGTGGTGGTGATACGAGGAATGCACCAATCAGCTGCCCCGTAGAATAGAGGGGGAGGCAGGGGCCGTGGCTTCCTTACTGCATTTTGACCATAATAAAAAAAATAGACTATTGATGGTAAACTGTATTTCCTAATATCCTTCACTTGTGATGGAAGACGGGTGGATTTAACATCAGATTTGTATAGCTTAGTGACTTGCAGAAAGATTTATTTTCCCTATAGATTGTTGGAACTTGTTACTCGTCTATCATAACAGATAGGCTGATGTACTAAGACCTCTTACTGACTCAGCATAATGCCCACAGAACCCCCAGTCACATAACTGTTAAAACTGACTGGCTGACTGATTGACTGACATAGCATAATGCCCACAGAACCCCCAGTCACATAACTGTTAAAACTGACTGGCTGACTGATTGAGTGACATAACATAATGCCCACAGAACCCCCAGTCACATAACTGTTAAAACTGACTGGCTGACTGATTGACTGACATAGCATAATGCCCACAGAACCCCCAGTCACATAACTGTTAAAACTGACTGGCTGACTGATTGACTGACATAGCATAATGCCCACAGAACCCCCAGTCACATAACTGTTAACACTAACTGACTGATCTAGCATAATACCCACAGAACCCCCAGTCACATAACTGTTAACACTGACTGGCTGACTGACTGACCTAGCATAATGCCCACAGAACCCCCAGTCACATAACTGTTAACTGACTGAATGACTGACTGCACCTGCCCTGGGTTAGGCTTCCTCTCGGCGACTCATACACACATTGCAACAGTCACATTCTTACCGCACCCAAGTAAATGAATCCGACTATGTTTTTATGAAGTTTTTAACCCCTTGAGGCCCAGAACGTAATTTCCATTGTAATTTGGCTACCATTAGACAATGTTTAGTGAATATAAGTAATATTTGGTAGATATGACCTGTTTAGTATCCTTGTCGACTCACTAATTTGGTATATTCAGTTACTTTTCGTAATTTTATGGCTAACAACAGACAGTTTCATGTAGCAAAGGATAGGTCCGGGCGTGAAGGGGTTAATCTCTTACGCCATCATCATATGCGTGTCGTTCTAATCCGGTGAATGTTTGTAATATGCATGAGATTTTTTATGTCCAGAAATTCTATTAGTTACGAGTTGTTTATGAATTGAGTGATTTTTAGATTCAAGTTGTGCCTTTTCCTGTCATCAGCTTTTAATAAGGTGATCGTGTGTTGTTTGTAATGCAGAGAAGGAATTTTAACTCTGGAATCTGTCAGTCTGGAAAAAAATTACAGGAAAATGATCGTAAGAATGTTTAAGAGGCCAAAAGAGGAGTAGTGAAGGAGAGGAAGGAAGAAACTCAGACTATTGAATTTAACCCCTTGAGGCCCAGAACGTAATTTCCATTGTAATTTAGCTACCATTAGACAATTGTAATGACTATAAGCAATATTTTAATAGATATGACTTGCTTAGTATCCTTTTCGACTAACTAATTTGGTATATTCAGTGACTTTTCGTTATTTTATGCCTAACAACATACAATTTTATATAGCCAAGGCAAGATCTGGGCGTGAAGGGGTTACTACCAATGACTTGTTTCTGGAGACATTGTGTGGGTGTCCTGTATAGGCAGTTTTCTTCTTTTAACACAAATGTTTACCTAGTACATAACAGTGTTTTGAGTGTTAGCAAGAAACATTTGTACTATTGACATTCTAAATAGTTTGGCAAAGAGAGTGAGGGAGATGATTTACTAACAAATTATATATATATACTGCATATATATATAATTTTCCATTTGAGTTGATGGTGATATTTAAGTAGTAAGTCAATATACATGTTATTAGTCACTATAAAAAGGTAAGGAAACTTTGCCTCAGGATTCGAACCGGCTACCACAGAATGGCAAGCCAGCACGCTATCAACCTGACCATAGGGGAACAGGAAAACAGATCTATGTATGAAGCAACATGTTTCACCTTTTTTTTCCACCCTCAAAAAATCATGTAGCCATTTCCCGACGTGTGGTGTGGCTTCTACCTCTCTCTCTCTCTCTCTAGTATTGTGTGGTGGTGTGTGGTGTTGTTGAGCCTATACTTATATTTATACATGTATCCAAGTTGTATAGTTGTATAGTGTTAATAGTTGTATGTTCAGCAGGTCCTGACATCGGGGAAGGCAGCATGGGTGAGAGGACACAGGCGCTATAGTGTGTGACTTCAGCCAACCCGCCTGCTCAAGAGGAGTGGCAGTGATGCATGGACAACAAGCTTCACACCACACTTACACACATTATACCCATCTCAGGTATGAGTCCTCTTGCTATAACACTATATATTGCAGGTACCGTAGTAGTAGTAGTAGCAGTAGTAGTAGTAGTAGCAGTAGTAGTAGTAGTAGCAGTAGTAGTAGTAGTAGTAGTAGTAGTAGCAGAGCTGGGCACTAAATACTTTGAATATATTTAACCCTTTCACGCCCAGATCTTTCCTTTGCTATAAAAAAATGTTTGTTGTGAAGCCATAAGATTACGAAAAGTCACTGAATATACCAAATTAGTTAGTGGACAAGGATACTAAACAGGTCATAATTATAAAATATTGCTTATAGTCACTAAAAATTGTCTAATGGTACCCAAATTACAATGGAAACTACGTTCTGGGTCTCAAGGGTACTAAATACATCAATTGTTTTTAAATACATTTGTAAATATATTTTAACTTCACACAGTAAGCACACTTATTAGAGGAGGCCAGGTGAAGGAGGAGGTCCCGGCTCTGAGCATTGTTGTGTGGGGGTAGTTGTGTAGTCAATTTTTTTTATTATGGTCAAAATGCAGTAAGGAAGCCACGCCCCCTGCCTGCCCTTCTATGCTACGGGGCAGCTGATTGGTGCATTCCTCGTATCATCACTAATTCACTACCAATCACAATATCTTCACTACTTAACAGCGGCGTGACCACTGGACAGAGCAATCTTCACTACAGAGGGTGTTTTGATTTTGTCACCCTCTGTAGTGAAGATTGCTCTGTCCAGTGGTCATGCCGCTGTTAAGTAGTGAAGATATTGTGATTGGTGGTGATGATACGAGGAATGCACCAATCAGCTGCCCCGTAGCATAAAAGGGGAGGCAGGGGGCGTGGCTTCCTGACTGCATTTTGACCATAATAAATAAAATATACTAAAGTAGTATTTTAACGTGAACAGATACCAGTGACTGTATTAGGGTATCGTATTAATTAGAAATATAATACAACACTCGCAGTACAAACCTGTCCGTCCAGCTGTTAATTCCCGGTAATTGACTTGTCTTAAATCCGTCAAGTTACAAATGTTGGAATATTCTGTTAGATAGTATTATTAATTTTATCGTAGGATGATGTTTTATTATAAAGATTATAACTTTAATTTCTCAGCTAAAACTATCGCAACTTTTTTCTCAGCTAAAACTATCGCAACTTTTTTCTCAGCTAAAACTATCGCAACTTTTTTCTCAGCTAAAACTATCGCAACTTTTTTCTCAGCTAAAACTATCGCAACTTTTTTCTCAGCTAAAACTATCGCAACTTTTTTCTCAGCTAAAACTATCGCAACTTTTTTCTCAGCTAAAAACTATCGCAACTTTTTTCAGCTAAAACTATCGCAACTTTTTCTCAGCTAAACTATCGCAACTTTTTTCTCAGCTAAAACTATCGCTACTTTTTTATCAGCTAAAACTATCGCAACTTTTTTCTCAGCTAAAACTATCGCAACTTTTTTCTCAGCTGAAAACTATCGCAACTTTTCTCAGCTAAAACTATCGCAACTTTTTTCTCAGCTAAAACTATCGCAACTTTTTTCTCAGCTAAAACTATCGCTACTTTTTTCTTTCTATCAAAACATTTTCAATTTCATATTTATTTACTATTTATCTATAAGTATCTTGTATTATATATAATTAAATCAATGTAAGTTGTGTTAGTTAGTAAATTAACTAACCAGGCATAATTATAGTACTATAATTATATGTACTATATGTACATAATTATATACTATAATTATCGTATGGACGGTATCGTTTATTGCACCAAACGCCTATTGATCATCTGTTCACGGTCGCTGGTAGTATTGTTTTGTGCATGGTGGTGTCTGGTCAGGGCTGTGCCCTGCTACTGGTAACCTGTAACCCAGTACAACCAGCCCCAGCTAGGGGTGACATAGTGGGCAGCGAGAGGGAGAGAGAGAGCAGTCTGGGGTTAATCCCTACAGGGGTCTGCCTCTGTGCGTTGGGAGTCCCGCACGATCGCTCTTTATGATCAATGGGGGGCTCCATATGATGGATGAATTGTCTTGCATGTATTTTTATAAATCAAGTTTTTTATTATCAATGTTATTTTATCCTTAATCAGATAATAAAAATAGTACTTGCATTACTGTTATTATTATCCTTGATATATTTAATTATTATGATTATTATTTTATATAATACTGTAGTCATGTAGTGGGATTAGTACCGTACATAACACTATAGTCGCCAGTGCACTAATGTCGCCAGTCGCCATATATTACAAATGTTAGCATCACTACAGCCTTGTATGCGCCACTGAAGACGCATGCACAGTAGTTTATTTTATGTACCTGTCTTCAGTGGCACATACAAGGCTGTAGCGATGCTATTATTTGTAGTATATGGCGCCTGGCGACATTAGTGCAGTGGCGAGTGACTGGCGACTATAGTGTTACGTTCAGTAGACAAATGGGTGACATTGTTTGGTGAATGGCACAGTAGTGTGGTTTGGTAGTTTGAGTGTGACACAGTAGTTTGATGACAATGTATAGCCGTGTTTTTGTGGTCTAAGCACCGTCTTGGATTACGAAGACCACTCCAATAACACTTGCTGAAATGTGTGTTATACTGCTTTGTGATATTGTTTGCAATGTTTTGGACTGATTATTATTTCGGCCCCTACCAAGCCTGTTGTGTTGTTGTCGCAGAAACCAATCCGTTTTCAATTGCGAGAAAAAACGGTCTCCGTACCAAGACGATGCTTGGACGACAAAAACACGACTTATGTTTTTAATAAGTTTTTCCCTGTGAAGAGTTAACTCCCATTGTTTAAGGAGTTGGAGTTAACTCTATTCGTAGGATAGATAGATAGATAGATAGATAGATATAGCCTTGTTAAAATCAGTGCAGAGAAGGATGAGCAAAATGATTCATGGGATGAGTCATTTTAGTTCTGAGAAGAGATTGAAGCTATTAAATTTACCTCCTTTGAGAGGTGTGGAGTAAGGGGCGATCTGATAGTGGTTCAAGGGATACAATAAAGGCCATGTAGGAAAAGTTCTCACGGCTACCTAGTAATCAGGGTAGAACAGTAACGGATTTAATCTAATTTCATTTACCGTTAATAACACTATCTACAGTATAGTCGCCACTGCACTAATGTCGTAGGGGGGCATATATTACCAGTTTTAGCATCACTACAGATCACATCACGTGCACAGTACGTAGTTTACATTATTTACATAACACTATAGCTACGGTACATGTCTTCAGTGACACATACAAGTCTGTAGTGGTGCTAAAATTCGTAATATATGGCACCCGGTGACATTAGAGCAGTGGCGACTATAGTGTTGTTGATGGTACATTAATTTCCAAAGATGTTGTTTCAGCAAATAGTGAATAGTGTAATTTTTCGTGCAATTACTTTAGTATTATGGTCGGCCATCATGGTGTTTCATGTCTTATCAGCAGCACGAGAAGCTCCTGGTCGTCTTCCCCGCTGACTGTAGTGCGCATGTGCCAGTTCTCATCACACTGGTCCAACGTGGTCTTGCTCGCTGGGTTGGACCAGTCTAGCCCTTTCCAGCCCGGTTCAGTCCGCCTCGCGAAAACAGTGTCCGTCCCGGTGACTGTCACGCTCCAGTGTCTGTGTCCCGCCCCAGTGTCTGTGTCCCGCCTCAGTGTGTGTCGCCGAACTAGTCCAGTCTAGACCGGGCCAGAACGGTCGCGAAAATGTGCTATTAGTGCTTGTCATTAGGGAGCTTTAACCCCTTCACGTCCAGATCTTTCCTTTGCTGTATAAAATTGTCTGCTGTTAGCCATAAAATTACGAAAACTAACTAAATATACAAAATTAGCTAGTGAACAAGGATACTAAACAGGTCATAGCTATAAAATATTGCTTATAGTCACTAAAGATCGTGTAATAGTTGCCAAATTACAATGGAAATTACGTTCTGGGCCTCAAGGGGTTAAAAGAAGGCTGGATATATTTATATATTTTTTTACTCTCTCTCTCTCTGAACTTGAATGGGTGTGAAATTTAAGACATTGAAAAAAATAGAATAGAAAAAATAGAAGAATATCTCTCTCGCTCTCTCTCTCTCTGTGAATTTAAATGCGTATCAACCATGTACCATCTACCATCGCTACCATCGTGATAAGTCAACGGAAGGTAAATGGCGTTAAGTGTGGTAGATTCGTAGCCTCTTCTACAGTAGTTCTTCTAGACACTTGCAGGTTGATGTTGGTAATCTGGTGGGATCCTGGCTCTTAAGGGACTCGTGACCGCGCCCTGCAATCTCCCTGGTAATGCCCTTAATGCTCCAAGGTCTGGAGTCTGGTGGGACGCTTAAGGGACTAATACCGCCGAGCAGGGGCGTAGTTAGGCCTGGGCATTGGGTTGTGCAGCCCCGAATGTTTTATGAATAGCCCCGGATCTCAAATACCTTTTTTTATTTGTTAACATTTATTATTATATTTCTTTCATTACAAAAATAAGATCAGCTCTCACTGGGCCCAACATAAAATTATAGTAAATGACAAGATATTTTGTTAGATGTTACTTAGCGTATGCTGATGGCATCCTTTTTATGAGCAGGACATGAGAGAGGTGGAGAGAACAGAAGAGATGAGGAGAGCATGACAGAGGAGATGAGGAGAGCATGACAGGAGACACCAAAAGACCTTTTGGAGAGGTGAAGAAGAGAATATCAGATGGATAAGACAGTTAACATAAGTGTATTTTTTTATATTCTTGCATTCATTATACTCACCGGGGCGGTGCAGAGGCGGTGCCTGCCCGTCGAATCACTCCTGGGATCAACCTGCGGAGGGTTCTTCGCGTGGGCTCGTGGAACGTTCTGAGCCTCTCAGACGATCATCGACTACCTCCTATCGGGCGAGCTCAGTAGGCTGAGGGTGGATATAGTGGGACTCTCTGAGACGAGGAGGCCTGGCAGTGGCGAGACTAGCAGTGGGGGTTACACCTACTACTGGTCCGGCATGAGCAATGGTCACCGTGTACGGGGAGTAGCTATAGGCATCTCCAGCAAACTGCAGCCGTCAGTTGTTGAGGTTACTCCGGTTGATGAGTGTATAATGCGGGTGAGGATGAAACACACTCTGGGTTTCATGTCTCTTGTTGCAGTGTACGCTCCTACCGAGATGCGTAAAACTGAAGAGAAGGAGATGTTCTACGCCAAACTCGACTCTGTATTAGACCAGTGTCCTCCTCGGGACACACTCATTGTCTTGGGCGACTTCAATGCTACTACTGGCACTGTGAGAGATGGCTAAGAGTTATGTGTTGGTCCCCATGGCTCCGGTACCAGAAACACCAACAGTTCTCTGCTTCTGAACTTTGCAAGGTCCAGAAGGTTGAGAATTGCAGGTTCTTGGTATCAGAGACCAGAGCTGCACCGCTGGACATGGTATAGTAATGCCGGAGGGGTAGCTAAGGAGATCGACCACATCCTCGTTAGTCTCGTTGGAGGATCCTCCAGAACTGCAGGGTTTACCGGAGTGCTGAGTTCTTTGGAACAGATCACAGACTTGTTGTTGCTACACTTAAGGTTCATGTCAAGTCCAGAAGAATCTCAAGAGGTAACCATACTGTGTTTCATCTTGAGAAACTGAAGGACTTGACATGTGCTCATGAGTATGCGGTGGCAGTCTCAAATCGGTTTGATGTGCTCGGTGCTCTCGGGGATCCTGTAAAACTGGGATACCTTCAAACGTGAAACTCTACAGGCTGCCAAGAAGTGTATTGGGGAGCGCCCGAGGTCAAGGCGTGGTTTTGTCTCGACGGAGATGCTGGAGAAAATCGAGGAGAGTCGCGCTGCCAGGCTGGCTGGGAACCGGGACCAGCACAGGGCTCTGTCATGCCGGACTAGAACCCTCCTGAGGAGAAACAAGGAGAGGTATGTCAGGAGTCTCGCTGAGGATGTCGAGGGTCATTTGAACGCTAATGACCTCCGACCCACCTACCGAGCCCTGAAGAAGCTCCGTTCCAAGTCTCCTTCTCGGGCGAGTGCTATTCGAACAGCAGATGGGCGCCTCGTGTCGGACATGGATGGGCAGATGGCTCGTTGGGCTGAGTACTTTGGGCAGTTGTTCACGGTGTACCCTCCAACTGAGCAGCTTCACACCACTGGGTTACAGGCAGTGGATGCCGATCCTCCCATTGACGAAACCGCACCCTCTCTTGACGAAGTCAGAGAGGCTGTAGCAAAGTTGAAGGGTGGAAAGGCAGCTGGTGTTTGTAATATCAGTGCGGAGCTCCTCAAAGCTGGGGGTGAGGCCATGATCCGCGGGTTGTTGCTGCCGACTGCGTGTGGCAATCAGGACCATTCCTCCTGACTGGAAAGGGGACTGGTCGTCCCTATCTGGAAAGGGAAAGAGGACGAGGACTGCAACAATTACCTGGTATTACTGCTCAGCGTACAGCAAGGGCTCGCCATCTATTGCTGACACGGATTCGGAGTCATCTGGTGAAGTCGAGGCCTCAGCAGTCTGGGTTCCGCCTGGAAGTCTAAAAACGGACTCGTATCCTACGCTTCGGTCCTGGTGGAACGCCGACGTGAGTTTTCGAAGGGATTCTTGCAGCCTAGTTGAGTCCAAGAGGCGCTTTCAGTTGCATCGTGGTCACTCTGGATCTTCTGCGACTTCGAGGGATTCTGCAAGGACTATGGTTGATAACTGGTCTGTATTCTGGGACTGAGAGTGCTGTGAAGTATGGGCAGTGTCCAGCTTCTTTCTGTGATACAGGATGAGGAAGGGTGCGTCCTTGCCCCACACTTTTCACGCTGTATGGGACTGGGTATTGGCGAAGGTCAGTGATTGTGGACATCCGTCGGCAACACCAAGATCACCGATCTTGTTTTGCCGATGATGCTAGTATACTTTGCTGAACCGCTGGAGGTCCTGGTGTCTCTGACGCTGCACGATGAGGCAAAGCCTTTGGACTTGAGGTCTCCTGGCCAAGACCAAGTCCAGGTGTTTGAGCTTACTAATGAAGCAGTAAGCTGTTCATGCATTGGACGAGACATTGAGATCTGGAAAGTTTTAATACCTTGGTAGCCAGTCCTAATACTGGGGTCACGTCAAGAAGCCTTACGCGGATTGGCATAGCCCACGGTGTTATGGACTCGCTCAGCGGGAGTATTTGGGCGTTGTCGGTACTGTAGCAGGAGGACAAAGATCGGATCTTCAAGTCGCTTGTGATCCCTGTCGTTACTCTATGGTTGGAGACATGGACACTAAATAGTGACTTGAAGAGACGAATCAATGCCTTTGGTAATAAGTGTCTTCGCAGAATCATGGGGTATCGCTGGGATAATTACGTGTCAAATCAGCGATTGCACCGTGAGACTGAATCGAGGCCTATTACCTGCATAGTCCGCCAGCGCCAACTTCGGCTATATGGGCATGTGCCACGCTACCCTGAAACCGATCTTCCCCATCGGGTTGTATCTGTAAGAGACAATTCGGTGTAGAGGAGGCCAAGGGGGCGCCCACAAGATTCGTGGCTGGGGCAAGTTGATGTTTCTTATTGAGAGCTGCTTGGTATGGGAAAGGAGCCTGCATGGGGACTCGCCGTGGTGACCCCCGGGAGTGGCGTCGTAGGGTGGGCAAGGCGACGTGCCTCCCGGCGTATGCCCCTAATGATTGATGATTGATGAAAGGTGGATGTAGGTACACACAAACCTCATTTTCCCGGACTAATAGGGGGGAGCACTGGTCCGGGAACCGCAAAAGTCCGGGAATCGCAACAGTCCGATGCCATTACCCACCCCCGGACGTTTATCCTTCTCTAGTATTTACTGTCCGGCAACCGCAAATAGTGCTGAGTTCTTTGGAACAGATCACAGACTTGTTGTTGCTACACTTAAGGTTCATGTCAAGTCCAGAAGAATCTCAAGAGGTAACCATACTGTGTTTCATCTTGAGAAACTGAAGGACTTGACATGTGCTCATGAGTATGCGGTGGCAGTCTCAAATCGGTTTGATGTGCTCGGTGCTCTCGGGGATCCTGTAGAACTGTGGGATACCTTCAAACGTGAAACTCTACAGGCTGCCAAGGAGTGTATTGGGGAGCGCCCGAGGTCAAGGCGTGGTTTTGTCTCGACGGAGACGCTGGAGAAAATCGAGGAGAGTCGCGCTGCCAGGCTGGCTGGGAACCGGGACCAGCACAGGGCTCTGTCACGCCATACTAGAACCCTCCTGAGGAGAGACAAGGAGAGGTATGTCAGGAGTCTCGCTGAGGATGTCGAGGGTCATTTGAACGCTAATGACCTCCGACCCGCCTACCGAGCCCTGAAGAAGCTCCGTTCCAAGTCTCCTTCTCGGGCGAGTGCTATTCGAACAGCAGATGGGCGCCTCGTGTCGGACATGGATGGGCAGATGGCTCGTTGGGCTGAGTACTTTGGGCAGTTGTTCACGGTGGACCCTCCAACTGAGCAGCTTCACACCACTGGGTTACAGGCAGTGGATGCCGATCCTCCCATTGACGAAACCGCACCCTCTCTTGACGAAGTCAGAGAGGCTGTAGCAAAGTTGAAGGGTGGAAAGGCAGCTGGTGTTTGTAATATCAGTGCGGAGCTCCTCAAAGCTGGGGGTGAGTCCATGATCCGCGGGTTGCATGCTGTCCTGACTGCCGTGTGGCAATCAGGTACCATTCCTCCTGACTGGAAAAGGGGGCTGGTCGTCCCTATCTGGAAAGGGAAAGGGGACCGTCAGGACTGCAACAATTACCGCGGTATTACACTGCTCAGCGTACCAGGCAAGGTGCTTGCCCATCTATTGCTGACACGGATTCGCAGTCATCTGGTGAAGCATCAGATACCTCAGCAGTCTGGGTTCACGCCTGGTAATTAAAAAACGGACCGTATCCTAGCGCTTCGTGTCCTGGTGGAACGCCGACGTGAGTTTCGACAGGGGATGCTTGCAGCCTATGTTGATCTCAAGAAGGCGTTTGACTCAGTGCATCGTGAGTCACTCTGGGATCTTCTGCGACTTCGAGGGATTCCTGCAAAGACTATTGGTTTGATAACTGGTCTGTATTCTGGGACTGAGAGTGCTGTGAAGTGTGGGGCAGGTGTATCCAGCTTCTTTCCTGTGAATACAGGAGTGAGGCAAGGGTGTGTCCTTGCCCCATCACTTTTCAACGCTTGTATGGACTGGGTATTGGACAAGGTTGTAGATCAAAGTGATTGTGGAGCATCCGTCGGCAACACCAAGATCACTGATCTTGTTTTTGCCGATGATGCAGTAATCTTTGCTGAGTCGCTGGAGGTCCTGGTGATGGCTCTCGAGGCGCTGCACGAGGAGGCAAAGCCTTTGGGACTTGCGGTCTCCTGGCTCAAGACCAAGGTCCAGGTGTTTGGAGACTTACTAGATGAAGCAGTACAGTCTGTTCATGCATGTGGCGAGGACATTGAGATCTTGGAAAGTTTTACATACCTTGGTAGCGCTGTCCATAATGACGGCGGGTCACGTCAAGAAGCCTTACGGCGGATTGGCATAGCCCACGGTGTTATGGACTCGCTCAGCGGGAGTATTTGGCGTTGTCGGTACCTGTGCAGGAAGACAAAGATCCGGATCTTCAAGTCGCTTGTGATCCCTGTCTTACTCTATGGTTGTGAGACATGGACACTAAATAGTGACTTGAAGAGACTAATCAATGCCTTTGGTAATAAGTGTCTTCGCAGAATCATGGGGTATCGCTGGGGTGATTACGTGTCAAATCAGCGATTGCACCGTGAGACTGAATCGAGGCCTATTACCTGCATAGTCCGTCAGCGCCAACTTCGGCTATATGGGCATGTGGCACGCTACCCTGAAACTGATCCTTCCCATCGGGTTGTATCTGTAAGAGACAATCCGGCGTGGAGGAGGCCAAGGGGACGCCCACAAGGCTCGTGGCTGGGGCAAGTTGATGTTTCTTGTCGAGAGCTGCTTGGTATGGGAA
Source organism: Chionoecetes opilio (assembly GCA_016584305.1). Taxonomy (NCBI): domain Eukaryota; kingdom Metazoa; phylum Arthropoda; class Malacostraca; order Decapoda; family Majidae; genus Chionoecetes; species Chionoecetes opilio. The sequence continues at coordinate 144,342 of JACEEZ010013541.1, read as the reverse complement.
AGGAGCCTGCATGGGAACTCGCGCGTGGTGACCCCCGGGAGTGGCGTCGTAGGGTGGGCGAGGCGACGCGCCCCCCGGCGTATGCCCCCAACGATTGATTGATTGAACCACAAATATCAACTACCCCGCCGCGATTTTTTACGTCCGCTGAGCATGCTGCCACCTGGCGGGAGGCAGCAGAAAGTGTTCAATAGTCTCAAGAGACGTTGCTGCACCAGGGGCAGTGGGGGTCAGGGGACTAACGGAGGCCGTGCAGGTGAACCGTGGGTGTCGTGTGCCCAAATGTAAACAATACGACCGCTGAGCATGCTGCCACCTGGCGGGAGGCAGCAGAAAGTATTCAATAGTCTCAAGAGATGTTCCTGCACCAGGGGCAGTGGGGGTCAGGGGACTAACGGAAGCTGTGCAGGTGAACCGTGAGTGTCGTGTGCCCAAATGTAAACAATACGACCGCTGAGCATGCTGCCACCTGGCGGGAGGCAGCAGAAAGTGTTCAATAGTCTCAAGAGACGTTCCTGCACCAGGGGCAGTGGGGGTCAGAGGACTAACGGAGGCAGTGCAGGTGAACTGTGAGTGTCGTGTGCCCAAATGTAAACAATACGACCGCTGAGCATGCTGCCACCTGGCGGGAGGCAGCAGAAAGTGTTCAATAGTTCAAGAGACGTTCCTGCACCAGGGGCAGTGGGGGTCAGGGGACTAACGGAGGTTGTGCAGGTGAACTGTGAGTGTCGTGTGTCCAAATGTAAACAATACGACTGCTGAGCATGCTGCCACCTGGCGGGAGGCAGCAGAAAGTGTTCAATAGTCTCAGAGATGTTCCTGCACCAGGGGCAGTGGGAGTCAGGGGACTGACGGAGGCGGTGCAGGTGAACTGTGAGTGTCGTGTGCCCAAATGTAAACAATACGACCCCTGAGCATGCTGCCACCTGGCGGGAGGTGCGGACACTGACCAGGGGTGACAGGAGACGCTCGGACCGCCGGACAACTTTGTCAATTTACGAACAGGACAGGCATTAAAAAAAAAAAAAAAAAAAAAAAAAAAAAAAATAATAATAATCCGAGACTGACATATCCCCGAACCTCGGATTTTATCCGGCAAATCCGATATCCGGGAAATGGAGGTCCGAGAAATCGAAGTTTGTGTGTAGTGTTAAGTAACAACCACGTGTAGGTATCACGGCCTCTTTTAGCTTCCTTATTTTCTTATGTTTTTATGTAATCATGCTGTCATTGACATTCATGAACTGATTATGATCAGTCTTGCAATTGTCTTTTAACTCCTCTAGAGTACATGAAAACTGTGGCAGATTTAGGGGATGCGAGGCCTTAAGCGAGACCACCGAGAGACAAGGCCTGGTGGATCGCCCGTGACGTCACACCATAAGGATACAACCCGCTCCGTTCCCCGTACAAGTTTACCTACCTAATATAATGTTTATCAGTATAAAAGATATACTGTTATCTTCGGAAATGTTTGTTCTATAATATTATCAAATAAAAAACCGTAAAACACACAAAGAAAATGCCATTATGAAACTTTCAAGAAATATGCATCAACTTAAACTCTTCGCCATTTAATATTTTGCTCGCAAACATTTTACATGGAGAATATCAATAGAAGCGGAGTTTAATTAGCTTTCCATTGATATATTTCGTTTAGTGATAAATGAATTAGCGGCATGCATAAATTAGCGTTAACTAAATAAATAACATCATGAAATCGAGTAAATTACCCGATTTCATGATGTTATTTATTTAGTTAACGCTAATTTATGCATGCCGCTAATTCATTTATCACTAAACGAAATATATCAATGGAAAGCTAATTAAACTCCGCTTCTATTGATATTCTCCATGTAAAATGTTTGCGAGCAAAATATTAAATGGCGAAGAGTTTAAGTTGATGCATATTTCTTGAAAGTTTCATAATGGCATTTTCTTTGTGTGTTTTACGGTTTTTTATTTGATAATATTATAGAACAAACATTTCCGAAGATAACAGTATATCTTTTATACTGATAAACATTATATTAGGTAGGTAAACTTGTACGGGGAATGGAGCGGGTTGTATCCTTATGGTGTGACGTCATGGGCGATCCACCAGGCCTTATCATCTCGGTGGCCACGCCTTAAGCCAGTGTAAGGTGGCAGTGGGTTTCCAACAATTTTATCAATGTCAATATTTTTTTCATATTATGTTAACAAAAATAATTTGGAGTCTGGTTAAGTCTGGTATTTGGACCAACTGGCAGAAGAGTCAGTAACTGGCAAAGGTATGCAGGGTTTGCAAATAAATGCAAATAAATTTCAATATAAAAATGTGCCTTGAAAGTGTTAGTGCAATAAAAAAACGAATTTAAACCTAAAAACTATGATAGGGTGGATGGGGATGATAGGGATATGATATCAAATTTTATTGTACACTTTATCATTTGAAATTGGCGACAACTTCACTATGGCTCCTGCTTAACTCGAGACATTTGTTTTGTCAATTTTATGTTACTCAACCACCTGCAGTCATTTCTGACAAAAGCTGGGTGTGTGGCCCTTGGCCATGGTCTACTCGGCCTCTCCCTAAATCCGCTAATGCAAGAGAATATTGTACTGTAAGTTCTGGCTACCTTCTCAAACCCCAACAAGATTTTACTATTATGCATCTTTAAACCTTGGGAATCTCATTATTTGGTGAAAGGCATGTTTAAAATAGGATCACAGTCTTGTGTAAACATACAGTACCTGTCATATGTTTAATAGGGATAAAGCTGGTGACTAGACTTTGATAAATGTTAATCCTTAATCAGGCATGTCACTTTTATCCTTACTGTCTCTGATCATGGAGCACTCTTAAGGAAAGGTGGAATGAGGTATTTGCATATGTGACTTGTATGTAGGTATAGTGTATATGTGTGTACATTCACGCCTGGTAAGTCAACAACGGACTATATCCTAGCACTTTGTGTCCTGGTGGAACGCCGACGTGAGTTTCGACAGGGGATGCTTGCAGCCTATTTTGATCTCTAGAAGGCGTTCGACTCAGTGCATCGTGAGTCACTCTGGGATCTCTTGCGACTTTGCATGGTTTCCTGCAAGGACTATTGGTTTGATGACTGGCCTGTATTCTGGGACTGAGCTGTGAAATGTGGGGCAGGTGTATCCAGCTTTTTTCCTGTGAATACAGGAGTGAGACAAGGGTGCATCCTTGCCCCATCTCTTTTCAACACTTGTATGGACTGGGTATTGGGCAAAGTTGTAGATCAAAGAGATTGTGGAGCATCCCTCGGCAACACCAAGATCACTGATCTTGTTTTTGCCGATGATGCAGTAATCCTTGCTGAGTTGCTGGAGGTCCTGGTGATGGCTCTCGAGGCGCTACACGAGGGGGCAAAGCCTTTGGGACTTGAGGTCTTCTGGCTCAAGACCAAGGTCCAGGTGTTTGGAGGCTTACTAGACGAAACAGTACAGTCTGTTCATGCGTGCGGCGAGGACGTTGAGATCTTGGAAAGTTTTACATACCTTGGTAGCGCAGTCCATAATGACGGCGGGTCAGTGTGTTATGCCCACAGTGTTATGGACTTGCTTAGCACGAGTATTTGGTGTTGTCGGTACCTGTGCAGAAGGACGAAGATGTGGATCTCCAAGTCGCTTGTGATCTCTGTCTAATTCTATGGATGTCAGGCATGGACACTAAATAGTGACTTGAAGAGGCGAATCGATGCCTTTGATAATAAGTGTCTTTGCAGAATCATTGGGTATCGCTGGGATGATTACGTGTCACATCAGCGATTGCACCATGGGACTGAATCGAGGCCCATTACCTGCATAGTCCGTCAGCGCCAACTTCGGCTATATGGACATGTGGCACGCTACCCTGAAACCGATCCTTCCCATTGGGTTGTATCTGTAAGAGACAATTCGGCGTGGAAGAGTCCAAGGGTGCCCCGCCCACAAGGTTCGTGGCTGGGGCAAGTTGATGTTTCCTGTTGAGAGTTGCTTGGTATAGGAAGGGAGCCTGCATGGGAACTCACGCCTGGTGATCCCTGGGAGTGGCGTCGTAGGGTGGGCGAGGAGACGTGCCCCCCGGTGTATGCCCCCAATGATTGATTGATTGATTGATTGTGTATATGTTGGCGTCCATCCTCCTCTTCCTTTTCTTCCTCCTCGTACTCCTCCTCCTTAAGAAAAAATAGTACAATTCTGTAAGTCTGATGTACTGTTTATATTATACAATAAACCCTTCATACTCGCGGGTTTCAGGCTCGCGGCTTTGATTCCTCCCAATTGCTTGCTCTCTACAGGGGCCTTATCCGCCCATGTATGGAGTATGTCTCACATGTTTGGGGAGGATCCACTCATACAGCTCTTCTAAACAGGGTTGAGTCAAAGCTTTTCGTCTCAATTAACTCCTCTTCTGACTGACTGTCTTCAATCTTTAAATCACCACCGCAATGTTGCTTCTCTTGCTCTCCTCTACCGTTATTTTCATGCTCACTGCTCTTCTGAACTTGCGAACTGCATGCCTCCCCAGTGGCGTCACCAGGAAAACAAATTTGGGGGGGCTTTAGCCCCGGAGTGGTGATGGGCGAGCGCAGCGAGCCTATCCAGCTGTGGGGTCGGGGGGTAATTTTGAAAATTAATCAGTTCCAGGGTAATTTTGAGGCCCAAAAAAGAGAAGAAAGTAGAATCAAGCTTTAATTACATGACACATAAATTAATAGAGTTATACCATGCATCATACCATATTAACTAAATTTGATAATGGACCCATTTACTCACACCTAAAACACGGAGTATTATAAAGCTTTGGGTGCAATATAGGCTACATATCACTGTACTCATATTCTTTTTGCTGAGAAATGCACCATAAATGAAATATATGGCCTTTTTGGGGCCAAAATATCACAACACGGCGGAACGCGCTGTGATTGGTTGTGACGTAGTAACTGCAGACTCAGATCTCGCCTGATCAGCTGATCGGCTTGTTTTGGCTCAGCAAACCGCAAATTATAGTTTTATTTTACTAACCTAACTAACTTGCATTACCCCTACTACCGCAAGATGACCAGTAATCCTCCTTCAAGTGATGTAGTAGGTATTCACTGTGTTTGTGAATATGTAAGTTGTAGTTTATAAGGAAAAAGTGGATAGACAGAGCAAAGTGGCCCGTGACACCAGACAAGTGATGACTTCTGGGATCGGCATTCCTTATAGGGAGCTTAAATGAACCTGCAATGACATGTACAGCTAGACAGATAGACGAACTCATAGAGGAACAGGTAGAAATGTATGGTTAGTAAAGGTTGTAGTGGTGAGTAGAGTGACGAAGGGTGTATGTTTTGCTTATGTGGGGAAAGAAAGTCATACATTTCTACCTGTTCCTCTATGAGTTCGTCTATCTGTCTAGCTTTACATGTCATTGCAGGTTCATTTAAGCTCCCTATAAGGAATGCCGATCCCAGAAGTCGTCACTTGTCAGGTGTCACGGGCCACTTATCTCTGTCTATCCACTTTTTCCTTATAAACTACAACTTACATATTCACAAACACAGTGAATACCTACTACATCACTTGAAGGAGGATTACTGGTCATCTTGCGGTAGTAGGGGTAATGCAAGTTGGTGTATTAGTAGGTAGTACATAATAGTAGCGGCCGCTTTACAGCTGTTTTGCTCTGTTGTCTAAGCTAGTGACGTCACAACATGGCGCCAGTCGTTTTAGAGCGTATACATTTTCCTGTACTTAAATTGGCTGTATCATCAAAAATACTGTTCACATAGAAAAATCAACATCACTGCCCAACTATATGAGGCTTGAAGATGTCAAATCAATCCTTACCTCAAGTAGAGTAAATGGGTCCATTTGAAGAAAATTTTTATTCTGTTTATACAAAATAATAAAATTGCCATTTTTCTCTCCACTAACAAACACAAAGGAATTGCACCATGTATGTTTTTGGTTTGTTTCTCAGTAAAGTTTTATCTTGATAATGAAAAAAAAATATATATATAAACTTACAATATATTCAAGGTATTTCCCTTATTGCACAAAAACAGGTACATGGGATACTGTAGTTAAACTGAATAAAGTACATGATCATGATAAAGTAACTAAAAGCCGATTTAACCTGCCTCCCACTGCTTACCCTGGCACCCACTGCCTTAAGGCTGATTCACACTGGTGTTTTTTCGGCATTTTTATAGGACGAGAAGGGGTCTGGGTCTGGGGCTGGTGTCATGATCGCAATAGGTTTAAAAAAAAATCACACACCGCTCGGTCTTTATCGACCGACTTGCCGAGAATTTCGCGCGCCAAATTCAAATAAACGCAGAAGCCAGCACCACCCTCTCCCAAATCACCCCAATTATTGGTATAATTTCGGTATTGGGCACTAAAAACTAACAAATTTAACTTACATCATCGTGCAGATCTTTTCATCCTTAATTTGAATCCAAATTTCCCATGCCAATGGCGATACATATAATACCGAAAATTTTCCATTTTAGCTAGCCATAAACGGTTGTTAGTTTAAATCAGATTATGTTAGGTTAGACGTGGGGTTTGATTTAGTAGATGATATCAAGGAAAAAATGAAACTATCAATACTAATTCATAATAGGTAAAGTGCGCGAAAACTTATCTATCGCGCGCCAAATACACACAAGCCAGCCACTAGCCCCCTATAGCCCCTAGCGCGACGTGACCCCTGACCCTGCTGCCTGAGACCCTCACTGCCCCTGGGAACAACAACAAGCTCGAGAACGAGCTTGACAGACGACCTACAAAGCGATACTAAAAGCAGTAAAGGTCACAAGAAGAAGAAGAAGAAGAAGATTTGTCGACCGAAACGAATTGCGTGTGTGAACGTAATCTCCGCACTAGCCCGCAAGGGACCGACTTCTCGTCCTATAAAAATTCCGAAAAAACGCCAGTGTGAATCAGCCTCTACCTGCATACCACTGTGTTAACCTGCCTCCCGTCCTGTGTTACCCTGCCTCCCACTGCCTTACCTTGGCACCCACTGCCTTAACCTGCATACCACTGTGTTAACCTGCCTCCCGTCCTGTGTTACCCTGCCTCCCACTGCCTTACCCTGGCACCCACTGCCTTAACCTGCATACCACTGTGTTAACCTGCCTCCCGTCCTGTGTTACCCTGCCTCCCACTGCCTTACCCTGGCTCCCACTGCCTTAACCTGCCTCCCATCCTGTGTTAACCTGCCTCCCGTCCTGTGTTACCCTGCCACCCACTGTCTTACCCTGGCTCCCACTGCCTTAGCAATTTTGGGGGGCTGAGTCCCCCTTAGCCCCCCCGCGGTGACGCCACTGTGTCTCCCCCACTCCCGCGGCCTCGCTGCACAAGACTTTCTACTCATTCTCATCTCTATTCTGTCCATCTTCCTAATGCAAGAGTTAATCAGTATCTTTACTCTTTCATCCCTTTCACTGGTAAACTCTGGAACTCTCTTCCTGTTTCTATTTTTCCACTTTCCTATGACTTAAATCTTTTCAAAAGAAGAGTAACAAGACACCTCCCGAACTAAATTGGCTCACCCCTGTTTTTATTTTTATCTCTTACTGTCTTCTTTATAGGGACTGGCAACTAAGCGGGCTTTGTGTTACTCATTTTTGTTGTGCTCTTGGCCAGTTCCTTGTGATGTAAAAAAAAAAAAAAAAAAAAAAAAAAAAAAAAAAAAAAAAAAAAAAAAAAAAAAAAAAAATAACAACAACTATGGGGTAAATGAATGACTAATGTCATGCTCGCGGATTTACGATACTCACGGGTGTCTCTGTTCCCTAACCCCCGCGAGCATGAAGGGTTTATTGTATTGTAATCACCTGCTTGTTTTCAATACTTTTATGCCTGTGTAATGTTTAGATAATGGGCCCCAGACTTAACTACGTCATGGTTTATTTTCCGCGGTGTGTTGTGGGAATAAGTCGGGGTCACTGCGAGTAACCTATGAAGAGAACACTGCGACGTTGGAAGAATTTAAAGTTGTTTTGGACGAAATTGATATATCAGGTGTTATATTACCGTGCTCTGTTCTCGCTGACATTAGAGAAGACCTGAGGATAGGGCTAATGTGCAGAGGCTTCTCAACCAGGAAAGCAGAGTCACAGCAGAGCCTCATCTATATGTAAGAAAGTTGTAGGGACCTGCATATTTTTTGGTTAGGATAATGGGCCCCAGACTTAACTACGTCATGGTTTATTTTCCGCTGTGTGTTGTGGGAATAAGTCGGGGTCACTGCGAGTAACCTATGAAGAGTACCTTATTAATTAAGTTCCTTTTGCTGTTTTTCCTCAGAATAAGTAGTAAGGTATGCATTATGGTTTAAGTTTTACTTTATGAACCAATGCAATAAGAGAAAATTGAAGTTAAAATGAGTTGCCCGGTTTACTAATCATTAATCATACAAGTTTGAATAGGTACTATAGGCCTAGGTATGTATGTACGTATATAGTTATATGTATTGCACAATTATTTCAGTTTTGATGTGTTAGAATTTGGGAGGAATGGTGTTGAAGAGATGTATGAAGGCAGTAAATATGACAAGCAGTCTCCTAGAAGCACTAATAATACTGTAGTTTTGGCATGTGCCACTTGTGCAGTGAACAGTTCAGATTTAGGTCTTGCATACAGTCTGAATGAACAGTTCAGTTACCCCACATCATAGACCACTATATATCTGGACTGTTTACGCGCCAGTGTTTTGAAATCGCCAGGCTGCATAGGGGCCCTACTGGTTGGTCCCATCATACATGCACCGTCCTTGACTGTACCGAGAACTGCTTAAGTGTGGTTGGGGTTTGGCTAAGGTGTGGTGGTAGTGGTGGGGTGCGGTGGTGGTGGTGGTGGGGTGAAGGTGTGGTAGTGGGGGTGGGGTGTGGTGGTGGGGGTGCGAGTGGCTGGGAGATGAGAAAAATGATGTGGAATGGTTGTGGGTGGGGGTGGGTGGTTATAGTGTGGTAGGGGGGTAGAGGATGGGGGTTATAGTGTGGTGGGGGGGAGATATTGGGGTGTGGTTATAGTGTGGTGGGGGGAAAGGAAGGGGATAGAATATTGAGGAAAGATAAGAGGTAGGTTTGGTTATGGTTGTGATAGTGGTGGGAAATATTGGGGCGTGGTTATAGTGTGGTAGGGGGTAGAGGAAGGGGATGGAATATTGTGGAAGGATAGAGAGAGGTGTGGTTATGGTTGTGGTTGTGGTAGTGGTGGGGGGATAGAAGGCTGGTGTTAGGAGTGGTGTGGAAGTGGGAGTTGTAATGGGTTGTGGTGGAGTGTGGTTGTGCATGTGGTAGGGAGTGATAGTTAAGGTGGCAGGTGTTGTGAGTGGGTTGTGAGGTGTTTAAAGGGGGTTGTGAGTTATGAGGTGTTGTTAGAGAGTTATAAGTTATTATTAATAATTATGAGGTGTTGTTAGTGGGTTGTGAGGGTGTTGTGAGTGGGTTATGAGGTGTTTTTAGAGAGTTATAAGATATTATTAATAACTAGCCGCAAAGCCGCCCCCGGGCGGACTTTTTTGCTAACTCCTGCGGAGGGCTATTGGTGGGCCTTTGGCCCACCACCTGTGTTTGGTGGGCCAAAGGCCCACCAAACACAGACTCTCCAGATAGCCCCTTCTAACTTTCCTGAAATCATGGATGTAGAAATGTATGTATTAACGCCAACCCATTCACATCACCCCCAACCCATTCACTCACCCATTACCCATCATTCCCCACCCATTCACTCACCCATTACCCATCACCCCCCACCCATTCACTCACCCATTACCCATCACCACACACCCATTCACTCACCCATTACCCATCACCCCCCATCTATTCCCTCACCCATCACCCATCACCCCCCACCCATTCACTCACCCATCACCCCACACCCATTACCCATCACCCCACCCATTCACTCACCCATTACCCATCACCCTACATCAAGTCTTCCTCAATTCTCGCAACCCACTTTTTTTTCTTCACAATTATCGCTAATAGGCTGCAAAAAAAAGAAGAAAAAAAAAGTGATCGGATCATCTCAGAAGTGGGCTTAAAACCTTCCCCTGGTCAACCCGGTTCCAAAAATGTGGTATATGATGGGATTCCGCCACGGGGGGCGGAACCTATACACACACACACACACACACACACACACAGACATACACACACACACACACACACACAGACATACACACACACACACACACACTTTCGCTTTTATTAATATAGATTATGAGGTGTTGTTAGTGGGTTGTGAGGGTGTTGTGAGTGGGTTATGAGGTGTTGTTAGAGAGTTATAAGTTATTATTAATAATTATGAGGTGTTGTGAGTGGGTTGTGAGGTGTTGTTACAGAGTTATAAGATATTAATAATTATGAGGTGTTGTTAGTGGGTTGTGAGGGTGTTGTGAGTGGGTTATGAGGTGTTGTTAGAGTGTTATAAGTTATTATTAATAATTATGAGGTGTTGTTAGTGGGTTGCGAGTGGGTTATGAGTTGTGAGGGGTTATGAGTGGGTTATAAATTTTATTAGTGGTGATGTGTTGTGAGTGGGTTATGAGTAGTTATGATTTATTGTGAGTGGGTTATGAGGTGTTGTGACTGGGTTATGAGAAGTTATGATTTGTTGTGAGTGGGTTATGAGTAATTATAATTTGTTGTGAGCGGGTTATGAGGTGTTGTGAGTGGGTTAAGAGGTGTTATGAGTTATTAATGAGTAGGTTATTAGATATTGTGACTTGTGAGTGGGTTGTGAGGTTAGTGAAATCCGAAACGCATTATAAACTTCACCTCATATGGTTTTAATCACCTCACACACACACACACACACACACACACACACACACACACACACACACTTCGGAGAGACAGACTGGAGTATTTTCCATGCAGCAAGGAGTAACCAGGAAAAATGGGATGAGTTCATCCAAATTAACACCGAAGGAATAAAAAGTTATGTTCCAAGGATAGTTATCAGAGAAAAGAAAAAAAAAAAAGGTTTAACAGAAAATGTGAATTAGCAAGACTAGAAAGAGAAAAAACATGGAATAGTTGGAGGAAAAAAGGTGGTATCAACCTTTGGGAGAAGTACAAAGCAACTAGAAATGAATATGTAAGAATCCGAAGAGAAGAAGAAAGTACCTATGAGAAGAATATAATAGGAAAATGTAAGAACGAACCAAAACTTTTCTATAGATATATTAATGGAAAAATGAAAAACAAGAAAGGAATAGATAAGCTGAAGGTAGAAGGCATAGTGTATGAAGATGCATTACAACATGCCGCGGTGATGAATAAGTGCTTACAGACTGTATTTACAAGAGAAAGTGAATTTAAAACGGAAAATATAATAGCAAAAGAAAATATAATGGAAGACATAAAAGTAGACGTAATAGAAGTAAAAAGGCTAATGGAAAGTCAAGATGTGAGAAAAGCCCCGGGTCCAGATGGAGTGTCGAACTGGATAATGAAAGAGTGCTGTAACCAACTAGCAGGAAACTTACATAGTGTAATTGAGAGTTCACTCAAGGAGAGCAGAGTCCCGCTTGATTGGAAAAGAGCAAATATTGTGCCAATTCACAAAGGAGGAGACAAAGAAGAACCACTGAATTACAGGCCAGTATCATTAACAAGTGTAGGGGCAAAAATGTGTGAAAAAATTGTGAAAGACAGATGGTTAAAATATTTGGAAGAGACAAACACACTTGCAGGTGGCCAGTTTGGATTTAGAGGAGGAATGTCATGTACAACGAATTTATTAAGCTTTTTCTCGAGAGTGATCGATGTGACACAGGAAAGAGAGGGGTGGGTCGATTGCATTTACTTGGACCTAAAGAAGGCATTTGACAAGGTACCTCATGAGAGACTGCTCTGGAAGCTAGAACATGTAGGAGGATTGAAGGGTGGTTTGCTGAAGTGGATGGAAGACTTTTTGAGCAACAGAGAGATGAGAACAGTAATAAAAGATCAGAAGTCAGAATGGTGCAGTGTGATAAGTGGAGTTCCTCAAGGATCAGTATTGGCCCCAGTGATGTTCTTGGTCTATGTAAATGATATGACAGAAGGAGTAAACAGTTATATGAGTATTCGCTGATGATGCTAAATTACTAAGAAAAGTAGAAACGTAAAGAGGACTGTGAGGATTTACAAAAGGATCTAGATAAGATTTTTAGTAGGAGTCAACTATGGGAAATGGAGTTTAATGCCAAAAAGTGTAAAGTGATGGAAATGGGCAGTAGCAAAAAGAGACAGAGAGGAAAGTATTCGATGGGAAATGAATGGATAATCAAAACAAAGGTCGAAAAAGATCTGGGAGTATGGATTAAGGACAATTTATCACCAGAGAAGCATATAAACAAGATCACAGGAGATACATATCAGTTGCTGAGGAATATAAGAATGGCATTCAAATATCTGGATGAAGAGATGATCAAGAAATTGATAACATCTTTGATTCGACCAAGGTTGGAATACGCGGCAGTGATTTGGTCACCACATAAAAAGAAGGATATAAGGAAGATTGAGAGAATACAAAGAGCAGCCACAAAAATGGCTCCAAGCCTGAGAGATTTACCATATGAAGAAAGACTTTCAAGATTAAAACTCCCAACTCTTGAGAAAAGAAGAGAAAGGGGAGATTTTATAGCAGTGTAACATAGCAGTTATGTACGTATATATATATATATATATATTATATATATATATATATATATATATATATATATATATATATATATTATCTCTCAAGCAACACCTCATCTTTAGTGCTTGTATATTATCACACACACACACACACACACACACACACATACACACTATTTACTCGCTCATGTGGTTATTTCCCATCCTGTCACACAGAAGGCCCAGAGCCATATTCCACATGCGTTCGCCCAATTCGGCAGTTGGCTGCCCTATACGCATGGCTGTAGCTCCGAAACTAACCACAGGATTTTCTTGAAAATATCCTCATTGTGATTCCCACACAAAGTTACCATTCGATGAGTATACCTACGCCTAACCTAACTTAACCTAACCTAACGTTTTCTAACCTAACCTAACCTAGCTGTTTGCCGAAAAGGGCGACCGCCTGGAGAATATGCGGCCCGGAGAGAGAGAGAGAGAGAGAGAGAGAGAGAGAGAGAGAGAGAGAGAGAGAGAGAGTGAGAGAGAGGGAAGAAAGGGAGAGAGGGTGGGGGAGAGGGCAGGAGGCGGGCCTTATTGACTGAGTCACAAGAGTCACAGCCAATGACTGCTCCTGTCAGTGGGTAGTTGGCATATTTCGTCTGACCTCGAATATAGGGGCTTGAAGTGTCAAAGGCGGTAGGACAACCACTGCAGGTGACTGTACATCAACAATATGTTGTCACTTTTTGCATCCAGTCAGCCGTTTTTAAATAATCCGCAATCAAAATCTGCAAATTCCCCGAGCTCTCAAAAAGCTGTTCAAGGCTTGCAGACGACGCAGCACGGCTCGGTGACGTCACAGCAGGAAGCCTCCTCTTCCCGCGCTGATAACCACCACTACAACCTTATAGTCAGGAGGAAGAAAGGAGGAAGAGAGAGAAGGAGAGGGGGAAGAAGGGAGGAAGAGAGAGAGATAGGAGGAAGAAGAGAGGAAGAGAGAGAGAGATAGGAGGAAGAAGGGAAGAAGAGAGAGAGAGGAGGAAGAAGGAAGGAAGGGAGAGAGAGAGAGAGAGAAGGAAGAAGAGAAGAGAGAGACAGTGGGTTAGAGTTGCCAACACACGCACACACACACACAAGGGTACTCCGTGGTGTAGAGGAAGCACGCTCGGTTCACAACCGAGAAGTCCCGGGTTCGATCCCCGGGCGGAGCGGAAACAGATGGGTTGTTTCCTTAAAACCCGAGCCCCTGTCCACCCAGCAGTGAATGGGTACCGGGTGTTAGCCGGGGTTTGTGACTTGCTCTCCGGGGTGCTGGCTTCGGCCAACACAAAGCACTAAGGATGAATTATAAAAATGTTGATATGGAGACGGGGCCACACGAGCATTGCTCTGGCCCTGTAAAATACAACTAAATGAATACAACTAGATGAATACACATCGATCGATCTCTCCTTTGCTATTATCTCTTCATCTCACTGTCTCTCACAACGTAATACCTTGTCTCTTCTAGCAGTAATCCTTCCCATAGTTATATAATCTGTCCATACTGTCTATATAATAACCACCACTACAACCTCATAGTCAGGAGGAAAATAGGAGTAAGAGAGAGAGAGAAGGAAGAAAGGAGGAAGAGAGAGAGAGAGAGAGAGAGAGAGAGAGAGAGAGAGAGAGAGAGAGAGAGAGAGAGAGAGAGAGAGAGAGAGAGAGAGAGAGAGAGAGAAGGAAGAAGGAAAGAAGAGAGAGAGAGAGGGGGATGAAGGGAGGAAGAGAGAGAGTGGAGGAAGAAGAGAAGAAGAGAGAGAGAGAGGAGGAAGAAGGGAGGAAGAGAGAGTGAGTGGGATTCAAACGCAGGGACGGTGCATGGGAACCCAAGTCGCGACCACTGAGCCACCCTGACGGGCTGTTATTCGAGGCAATACTGCGGTATGTGAGGTGCGCGTAGGGGGAGAATACTGAACCAAACAACCCACCACCACCATTAATACAGTATTGCTATAAAAAACAATACACGTGTAACAGCAGCAGCAGCAGGGCCAAAAGTAACAACGAGAAAGGCAACAGCGGCAAAGGCAGCGGCAACGGCGATAGCGATTACAACGACAACGGCAGCAACAACGTCTCTCGGCAAGAGAGAAAAAGGAAAAACTGATGTATTTATCTTGCAGCTCGCTCGCGAGGGTGAACGAAGAAAGTCACTGTTACCCTTTTTAGTATGGTTATTTTACGGGTAACGGGATGACACCATGTTGATACTGGTTACTAACCTGTAAGGGTGATTGCCGGATGATGCCCTCTTGACGGGCAAGTAACTTGCTTCGTTGCCCAGAGGTACACATCAATAAAGTGGTATATGGGCTAAATCGTGGTCGAGCGGTTCTTTAAGTAATTTATAAGTATTTTTTTAGTGCCAAAGGATTCGAGTAAGACAATATACTACAAACAATATATATAATATATATATATATATATATATATATATATATATATATATATTTATATATATATATATATAATATATATATTATATATATATATATATATATATATATATATATATATATATATATATATATATATATGTACACTTGTGAAGTTTATACAATAATAATGTCACGCAGTTCGTTAAGTAACGGGCCGTTGAGACTAATGTCTAATAGACAGGGCCTTGAACAGTTAATGTCGTGACAAGGTACTCCACACCTCCTGGGTGTGGAGTACAAACAGACACTCTGAAAGGTGTCGTGAGTTGGAGCGCTCTGTAACGCGTCTCCTGTAGCTCTCTTTAGTTCTGTTCCTCTCCGGCTTAGTTGCAGCATATGAGGAAAGCTGCCCGGAAGCTGTGGTTCCGGTGAGCCGGTGAGCGAGGTGTTTAGGTAGTGCTTCCCAAGACCAGGCTATCCACGTCATCATGATGGGATGGCGTGGCTGCTTGGGTCAGCATAATGTCATCAAAAGGTGTCAACACTCAGCATCCGCTAGACGCCAGTACAAGACACACATGCACTCAGACATCCTGTATTAGTATCGATTAACACATACATATAATATAACCAGTACGCTAATATCGCTACAGAGCAGCAAGTATGCGTGAAAAACTCTGCGGCGACGCCTTGTCATGTTTTACTAACTCTTCAGACTTTTATGCAATATTATGTTATGTTAATATCATTACTATCATTATTGTTATTATTATCACTATTATTATTTGCATCATTATCATTATCACTATTATTATTGATATTAGTGTTAGGTTAAATTAAATTATTAGTATTATTGATATTAGTGTTAGTCCTATTATCATTATTGTTATTATTATTATAATTATCATTAGGTATTATTATTACTATCATTATTATCTTATCAAAATTAGGTACCATTATTACTATCATCATTATAATTATCATTATTATCATAATTATTATAATTATTTTTATATCATTATTTTTATGATTATTATTACTATTATTAATGTTATTGATATAATTTTCAGTAATTATTATCATTATTATTATTATTCTTATTCTTATTATTATTATACGGCCTGAGGGTTATCTATTTTTGATAAAGCTCTCGCTCGCTTTCTCGTTCCCAGTGCGGTCGCACCCTAATTATTATTAATGCTTTCTTTAATTATTATTATTTATTATCCCTTCGCTTGAAGCGAAGGCCACCGCACACCAGAAGCTACGCGAACCACGCTACGTATCTGTGCTAGCTATGCACGCTATTTCGTCCGTACACCATAAGACACATATCTCAAGCTATGCCCTCAGTTACATGCTACTATTCAAAATGGCCAGTGGTGGTCTGTGGTGCGGTGATGACTGATGAGTCAGATGAAGAAATTATGTTGCTGACTTTGGTATTGTCCAAGAAGAGGAGGAAGTGGGTGCACGAAACAAACCTGAAAAGAGAACATTTTGGCGAGTACCATCATCTGGTACAGGAACTTTGAAACGATGAATAAAAATTCAAACAATATTTTCGACTATCACCCTCACAGTATAAGTATATAGTATATAAGCTGCAAGGGCACTTCTTCATTTTTCAATAAGTTCCTCCATATTTAGCTGTTTGCACCTCAGGTGTAAAATCAAG
The DNA here is from genome assembly GCA_016584305.1 of Chionoecetes opilio. Classification (NCBI taxonomy): domain Eukaryota; kingdom Metazoa; phylum Arthropoda; class Malacostraca; order Decapoda; family Majidae; genus Chionoecetes; species Chionoecetes opilio. Next base: position 127,630 of record JACEEZ010013541.1, on the reverse strand, counting down.
GGACAGACAGCGTGTGACAGCCTTGACAGATGGCGCCACTCTCCTCACCCCGCCACTTTGAAAAATTCGCTCCCCAGGCAATCTGAAGCTATTGTGGCCTCGTTACATAGCGCGTGGCCTACGTAGCAGAGCTTATGGTCTGCGGTACCTAACTGAATAACCACTGCAGCGTAGCCAAAGACACGGAAGCAGCACACACACGTAGCGTAGCGCACGTAGATTCTGGAGTGCGGCGACTTATACACGTGATCTAACTTAATCTATTGGGTACATGCAAGGCGTTAATGAATAGTTATGTGCACAATAAAAGTGTTTAACACGTTTTTTTCAGTATTTCTCTATGATTTAGGACTATTTTGAAATATCTTGGTTGAAGATGTGAAGGGGGGGGGGGGCATTGAGGCAAGGACCAACTACTAAAGGGGGCGTGGTGGTAAAGAGGTTAAGAAACACTGGTGCAAGCCAAGGTTCAGAAACTACATGTGTGCGCGGGTGCTGCTTCAGTGGCTGCGACGGTCTCATTTTTGTTTTGTCGGTGTAGTATTCAATTTTTTTTTTTATTCAATCTCCAAACTACTGCCTCGCCTCCCTATAGCCTTCCCTCTCCTATGTCTGGCCGGAGTATTTTTCTACACTTACATAGTACACTGGCGTGGCATCTTAATTTTTGCCGCAGTCTTCCCCGTCACCAAACCCTTCCAGTCCGTTTTCTGTGGAACCTCGCCTCCCTGTGTCTGAACAGGGAGGCGATGAACCCGCGCTGGGAAAAATACTTCCATTTGTAATATGTTCATTTTCAGTACAGCAGTTCACAAGACTATCTTGATCTGTGTTTCTTTCATGCATTCCCCGCTCGCTCGCCTGCCTGTCTGCTATCTCTAATATTTCCTTCACATATTTTTGTCTTCTTTTTGTTCCCCTCTTGTTCAGCCACTACCCACTCGGTAATTATTATTCTTTGAGGACGTGGAAGTGTAGTTTCTTGTGTTGGTTGTAGTTGCTCATCCCTTTGCCCGTCAGTTAAGAAGTGAGGCCATTAATGTCGTAGTGCCAGTGATCGCCAACGTTTCAGTATTTTCTTAAGTCAGTTTTGGGGTAGTAACTAAGGAATGAAGTTTGGTGTAAACATTTGTATATTATATAATAATTTTACGTTTTTACGCGTAGGTTGCACTTTATCATGAGTTTCATATCGGATAGGAAGCCATCAGAGCACCTCTATGATAGTGTAACGGAAGTCAAATAAATGTCACATGTGTTCTGTCGCACACTAAATCGGGGAAATTTTCACAGTGAATCATTTACGTCTTTGCTAGTGGTGAGAAATGCTGAGTAAACTTTTTTTTTTTACCCGACTGGCACGGCGACTGGCATTACTCTTTTTAGTCGGCTGGCACGTCTGGGATTCGAAGATTAATAAGATTTGTTAATGACCATTTCACCATTGAGACACTCTAGGACAAATAAATACGTATATCAACAATTGTATAGTTTTGTTTCATGCACGTTTTTAGCCGCCTGAGTAGCCTATGTATGTGTACGAGTGTCATACAAGAAATAGAGCGAATCAAATGTAAAGAGTTATTATATTCTCGGCGATGGTTGTTGTGTATTAACGTCACTTTAATCACTGCATCTATAACTATATTTGTTAGAAAAATTACACAAGCTATATAATTTTCATTCATATTTTATTCATTTCACTACACATGATTTTTACGTATTTCATTATCTTCATAAATTTTTCTTGCTAAATGTTGCAAATCACTCTTCCCGAAGGCTCAAAGACTGAAGGTGGTGGAAGTGTGTGTCAGTGTGGGTGTGGAATGCAACGACCGTCTATGCTAACAACCCATGTAGCGTGTATCTAGTAAATGACGGACTAATAAACACAGTCGATAATTATGTGGTTATTACACTAACTACCCAGTGGTTGTAATGGTGATATGAAGCTGACGTGATAGCCAATATCTAGAAAGGTAAGGAATTAATATGTTCATTACTCGATGTTATCCATGCTATACTAAATGTCATTATTTTTCAGTGTCATCGACTTATATCTTACTTACATACTTATATCTCTTTCTCAATTATGCCACAAATTTATTTATATAGTTTCACACCCAATAAAATTCATACAACTAAAATAACTACGACTATCCAAACTACGTACTAACTCCTGCCTCATGAAACACTGAACGACCCTCACCAACCCAATGGACGTGTTTCAGAAGGGTCTATTTTCAGGGGTTCGCGGGTGTCGAGGCTCCGAGGCTGCGAGTCACCGTGAGGAAGTTTGTTACGAGTGGCCTCTTCATTTAGTTCCTGGTGACCGTCATCGATTGTTCCTGTTCGTTCCCTGGTTCCTCTTGTATTTCTATACCGCCGCCCTGGACCCGCTGTGAGTACGAGTATTATACTTATTAACCCCTTGAGGCCCAGCACGTAATTTCCATTGTAATTTGGGTACCATTAAGCGATTTTTAGTGACTATAAGCAGTATTTTATAGATATGACCTGTTTAGTATCCTTGTCCACCAACTAATTTGGTATATTCAGTCACTTTTCGTAATTTTATGGCTTGATAACAGACTATTTTATATAGCAAAGGAAAGATCTGGGCGTGAAGGGGTTAAGGTCTTGCTGCTGTAATGTTTTGTTTCCCTACCATTGTGGCGTGGTTTGAAGGTCTGTGGGAGTAACGGTGCAGAACGATGTGTTATGTACAGCTTCTTATCTTGGTAGTAGTTTGTGATGTTATACTGGAGCTCACGGGTATGTGCTGGGTGACGAGGATTTAATTAAAGAGTTGTCATCTTTAGTCATCTAGTAGTCGACTGATTTGGCAGGGTAAGATAAATCTGCACACATACTATTATTCCTTAACTATTACAGTGCTTGTGATATTAAGGTAGTGTGCCATGCCTTTATCAAACAATGTACACACTATACAATATAAACACATTATCAAATACACACACACCACACACACCTGAGGCCCTGTATGGTACAACTAGGTGGATACATACACACACACACACACACACACACACACACAGCTGTTTCAATGGAACTAAAGACACTTATAGCTGACTTAGTATAGAGGTGATAACGGCAAGGAATGTTAATCTGTAAAGAAAATCTGGATAAACATATGGAGATAAGACCACACTAGTTTGGCTGTATGCAGGGCCGTATTAACCCATGGCCGGGCCCCTGGGCATTCAGGTATTTCGGGCCCCCTCCAGCTGTGGCATAGCTACGGGGGGAATGGGGAGGCACGTGCCCACCCATGAGATCCTGTTCCCCCCCACCCCCCCAGGTGCCACCCTAATGGCCATGGCTACCGTATTCTGTATAATGCTCTAATACCCACCACTGATCTGATCCTGGAATATATACTTCTATGTGGCATCAGAGTCTTGAGCTCCGCTTGCCTAGTGCCCCCCAGGTTCCCTCCCATTGGTAGATACCTAGCTACCCCACTGCTAACAAAGCAAACCAGTCCTTCAACAACCCACAAACTACTTAGCAAAGAAAAAGATATTCAGACATTCTACCCACAATCTTCTGCGAAGCTGTTAATGAGTTCGAAGCACTAGCGAACCCTTTCAATCAGGGCTTGAAAACTAAATAATTTCTCAAACGGTTCGTTCCGATCAGAAACAGTATTATTAACGTTTCGTTTATCGTTCCTCCTCCAAACATAACGTTCCTGAACCGGTTAGAACGTTATTCTCAAACCATGTAATGAATATGCTATTAGCCCTAATAAATAATAATGCCTAATTTTGCCTATACATGACTACATTTTTATAGATGGTAATAAAGCCATAAATTTCATGGTGCATAGTATCCAACAAAATCAAACCATTAGATGTAGTAAGAACTATATTATTATACGACTTAAATAAGGCAACACATTTACATATACAATACAGGAAGCGTAGTATAGGAGTATGCAATCTCAGTCGTCGTAAAGACATTAATCACTAATTATTTATTAATATTATATATGGTAAAACTATATTAATTCGTAATATCACTACCCACTAATTAAATAAACCTAATCAATGAAGTCAATGACTACATGTAGACTCCAAGGACTCGAACTTAGGACACTCACACCGAAATTCGGCGCACCAAGCATTAGGCTATGAACACAGTTAACAATTTAAGCACATACTCACGATATTTTTCGAATACTGGATATTAATCTAAGCATATTCTCAAACCAAACTGCAGTATCATAGTTTAACGATTGCACGATTGGAAGGTGTAATAAAATAAGGGAACGTGATGCATATCACGAAGACATAAATTCATAATTATATAATCTAAAAAATAGTTATTCTTCACAAATTAAATGAAAGTGGTGCATATGATACTATTTGAAACAAAACCACATCGTCAATTGCCAAGTGAACAAATACAGTAGACTTAATTAATGTATGTATGCAATACAGATGCATTTACTTAAATCACAACTTCTACTGGAAGTGAAAATGGATTAGTGACCAAATATGGCATGGAACGAAAAAATAACTTTATTAACCGGTTACAGGGATTTCAAAATAGCGTTTTTGCTCAGGAACAGTAAATATGATAATGTTTTAGTTTCCGTTTTCGTTCCCTTAAACCGTTTCCAAGCCCTGCTTTCAATATAAGCTTTGAAATAAATACTACAAAACTATACCAACGCTATTGCTAACTCACATTTACTAACATTTAATCAAACCTACTAGAATGAGAAATGATAAGTTGTGGCATTAGGGCAATAACATGTCCCTTGCGTGTCGTTCCCGTCCATTGCCTCAGATGCCCCATTGTAGATGGTCATATATAGGCTCACATTGTAGATGGTCATATATAGGCTCACATTGTAGATGGTCATATATAGGCTCACATTGTAGATGGTCATATATAGGCTCACATTGTAGATGGTCATATATAGGCTCACATTGTAGATGGTCATATATAGGCTCACATTGTAGATGGTCATATATAGGCTCACATTGTAGATGGTCATATATAGGCTCACATTGTAGATGGTCATATATAGGCTCACATTGTAGATGGTCATATATAGGCTCACATTGTAGATGGTCATATATAGGCTCACATTGTAGATGGTCATATATAGGCTCACATTGTAGATGGTTATATATAGGCTCATCACTGAAGGCTTCAGACAAGCTGTTGGTACTGGTGAGTGTCATGTCCTGCTGGTCTCTCCCGCCGGGGGCATACACGAGGCCGTTGAAGGGTTCGTACAAGCTGTTGATACAAGGGCGTGTCGTCTCCTCCTCGTCCTTCCCTGCGGCAGTGTTGTGGTAGACGCCGGACGGTTCATACAGACTGTTCATGCTGACGTGCTCGGGACTCTCTCGCGTCCGGGGCATCGCACGGCCCACCAACCTCCGAGGCTGCGGCTGTAAGTAAGATTGTTACCATTATCATTGTCACCATTGTGTGTAGACATACTGACAGGTGTAAACACGGGTGATGGAGGCGGCACGGGCTGGGAAGCGAGTACTTTATTCCTGACTAGTTTCGCCTTTACTGGGCTTCTTCAGAGGAATAAGCCCAGTAAAGACTAAACTAGTCAGGAATAAAGTACTCTCTTCCCAGCCCGTGTCTCCTTCATCACCTGTTTTTATTGTCATCATTGTTATTATTACTACATATATCATTGTTATTATCATCATTACCATTATCATTACCATTATTACTATAATCATTATTATTGTTATTATTATTATTATTTTGTAATGATAATTATTATTGTTATTAATATTATTGTTATTACTAGCAATATTATTATCATTATCATTATCATTATCAGAATCATTCTTATCATTATCAGCAATATTGATACCCTTATCATTATTGTTGTCACCCCCTAAAATTCAAGCCCAATTTTGTTATGTTCATTTCATTTCAAATCCATGTAAGATGATGAATCGTAACACACGTACGTATTCAATTGTACTTTTTTCTTCAGAAAATAAGACATCAATTCCAATAATTTTAAAATCGCGTACTTTTACAGTCTGATTCTGCTCATGTAGCTATTGAAAAAAGATCAGTACAATTCAATTGACTTCATGTTTATTTCCGGCATGATTTTTTTCTTAATTCTTTGAATCAGTCACGTGACAAAATTATAGCTATAGAATATATTTCCTACCCACACATACGTATATGTAGAAAGGAGCACACACACGCACGCACGCACGCACGCACGCACGCACGCACGCACGCACGCACGCACGCACGCACGCACGCACGCACGCACGCACGCACGCACGCACGCACGCACGCACGCACGCACGCACGCACGCACGCACGCACGCACGCACGCACGCACGCACGCACGCACGCACGCAGCACGCACGCACGCACGCACACACACACACACACACACACCACACACACACACACACACACACACACACACACACACACCACACACACACACACACACACACACACACACACACACACACACAACACACACAACACACCACACACCACACACACACACACCACACACACACACAACACACACACACACACCACACACACACACACACACACACCACACCACACACACAACACACCACACACACACACACACACACACACACACCATTGACTCATATCTGAGCTATAATAAAAGAAAAGGAAAAAGAAAAAGTAAGAAAGAAGAGAAAGAAAAAGAAGTTATGGGTACATTCCTCAATCTATCTTTTTTTTCCCTCCATGATACTCTATACTATTTCTTCCTTATGGTTTTTTTCTACTTATTAACTTCTTGTTTCCTATAACCTCTTCCTTCTTGTCTTCGTTTTAGTTTACCAAGACAACCATCAACGATTACTCTTCACGCCATTCCGTCACACTGAACAGTAGATGACGCCAAAAATAACCTTAATTTCTGCTTCAAACACCGAATTATAAGATTAAAAAAGTATTTATATAATCACAAAAGTCACAGAAAGGAATTCTTTTTGAATTTTGTGTTTTGTAGTTCGTCCGCTGCTGTTTAGGATGTGTTTAACACACTTGTGGAACTAATGGGGTTCCACAAGTAAAGGGTCTGTTTTGGGTCCATTACTATTTTTTATTTACATCAACGACTTAGATAGTGGGATTAGCAGTGATATCAGTAAGTTTGCGGATGATACTAAGGTAGGTAGGATTATTAGATCATAGTCTGATGTAAACATATTGCAAAGAGATTTAGATAAATTAAATGAGTGGGTAGATAGATGGCAGATGGAATATAATATTGATAAGTGTAGCGTAATGAATTTTGGTAGAAAAAATCCTGGTAATAGGTACACCATACGCAATGTATTGCTGAAAAGATCAGAAGGTGAGAAAGATCCATGGGAGTGCGGGTAGCCGCAGACCTCCGTCCTAGGAATAAAAATGTATTGAGGCTAGAAATCGAGCTAAAAGGGTGGGTGTTAGGATTCCATTACCAGGAGTGTTAAAAGTAGAAGTACTGAGGTTATTATAAAGCTTTATTTGGCACTAGTCAGACCTCACCAAGACTATGCGGTTCAGTTTTGGTCTCCATATTACAGGATGGATATAGCCTTGTTAGAATCAGTCCAGAGAAGCATGACCAAAATGATTCATGGGATGCGTAATTTTAGTTATAAGAAGAGATTGAAGCTATTAAATTTACTCACTCGAGAGGCGTAGAGTAAGGTGCGATCTGATATAAGTTTTTAAGTGGTTAAAGGGATACAATAAAGGCGATGTAGGAAAAGTTCTTACGGCTAGTAAGCAGGGTAGAACAAGAAGTAACGGATTCAAGCTGGAAAAGCGTAATTTAAAAAGGAATTAGGGAGAAACTGGTTCATAAATAGGGTGGTGAATGATTGGAATGGACTCAATCGCCAGGTGGTCAATGCGGATTCAAGAGGGGTCTTTAATAGGAGTCTGGATAAATTCATGGATAGGGAAGAGAGGTGGATGTAGGTAGAGTTAAGTAACAGGAACTGCCACGTGTAGGTCACACGGCCTCTTGTAGCTTCCTTATTTTCTTATGTTATTATATTCTTATGTTATGTTTAAGTTGAAAGACAAAAGTGAATAAGAATTGAATTTCCCAACTCAATTTTCATGGAGACTTTGGATGTGGAAGAAAAATTAAATTAGTTAAAAAAATTGGGCATCGTATTGTAGAGGTTTTTCTTTTTTACATCACAATTTGCCAAGGGCAAATATAAGGTTGTTTATCAGTGGTTGTGATTCTTTGAATGCTTTGCCGAAAAAGGGTGTTGTGAACTTTTATCATGTCGTTTGAAGAACTAAGTTGTCGCTAGAAGAACCAAGTTGTCGTTTGAAGAACTAAGTTGTCGCTAGAAGTACTAAGTTGTCGCTTGAAGTACTAAGTTGTCGCTTGAAGTACTAAGTTGTCGCTTGAAGTACTAAGTTGTCGCTTGAAGTACTAAGTTGTCGCTTGAAGTACTAAGTTGTCGCTTGAAGTACTAAGTTGTCGCTTCAAGTACTAAGTTGTCGCTTGAAGTACTAAGTTGTCGTTTGAAGAACTAAGTTGTCGCTTGAAGTACTAAGTTGTCGCTTGAAGTACTAAGTTGTCGCTTGAAGTACTAAGTTGTCGCTTGAAGTACTAAGTTGTCGTTTGAAGAACTAAGTTGTCGCTTGAAGTACTAAGTTGTCGCTTGAAGTACTGAGTTGTCGCTTGGAGTACTAAGTTGTCGCTTGAAGTACTGAGTTGTCGCTTGAAGTACTAAGTTGTCGCTTGAAGTACTAAGTTGTCGCTTGAAGTACTAAGTTGTCGTTTGAAGAACTAAGTTGTCGTTTGAAGAACTAAGTTGTCGCTTGAAGAACTAAGTTGTCGTTTGAAGAACTAAGTTGTCGCTTGAAGTACTAAGTTGTCGCTTGAAGTACTAAGTTGTCGCTTGAAGTACTAAGTTGTCGCTTGAAGTACTAAGTTGTCGCTTGAAGTACTAAGTTGTCGCTTGAAGTACTAAGTTGTCGCTTGAAGTACTAAGTTGTCGCTTGAAGTACTAAGTTGTCGCTTGAAGTACTAAGTTGTCGCTTGAAGTACTAAGTTGTCGCTTGAAGTACTAAGTTGTCGCTTGAAGTACTAAGTTGTCGCTTGAAGTACTAAGTTGTCGCTTGAAGTACTAAGTTGTCGCTTGAAGTACTAAGTTGTCGCTTGAAGTACTAAGTTGTCGCTTGAAGAACTAAGTTGTCGTTTGAAGAACTAAGTTGTCGCTAGAAGAACCAAGTTGTCGTTTGAAGAACTAAGTTGTCGCTAGAAGAACTAAGTTGTCGCTTGAAGTACTAAGTTGTCGCTTGAAGTACTAAGTTGTCGCTAGAAGAACTAAGTTGTCGCTTGAAGAACTAAGTTGTCGCTTGAAGTACTAAGTTGTCGCTTGAAGTACTAAGTTGTCGCTTGAAGTACTAAGTTGTCGCTTGAAGTACTAAGTTGTCGTTTGAAGAACTAAGTTGTCGTTTGAAGAACTAAGTTGTCGCTAGAAGAACCAAGTTGTCGTTTGAAGAACTAAGTTGTCGCTAGAAGAACCAAGTTGTCGTTTGAAGAACTAAGTTGTCGCTAGAAGAACCAAGTTGTCGCTTGAAGTACTAAGTTGTCGCTTGAAGTACTAAGTTGTCGCTTGAAGTACTAAGTTGTCGCTTGGAGTACTAAGTTGTCGCTTGAAGTACTAAGTTGTCGCTTGAAGTACTAAGTTGTCGCTTGAAGTACTAAGTTGTCGCTTGAAGTACTAAGTTGTCGCTTGAAGTACTAAGTTGTCGCTTGAAGTACTAAGTTGTCGCTTGAAGTACTAAGTTGTCGCTTGAAGTACTAAGTTGTCGCTTGAAGTACTAAGTTGTCGTTTGAAGTCGTTTTTTTTCTTTATGTACTGATAACTTTATGACTTTATGTAAGACGTCTTAATCGGCGAAGGACGAGCGAGCCCGTAGAAACCCGCGGGACGCACGTGCGCAGATATAAGCTCCTGAAAAGCGTGACGGTCGGTCGGGTCGAGTCGGCCGCTTAAGTGAGAGAAATCCCGTATCCAGTGAGGACCTACTACTACTACTACTTCTACTACTACTACTACTACTACACAATAGGTGTCTTGCACGTGACGTCACAGCCCTCGCTGTGCAGGCGAAAAACGCGGGAAATGCGAGCTGGAGGACCAACAAACTCCACTTGCCGCCCGTGTTTGCTAGCTTATGGTAATTTTCCCCTACTAAATATATGTTTATCAGTATAAAAGGTATACTGTTATCTTCGGAAATGTTTGTTCTATAATATTAGCAAATAAAAAACCGTAAAACACACTAAATAACTGCCATTATGAGACTCAAGAAATATGCATGAACTTAATATTCTATTAAACTCTACGTCATTTGGTAGGGATGATGATGATGATGATGATGATGATGACGTCCCCCTCACCACGTTCCCACGCCCATCACCACACTCCCACGCCCCTCACCACTTTCCCACGCCCTCCCATCCTCCTTACTCCCAGGCATGAGTTGTTGAAAGGAGCGTGCATGAGGAAAGAGTAGAACAGAAAATGGATCTGAGGAGAGAGAGAGAGAGAGAGAGAGAGAGAGAGAGAGAGAGAGAGAGAGAGAGAGAAGAGAGAGAGAGAAGAGAGAGGAGAGAGAGAGAGGGGAGAGAGAGAGAGAGGAGAAGAGAGAGAGAGAGAGAGAGAGAGAGAGAGAGAGAGAGAGAGAGAGGAGAGAGAGAGAAGAGAGGAGGAGAGAGAGAGAGAGAGAGAGAGAGAGAGAGAGAGAGAGAGAGAGAGAGAGGAGGAGAGAGAGAGAGAGAGAGAGAGAGAGAGAGAGAGAGAGAGAGAGAGAATGTGTTTTTGCCCGAATGAAGATTCCTCATCGAAGTTTGAAATTTGCTGTGGCGGGTCCGAGGATGTACGAGTGTAGGAGGAGGAGGAGGAATACATAGGATTACATAGGAATAACAGACACCAGGAGACCTATTGGTCCATAGCGAGGGTATCTGCTGAACTACATACTACTAACTATCAACTACTTGTAAGAAAACAGTTGGAAAATTATACCATGTCCCTAAAGAGGATAGGAACATGGAAGTTTCATAGTGCAGCATGATAGGATATGAAAAATACTAACTACAACTACCACTACAACTAATTGATACGGGGGACTAGATACGAATTCGCACTATCAATACCCATTTACTTTACAGTGCGCGTCAAGTCTGTTTTTGAATGTAGTTATTGTGCTGGCTCCGACAACATTTGCTGACTCTAACATTGAAATAATTTTTACGGAGATCGGTGATGCAACGTTGACCGTTTAGTTTTAAACCATTATTTCTTGTTGTCACTTGAGTTGAAAGCTCGAATAGGTTCTCTTGATTAATGACATCAAAACCTTTTAGGATCTTAAAGGTTTCTATCAAGTCCCCACGGATTCTAAGATCCTTTAAGGAAAACATATTAAGTTTCCGCAGTCTCTCTTCATAAGATTAATTTCGCAGAGATGGAATTTGTTTGGTTGCTCTTCTTTGCACTGATTCCAATTTGGCTTGATCTTTTACGAAACAGGGCGACCAGAATTGAACGGCATATTCCAAGTGCGGCCTAACCAAGGACGTGTATAATTGTGTCATTACTTTCGGAGTTTTATGTTCAAAGTTACGTTTAATAAAGCCAAACATCATATATGCCTTTTTACTGGCAGCTAGGCAATGCGGACTGGTTTTCAGATCATTACTGATGATGACACCTAAATCCTTTTCCTGCTGTACTTCAGTTAACGATTTATTTTGCATTTGATAGTTATATTTGAGGTTATCGTTGCCTATATGCATTACTTTACACTTATTGGAATTGAATTTTAATAGCCATTTTTTTCTGATAGTTTGTCGAGATCACTTTGTATGAGTTCGCAGTTTTCTCTAGTATATGCTTTACCGCCTAATTTGGTGTCATCTGCAAATTTCGATATTTTAGATACAAGTCCGCAGTCCAGATCGTTGATATATATCAGAAAAAGATTAGGACCCAAGACCGAGCCCTGAGGCACCCCACTAGTAACATCTAACCAATCAGATGCCTCGCCATTTATTACTACCCGTTGTTTTATGAGATTGAAAGCCAATGCCAATCATGAACATAATTGCTATCCTAAAGCCATGTGCCCTTAGTTGGTCAACAGTCGCTTATGGGGAACTGTATGAAGGCTTTCTGAAATTCAAGGTATATTACATCCGAGGGAATTTTGGGCGTCCCAGTTTAAATAAATGACATTAAAAAAATCGAGTAGGTTGTAAGCAGGATCTCCTTATTCGAAATCCATGCTGGGAGTTTAGTATAGAATTATTTCATCGAGAAAGGAGGAGGAGGGGAGAGGGGAGGAGGAGGAGGGGGAGGAGGAGGAGGAGGAGGAGGAGGAGGGGAGTGAGGAGGGGAAAATCAGAGTGAAGATAGTATTCCTTTAGTCGCCTTGTCATTTTCCATCTTCCGAAACAAATTTTGAAACACACGCAAATTCTTGTGTGGGTGTGGACTGTGTGTGTGACTGTGTGTTGGGGTTGTGTGTGTGTGTGTGTGTGTGTGTGACTGTGTGTGTGTGACTGTGTGTGTGTGACTGTGTGTGTTGTGGTGTGTGTGTGTGTGTGTGTGTGGTGTACTGTGTGTGTGTGGACTTTGTGTGTGTGTGGGGACTGTGTGTGTGTGATGTGTGTGTGTGTGACTGTGTGTGTGTGTGTGTGTGTGTGTGTGTGTGTGTGTGTGACTGTGATTGTGACTGTGACTGTGACTGGTGGTGGTGTCGCCACGATGCCAACGATGTTTGTAGGGCACGTTTCCGCAGAAATTGTGAGGAATTTTGCAGCCAGAAAATATATTATTTTTATTTACATATATACGTGAAAATTATCTCAGTAACAATTATGTATAATGACAGTGTTAATAATTGTTGTTTTGTTGTTCTATGTAATTTTCCCAGTGATGACTATTTGTGGAGATAGAATCATGTTTGCATGCATTTACGGGGGTAAACAAGGTTACAGAGGGGAAAAAATTGCGTTTAGAATTAAATATCGGAAAACGAAGACCAGATTCGTGATCGACATGAGAAGAAGCCATTATAAACCAAGTTTCAACCAAATCCGGTGATATTTATTTTCCCCAAATATCTGAAGGCAGGGGCCCAGGAAATGTTTTTGAAAATCACATTTTCATTAATATCTCAGGAACCATAAACATAAGGACAAAATGGCATTGAACATAAAAGATGCAGCTCTTGACTAATGTCCCAGTAGTATACGCGGAATTAAAATACATGCATAAATAAAGCCACAAATCTATGTATTCGAATATTTCAAAAAATGATATATATAAAAAACGTGACATGTTAGGACAAAACGGATAGTGCCGTTGAGTAGATCTCGTGAAACTAAACATAATTTAATTGTGTCATATTTCTTCTTAGGTCAATAGTTTCGTAGTAAAATGCCAAAAACCAAATGAGGCCAAAATTTTGAAGAATTTTGCAGCCAGAAAATATGATTTTTTATATTTACATATATACGTAAAAATGACTTCAGTAATAATTGTGTATATTGACGATGTTAATAATTGTTGTTTTATGTAATTTTCCCTATGATGACTATTTGTGGAAATAGAATCATGTTTGTATGCATTTACGGGGGTAAGTAAGCTTACATAGAGAAAAACATTGCGTTTAGAACCAAATATCGAAAAACGAAGACCAGATTCGTAATTGACATCAGAAAAAGCCAATATAAACCAAGTTTCATCCAAATCCGGTGATATTTATTTTCCCCGAAAATCTGAAGGCTATCGAAGGGCCCAGGAAAAAAATGTTGAAAATCACATTTGCATATCTCAGGAACCATAAACGTAAGGACAAAACGGTGTAGATCATAAAAGATGCGGCTCTTGACGGCCGTTCCAGTGGTATACGCGTCATTAAAATTTATGTATATGTATAAATAAGGCCACAACTGATTTTTTTCGAGTTTCACAATATTGATATATCTCAAAAAACGTGACATGTTAGGACAAAACGGATAGTGCCATTGGGTAGATCTTGTGAGACTGGACATAATTTATTTATGTCATATTTCTTCTTAGGTCAATAGTTTCGTAGTAAAATGCCAAAAAACCAAATGAGGCCAAAATTTTGAAGAATTTTGCAGCCAGAAAATATGACCACCACCACCGGCGGCGGTGATGGTGTGGAGATGTGTGGTGTGATGGTGGTGTAGTGGTGTGGTGGTGGTGGTGGTGGTGGTGGGGAACAACAAAAGTTAAGCCATAATGTGAAACTAGAAAGGATTTGTTCTTTCCCTTTCGTGGGAGTGACGCGATTTAGAGGTTGGTGGGTTTGCAACTGTTTTCTTTCTTTTTCTTTCTTTCTTTCTTTCTATTCTATCTATTTTTTCTCTTCTTTCTTTCTTTATATTCTTTTTTCCTTCTATTCTTTTTTCTTTCTTTCTTTTATTTATATTTCATCATTTTGGTTTGTGGTTTTATGGACAAGTGTATTTTCTTTACTTGTCTTCTTTCTTTTCTCTCATTTCTCTTTTTTCATCCTCCTGGTATTGATTGGTATCCTTCCATCGTATTTCCAAAAACCAAAATCTGGCATGAAAAAATAATAACCTTTTACGAAAACCTGGTCGTATGATAAACTATGACCTTAAATATTAATTTCTTCCTAATTCTTCCTTGTATTTCTTCATGTATTAATGATTGCATGTATGTATGTGTATGTATCTATATTATGATAACCTTGTTTATTTAAGTATTAGATGATGGTAAACATTTAAAACTTACGTGATATAAAATCTTAGTGGTTGAGGTAACAGTGTGTAGAAAGAAAAAATGGACTAAAACAACATGAAAACACAGTCGTTTGGGTAATACAAAATTTTAGTGGTTTAGGCAAAGGAGGGAAAGAAGAAGAAATGGACTAAAATACATGAAAACACAGTCGTTTGGGTGATACATCATTTTAGTGGTTTAGGCAAAGGAGTGAAGGAAGAAGAAATGGACTAAAATACATGAAAACACAGTCGTTTGGGTAATACAACATTTTAGTGGTTTAGGCAAAAGAGTGAAGGAAGAAGAAATGGACTAAAATACATGAAAACACAGTCGTTTGGGTAATACAACATTTTAGTGGTTTAGGCAAAAGAGTGAAGGAAGAAGAAATGGACTAAAATACATGAAAACACAGTCGTTTGGGTAATACAACATTTTAGTGGTTTAGGCAAAGGAGTGAAGGAAGAAGAAATGGACTAAAATACATGAAAACACAGTCGTTTGGGTAATACAAAATTTTATGGGTTTTGGCAAAAGGGTAAGAAGAAGAAAAAGACTAAAAAAATAAAAAAACGTCGTTTGGGGAAAAACAACATTTTAGTGGTTTAGGCAAAGGAATGAGGGAAAAAAATGGGCTAAAAAACATGAAAAAACGCTTTGGCTGTGGTGGCGGGTGGGGGTGGCTCTGGTCTGGGTGGCTGGGGGGGGCTGGCGGCTGGCGGGGGGGCCTGGGGGGGCTGGGGGGCGGGGGGGCTGGGGGGGCTGGCGGGGTGGGGGGCTGGGCGGGCTGGGGCGGGCTGGGGGGCTGGCGGGCTGGGCGGGCTGGGGGGGCGGGGTGGCGGTATAAAAACAGGTGGAAAACCGATAGATATTTGAGCCAGAAGACCATTTGAGGAGCGAGAGCGAGAGAGTCCAAGGATTCACTTTTTTTTTCCAAAACAGAAAGAATTTTTGGTCCTTCATTTGGGAAAATAAGGAATGGAAGGGAGGGAGGGGGCGAGATGGGGTAGAAGAGAAAAGGGATGGAAGAGGAAGCGAAAGGAAGGGTGGAAGAGTAAGGGAAAAGGAAGGGATGGGAAAAGTAAGTGAAAAGGAAGGGATGAAGAAAGTGAAAAGGGAAAGGGGGTGAAAGTAAGGGAAAAAAGGGATGGGAAAAGTAAGAAAAAGGGAAGGGGTGGGAAAGGGAAGAAAGGGGGTGGAAGAGGAAGCGAAAGGAAGGGATGGAAGGGAAAAGGGAAAAAGGGGGGGGATGGAAAGGGAAAGGGGAAAATAAGGGAAAGGAAGGGGATGGAAAAGGAAGTGAAAGGAAGGGATGGAAAGTAAGGGAAAGGAAGGGGTGAAAAGGAAAACGAAAGGGAAAGGGGTGGGAAAATAAGTTTAAAGAAGGGATGGAAAGTAAGCGAAAGGAAAGGGGTGGAAGAGTAAGTGAAGGAAGGGTGGGAAAAGAAGGGAAAGGAAGGGATGGGGAAAGTAAGGAAAAAAAAAGGATGGAAGAATAAGGAAAAGGAAGGGGTGGAAAAAAGGGAAGGAAGGGAGGAAGAGTAAGTGAAAAAGGGAAAGGGATGGAAGAAAAAGGAAGGAAGGGTGGAAGAGGAAGGAAAGGAAAGGGGTGGAAGAGTAAAAGGGAAAGGGAAGGGTGGGGAAGAGTAAGTGAAGGAAAGGGGTGGAAAGTAAGGGAAAAAAGGGGTGGAAAAGAAACGAAAGGAAGGGGTGAAGATAAGTGAAAGAAAGGGGTGGAAGATAAGGAAAGGAAGGGGTGGGAAAAAAGGAAAGGAAGGGATGGAAGAGTAAAAGGGAAAAGGGAAAGGGGGGAAAAATAAGTGAAAGGAAGGGGTGGGAAAAAAGGAAAGGAAAAGGGATGGAAATAAAGGAAAAAAAGGAAAGGAAGGGGTGGAAAAAATAAAAAGGGATAAAGTAGCGAAAAGGGGGGTATAAGTGAAAGGGAAATGGGAAGAGGAGGGAAAAAAAGGGGAAATAATAAAGGAGGGGGGAAAAGTAAGGGAAAGGAAGGGGGGAAAGTAAAAGAAAGGGGGGGAAAAGGAAGGGGAAGGAAGGGGGGAAAAAGTTGGAAAACTTGTAGGATTTAAAANTTACATTTTCATTAATATCTCAGTAACCATAAACATAAGGACAAAATGCTATAGAACATAAAAGATGCAGCTCTTGACTGCCGTCCCAGTGGTATACGCGGAATTAAAATACATGCATAAATAAAGCCACAAATTTATGTATTAGAAACTTTTAAAAAAATTATATATCTCCAAAACTTGACATGTTAGGACAAAACAGATAGTGCCATTGAGTAGATCGTGTGAAACTAAACAGAATTTATTTGTGTCATGTTTCTTCTTAGGTCAATAGTTTCGTAGTAAAATGCTAAAAACCAAATGAGGCCAAAATTTTGAGGAATTCTGCAGCCAGCAAATAAGATTTTTTTTATTTACATATATATATATATATACGTAAAAATGACTTCAGTAGCAATTGTGTATAATGACGATGTTAATAATTGTTGTTTTATGTAATTTTCCCTGTGATGACTATTTGTGGAGATAGAATCATGTGTGTATGCATTTACGGGGGTAAGTAAGCTTACATAGGGAAAAACATTGCGTGTAGAACCAAATATTGGAAAACGAAGACCAGATTCGTGATCGACATCAGAAAAAGCCACTATAAACCAAGTTTCATCCAAATCCGGGGATATTTATTTTCCCCGAAAATCTGAAGGCTAGGGGTCCAGGAAAAAATGTTGAAAATCACATTTTCCTTAATATCTCAGGAACCATAAACGTAAGGACAAAACGGTATAGATCATAAAAGATGCGGCTCTTGACGGCCGTCCCAGTGGTATACGCGTAATTAAAAGTTATGTATATGTATAAATAAGGCCACAACTGATTTTTTTTCGAGTTTCAATATATTGATATATCTCAAAAACGTGACATGTTAGGACGTAACGAATAGTACCATTGGGTAGATCTTGTGAGACTGGACATAATTTATTTGTGTCATATTTCTTCTTAGCTCAATAGTTTCGTAGTAAAATGCCAAATACCAAAAACCGAGGCCAAAATTTTGAGGAATTTTGCAGCCAGAAAATATGAAATTTTCTCTCTCTCTCTCTCTCTCTCTCTCTCTCTCTCTCTCTCTCTCTCT
Organism: Chionoecetes opilio; assembly: GCA_016584305.1. NCBI lineage: Eukaryota > Metazoa > Arthropoda > Malacostraca > Decapoda > Majidae > Chionoecetes > Chionoecetes opilio. The sequence goes on along the minus strand of JACEEZ010013541.1, from coordinate 109,637 downwards.
CTCTCTCTCTCTCTCTCTCTCTCTCTCTCTCTCTCTCTCTCTCTCGCCGCATAACAAAACAACAACAATGAAAATATAACTTAATGATTCTGCGGTTTTCATAAAGGGTAAACTTTTCCTGTTTAGCTTTTCTTGTGTTGTTCTCTCAGAGTTTTCAGATTGTTTGGGAATATAAGCTGCTGTTGATGATGATGATGATGAGGATGGTGGTGGTAGTGGTGGTAGTGGTGGTGGTGGTGGTGGTGGTGGTGGTGGTAGTGGTGGTGGTGGTGGTAGTGGTGGTGGTGGTGGTGGTAGTGGTGGTGGTGGTATTGAGAGTAACGAATTAATAAAAACATGCTAAGAAAAATCGTTAATGGACCCTACCCATAACTACGTCACGGTTTGTTTACATCGGTGCATTGTGGGGATAAGGCGGGGTCGCCGCGGGTGGACCTACGAAGGGAAAACTACGGCGATGGAAGAATTTAGAGTTATTTTGCGCGAAATTGATATTCCAGGTGCTATATTACTGTGCTCTGTTCTCGCTGACAACACTATAGAGAAGACCTGAGGTAATGGCTGATGTGCAGAGGCTTCTAAACCAAGAAAACAGAGTCATAACAGAGCCTCGTCAAAAGGTAAGCAACTGGTAGGTACGTAATGTGTCCCTACCACTTGCTTACTTCTTAATGAGACTCTGCTGTGACTGTTTTCCTGGTTTAGAAGCCTTCGCACATCAACCATCACCTCAGGTCTTCTCTATGTTGTCAGCGAGCACGGAAATATAGCACCTGGAATAATCAATTTCGCCCAAAACAACTCTAATTTTTTTCATCGTCGTAGTCTTCTCTTTGTAGGCTGTACATATTCAGGGTTTATGATAGTATTAAAATGCCTTATTAATTGAGTTCCTTTTTTGTCTTTCCTCATAATAAGTAGTGGTACATCATGGTTTAAGTGTTACTTGACGAGCCAATGAATACTCTTGAGTCTATACCAAAACATCACCAACCTTTGCTTTGATTTATCTTATTACTCCATCCATAAACAAGTTGCATAACCACGGTGACATTACCATCCTTGCCTCAGGGTTTACCTGCATGGTATGTCGTCTACCGATATTTTGTCCCTACACAAATCGGGAGAACTCGCCGACAGTAATGGTTAGGTTGGTACCCGGGTCATTTCGCCACATGCCATTTCGCCACACCATTGAGTCATTTCGCCCACAGGTAATTTCGCCCACACTATGGAGTCTATAGGAGCTAGGAGGTTAGGTTATATTTGTTTAGTGTGTCGAGAACCCCCAACCCCCGCTAGGAGGTTAGGTTAGGTTAGATTTGGGTAGTTTAGGTTAGATTTGGTTAGGTTAGGCTAGATTAGATTTGGTTAGGTTAGGATAGGTTAGATTTGGTTAGGTTAGGTTAGCTTAGGTTAGGTTAGCTTAGGTTAGGTTAGCATATCGGTGGGTCAAGCCCCCTGCTAGGGTAGGTTAATTTTGGTTAGGCTAGGTTTATTTTGGTTAGGCAATTTTCGTCATTTCGCCCACAAGACATTTCGTCCACATGTAAGTCAATTCGCCCACATATAAGAGTCAATTCGCCCACATATAAGAGTCAATTCGTCCACTCTAAAGTCAATTCGCCCACACGATCCATGTCACGGAGTCATGTAATTATATCTTCCTCTGGCAGAAATGGAATGAACCACCAGTAACCTTGGGCGAAATGACGGTAAATTTCTAGTGTTTGCCATACTATTCCCATTTTCCCCCAAACAAATTTGGGGACCTGTGGGAATGCGGGGTTTTCGGGTGGGGAACAAATTATGCGTCGGAAACACGTAATTAAAGAGTTGTGTAGGGGGGGTAAAATTCCCTAGATCTAGGGTAATTTCCTTATATCTAGAGAAAATTGCCTAACCAAAATAAACCTAACCTAACCAAAATTAACCTACCCTAGCAGGGGGCTTGACCCACCGATAACCTAACCTAACCAAATCTAACCTAAGCTAACCTAACCTAACCTAAGCTAACCTAACCTAACCAAATCTAACCTATCTAACCTATTAGATTTGGTTAGGTTAGGTTAGATTAGATTTGGTTAGGTTAGGATAGGTTAGATTTGGTTATCGGTGGGTCAAGCCCCCTGCTAGGGTAGGTTAATTTTGGTTAGGTTAGGTTTATTTTGGTTAGGGGAATTTTTCTCTAGATATAAGGAAATTACCCTAGATCTAGGGAATTTTACCCCCCCTACACAACTCTTTAATTACGTGTTTCCGACGCATAATTTGTTCCCCACCCGAAAACCCCGCATTCCCACAGGTCCCCAAATTTGTTTGGGGGAAGTGGGAGAGTATGGGCAAACACTAGAAATTTACCGTAATTTCCCCCAAGGTTACTGGTGGTTCATTCCATTTCTGCCAGAGGAAGATATAATTACATGACCTCGTGACATGGATCGTGTGGGCGAATTGACTTTAGAGTGGCGAATTGACTCTTATATGTGGGCGAATTGGGCTTACATGTGGACGAAATGTCTTGTGGGCGAAATGACGAAAATTGCCTAACCAAAATAAACCTAACCTAACCAAAATTAACCTACCCTAGCAGGGGACCTTGACCCACCGATATGCTAACCTAACCCAAAACTAACCTAAGCTAACCTAACCTAACCAAATCTAACCTAACCAAATCTAATCTAACCTAACCTAACCAAATCTAACCTAAACTACCCAAATCTAACCTACCCTAACCTAACCTAAACAAATCTAACCTAACCTCCTAGCGGGGGGTTGGGGATTCTCGACACACTAAAAAAAAATATAACCTAACCTCCTAGCTCCTATAGACTCCATAGTGTGGGCGAAATGACTCAATGGTGTGGCGAAATGGACATGTGGGGGAAATGACCGGATACCAACCTAACCATTACTGTCGGCGAGTTTTCCGATTTTTGCAGGGACAAAAATATCCCGGTAGACGACAGTACCATGCAGCAGGTACCATGAGGCAAGGATGGGTAATGTCACCGTGGTTATGCAACTTGTTTATGGATGGAGTAATAAGATAAATCAAAGCAAAGGTTGGTGATGTTGGTATAGACTCAAGAGTATTCATTGGCTCGTCAAGTAACACTTAAACCATGATGTACCACTACTTATTATGAGGAAAGACAACAAAAGGAACTCAATTAATAAGGTATTTAATACTATCATAACCAAAGAATATGTACAGCTACAAAGAGAAGATTACGGGGCGATGAAAAAAAATTAGAGTTGTTTGGAGCGAAATTGATATTCCAGGTGCTATATTTCCGTGCTCGCTGACAACATAGAGAAGACCTGAGGTGATGGTTGATGTGCAAAGGCTTCTAAACCAGGAAAACAGTCACAGCAGAGACTCATTAAGAAGTAAGCAAGTGGTAGGGACACATTATGATTACGTACCTACCAGTTGCTTACCTTTTGACGAGGCTCTGTTATGACTCTGTTTTCTTGGTTTAGAAGCCTCTGCACATCAGCCATTACCTCAGGTCTTCTCTATAGTGTTGTCAGCGAGAACAGAGCACAGTAATATAGCACCTGGAATATCAATTTCGCGCAAAATAACTCTAAATTCTTCCATCGCCGTAGTTTTGCCTTCGTAGGTCCATCCGCGGCGACCCCGCCTTATCCCCACAATGCACCGATGTAAACAAACCGTGACGTAGTTATGTCTGGGGCCCATTGCTAGCTAATTTTTGGGCCAATTAAGATATCACCTTGCAATATGCTAATCACCTGTACAGGATAGATTCAAGGTAGTAATTATCAAGGTGACACAGTTTACCTTTTTTTGTGAGTTACTTTGTGGTTTTGAGTAACTGTTGCATTAAGTTACCCCGTTGCATTGTAAGTTACCCCGTTGCATTGTAAGTTACCCCGTTGCACTGTAAGTTACCCCGTTGCACTGTAAGTTACCCCGTTGCATTGTAAGTTACCCCGTTGCATTGTAAGTTACCCCGTTGCATTGTAAGTTACCCCGTTGCATTGTAAGTTACCCCGTTGCATTGTAAGTTACCCCGTTGCACTGTAAGTTACCCCGTTGCATTGTAAGTTACCCCGTTGCATTGTAAGTTACCCCGTTGCATTGTAAGTTACCCCGTTGCATTGTAAGTTACCCCGTTGCATTGTAAGTTACCCCGTTGCATTGTAAGTTACCCCGTTGCACTGTAAGTTACCCCGTTGCATTGTAAGTTACCCCGTTGCACTGTAAGTTACCCCGTTGCACTGTAAGCTACCCCGTTGCATTGTAAGTTACCCCGTTGCATTGTAAGTTACCCCGTTGCACTGTAAGTTACCCCGTTGCACTGTAAGTTACCCCGTTGCACTGTAAGTTACCCCGTTGCACTGTAAGTTACCCCGTTGCACTGTAAGTGACCCCGTTGCATTGTAAGTTACCCCGTTGCATTGTAAGTTACCCCGTTGCACTGTAAGTTACCCCGTTGCATTGTAAGTTACCCCGTTGCACTGTAAGTTACCCCGTTGCACTGTAAGTGACCCCGTTGCATTGTAAGTTACCCCGTTGCATTGTAAGTTACCCCGTTGCATTGTAAGTTACCCCGTTGCATTGTAAGTTACCCCGTTGCATTGTAAGTTACCCCGTTGCACTGTAAGTTACCCCGTTGCACTGTAAGTTACCCCGTTGCATTGTAAGTTACCCCGTTGCATTGTAAGTTACCCCGTTGCACTGTAAGTTACCCCGTTGCATTGTAAGTTACCCCGTTGCATTGTAAGTTACCCCGTTGCATTGTAAGTTACCCCGTTGCACTGTAAGTTACCCCGTTGCATTGTAAGTTACCCCGTTGCATTGTAAGTTACCCCGTTGCATTGTAAGTTACCCCGTTGCATTGTAAGTTACCCCGTTGCACTGTAAGTTACCCCGTTGCATTGTAAGTTATCCTGTGGCGCTGTGACATGTGGCTTTGCGCTACCCCAGGCAGTTTTAGTTACCTATTTACTTAAGGGCTGTTTGAATGACCTATTTATCTAAGGACAGTTTTAGTTACCTATTTACTGAAGGGCTGTTTGAATGACCTATTTATCTAAGGGCAGTTTTAGTTACCTATTTACTTAAGGGCAGTTTGAATGACCTATTTATCTAAGGACAGTTTTAGTTACCTATTTACTAAGGCAGTTGAATGACTATTTATCTAAGGGCAGTTTTTAGTTACTATTACTTAAGGGCAGTTTGAATGACCTATTTATCTAAGGGCAGTTTTAGTTACCTATTTACTTAAGGGCAGTTTGAATGACCTATTTATCTAAGGACAGTTTTAGTTACCTATTTACTTAAGGGCAGTTTGAATGACCTATTTATCTAAGGGCAGTTTTAGTTACCTATTTACTGAAGGGCAATTTGAGTCGCCTATTTATCTAAGGACAGTTTAGTTACCTATTTACCTAAGGCTAGTTTTGAGCTACCTATTTACACGCTGAATTTCCTCTAGGACTAATGCGTGCAGGTTTCACGCATTCTTCTTCGCAGCCTTCTTTAGGTTTTTGTGTGTATAGGTAAAAGGAGGATGTGCAAGTATTAGGAAACCGGAAGTGCTTTGGAAGGTGCTTGGGAGAAGTAGATATCCCCCCCCCCTCTCTCTCTCTCTCTCTCTCTCTCTCTCTCTCTCTCTCTCTCTCTCTCTCTCTCTCTCTCTCTCTCTCTCTCTCTCTCTCTCTCTCTCTCTCTCTCTCTCTCTCTCTCTCTCTCTCTCTCTCTCTCTCTCTCTCTCTCTCTCTCTCTCTCTCTCTCTCTCTCTCTCTCTCCTGGTCTCTTCTTCCTACCTTCCTCTCAACCCCTTTTTGCTCCTCCCTCTCATCAAAATCAATACGACCAAGCGAACGAGAGAGAGAGAGAGAGAGAGAGAGAGAGAGAGAGAGAGAGAGAGAGAGAGAGAGAGAGAGAGAGAGAGAGAGAGAGAGAGAGAGAGAGAGAGAGAGAGAGAGAGAGAGAGAGAGCTAGCTTGCTGCAGTCGCTGTTGCGGCGAGTCAGCTGGTTGGTAGTGGTGGTGCGACTGCTTCAGGTGGCTCTGAACCAGAACAGGGGCCAAGAACCAGACAAGCAGGTCAAAAGAAGAAGTAAGCAATAGGGGCGTATAAATATGTATGTGTGTAGATATTTAGTTTATTTTACGGATCATGTATCCACATAGGTTTCCATTTTCTGACATTGATGATACACAATTTGCTGAATTATTTGTAGATTATTCTGGTATTAACATTCCTCTTGATTGTTATAGACAGTTGAATTTTTACTCCCGTCCCGACGGTGATGTCCATAGTGCGCTGGGTCTTCATGGCCACGATGAGGGACAGTTGGAAGCTGTGCATTCCTTCTCAGAGACTGAGTATTATCACCAACCAGAGTTTGAGCGTCTTATTGACAATAATCTTGATAGTTTAAAACTTTTATCTCTTAACATCAGAAGCATCCCCACTAACTTGGATACATTTATTGATAATTTCACTTACTTCATATAATTAATCAATTTCATTTTCTTTGCTTTTGTGAAACCAGGTTATCAAGTGACATTGAACATTTGTATAAGATCGAAGGGTTTAATTTATATACAAAAAACAGGAACCGTCAAGGAGGAGGTGTTGCCATATATATTAATAACAAAATATCATGTAATATTTTAGAAAATATCAGTGTTAATAATGACTGTTTTGAATTTTATTTGTTGAATGTCAACACGCAACTTCTTTTATTGTAGGACTAATTTATCGTAGGCCTAACTCTGACTTAGATTTGTTAATGATTATTGGAGGAAATACTGAGAACATTAAATTAACAAAAAAAAAACATGTTACCTATTAGGAGATATCAAATATTAACTTACTTCATTCGGAAAGTAACAGACAAATACAGGATTACACGGTATTCTTCATGGTCATGGATTTTACTCGTGTATTAACTTGCCAACAGAGTGGGGACTCAGGGTGCCTCAATCATTGATACATCTGGTCAAATCATTTCAATGTAATTACTAAGTCTGGAATACTAGCTACTGATATAACTGACCATTTGCACCTTTTATTATATGTACGGAAAAATTAAAGACGATATGAAGAAAACCATTACTTACAGAAGCTACAAGGATGTTGATGCTGAAGAATTGTGTAAAACAACAGAGGGATTATTAAGGAATGTCAGTTTACTAATGAGGCTAATGAAGATTTTACACAATTGATTAAATAATAACACTAGCAACAGATAAACATATTCCATGGAAGATCATAACAATAACCAGAAAACGACAAATGAAGCCCTGGATTACACATGAATTAGAATTGCTTATTAAAGACAGACACAAACTTTACAAGAAATTTACAAGAAGGCCACTCACCTATGGTAATGAATATAGGAATTTAAGGAATGTGGTTAATGCTAGATTAGACTCTGCCAAGAAGACATACTACAAATAAACTTAGTACAGCCTTTGGTAATAGTAAAATGATGTGGAATACAATTAATGAACTTTTAAACTCTAAGCAGACTAGAAAACGGACATTGATAAGCTATGGTAAACGGTGTGACTATATCACAGCCAAATGCAGTGTGTGATGAAATTAATAAATATTTTACTAACATTGGTCAACATTTGGATACAGCTCTACCTGTTCCAGAAGTATCCCCATCACAGTATTTGAGGGGTAACTTTCCCTGTATGAATCTGACCCCAACAACTCCAGAGGAAGTGATAAAAATCATCAAAGAACTGAAAGAGTCTAGTCCCGGTTACGACAATATTCATGCCAAGGTAATCAAACTTATTTCCCCTGCAATATCTACCATTCTATGTAAGCTGATCAATGAGTCGTTTCAGAGCGGCATATTCCCAAGCAACCTAAAAACTGCTAAAATCATCCCTATTTATAAAGGTGGAGATAAACTACAACCACATAACTACCGCCCAATATCACTATTATCTACTTTAAGTAAAATAATAGAAAGAGTGATGTATGAGAGACTTATACAATTCTTAGACACTAATAACATATTATCAAACAACCAGTTGGCTTCCGCAAAAATGTCTCACCACAAACAGCGATTGTTAAAACTCATGAACGATATTTGATTGAAAATGAAAAAGGTAAATTCACAATGGCAGTATTCCTTGATTTAACAAAAGCCTTCGATACAATAAATCATTCTATATTACTTAAAAAACTTGAATTCTATGGTATAAGAAACAGGACACTGAATTGGTTTCGAAGTTATCTATCAGGGAGAAAACAGTTTACTGAAATTAACGGTGTAAACTCATCCAATGAACAGGTATCAATGGGAGTTCCTCAGGGCTCCACGCTCGGACCTCTTTTGTTTCTGTTATTTATTAATGACATCACCACTTCTTCGTCACTATTGAATTTTATACTGTTCGCTGATGACACAACTCTTCAGTGGTGGGCAGCGATAAATTTTGCGATAAAGCGATAACGATAAAGCGATACATTTTTCCGCTAAGTCCTATAACGATAAAGCGATAAATTTCCAAAATAGCTTAAAGCGATAAGCGATAAATCCTGCGATAAATCCAAAAATACTCTAGTTTTGCTACTTATGCATTTAAAAACCTCTTTTTTACACTTAAAACACCATATATTACTTAATAAAAGACTAAAGGACCCGAAATTAACATTTTATTACTTTATAACAACATTTAATGAAGACAAATTAACAAACTATCACAGCACAACATCACAAACACAAAACAACAATTAAAACATCTCTCATCCTTCTCATCCCCCCCCCCCCCCCTTGGCACCTTGAACTTCTGCTTGAGGAGGTGGAGGTTTCCCTTCAGAAACACCAGGTACTCAAAGTTGTCCTCACTGAGGCACGCCCTCTTTGGCCTCAGGACGTCCCAGCTGTGCTGAATAATCGCTCCACTGCTGCTGAGCTTGGGATCCCAGTGTTGTACTTGATGAAGAGGGTCACCACTGGTCCCTATACTTTGCTGGGAAGTGCGACTTCTTCAGTGTTGCTGCAACAATTACAAATATTAATTTATATTATCGCAATATTACATTTGTTAGCGCAATTATCGCAACATTTTATCGCAACATTACATTTGCTAGTATGTAAGAACAAAAGCAATAAGTTTTAAGCACAATAGTCTTATTACCTCCTTGCTCCTCTTCCAAGCCAGCAGCTCCTTCTTGATGTCCTCTTCCAGGTCGTCCTCCTGGTCAGCCTGGGTTGTGTCACACAGCTCTGCAAATGGGTCGGCGCTGACCTCCTCAGCTCCTCCATTGCCTCCATGTCCTGGCTGTTGCTCTCTCTCTGTCTCTTGCCTGATGAGCGCCTTCATCTCCTTCACAACCTCTGGAAGATTTCTTCCTTTCATTTTGGGGGCCACAGAGTTGAATTTTGCGCGCGAGATGAAATGAACGCGCGAGGCGCACCTCAAAACGCAAAAAATATATAAAACTAATATATATTAATTAGTTTATTTAGTTAAGATAGCAATATACAATAAGAATTAAGATATATAAGTTAAACACACAAAGAAGCTTGGATCGCTGGTAGACAATGAAACACAGAGTGAGAAACAGATGCGCCAGTTTGGGGGGTATTCAAAGAAACTGACAACAGAAGCGCGGGCCGCCAGGCGCCTGGCCCCATCTGTTTGCGCGTAACAATGAGCCTTTTAACCTCCGCCCTAACGGTTTTTCGTCTTCTACTTTATCGCTGGATTTATCGCGGGAAATTTGAAAGCGATAAAAAATAAGCGATAAGTTTTTCCGGTCTTGCGATAAACGATAAGCGGAAATTTTCGGTTTAAAGCGATATTATCGCTTTATCGCATTATCGCTTTTTCTTATCGCAACGCCCACGACTGCAACTCTTTACCATTCTGAGCCTGATCTGCACACCCTTGAGAATCGGTTAATCAAGAACTAAATAATGTAGCTAATTGGTATTAGCTAACAGACTTTCAATTAATATAACAAAACCCACTTCATTATATTTGCAGGGAATAAAAATATTAGCAACAACACCTAGTAAAAATGGAAACTGTGAATTCAAAGATGTTTTTCAAAAAAAATTTTTTGGAATTATGATATGAAAAAGTTATTATGGAAGGAGCATGTGAAAACTATATTTATAGTAAAACTACGAGGTCGTTAGGAATATATATGAAATTAAAAATAATCTGTTAAAAGAAACATTAAACATATTGTATTACAGTTGATAATCCATACCTACAATATGTAATCTTATTTGGGCTCAGGTTTTAAAAACTATATTACAGCCCTTATTACTGCTTTCAAAAAAAGGGTCATTAGGATGATTTTAGGGGTAGGACGTTGGCATCACACAGACAACTTATTCGTTTAACATGGTGTATTAAAAGTTCAGGATATTCATAAGCTAGAATGTTAAAGTTTTTTCTCGCTAAGAACTCCCCAAGTCATTTATTGTTAGAGTATCAATAACATTTTTAAGACCTCCACGCCCACGATCAAAAGCCAGAAGGAGATTGTAACTACGAGGTGTCTCGAATGGAATAAACTCCGGGTATCTCTGAATACAAACAACTGTGTTTTTTTTTAAGATAAAAGAAAAAAAAATATCTTCAAAAACGGATTAAAATTCAGTTACTTTTAATCAGAGTAATATCTTGAAATGAAAAGAGTTTAAATGGGAAGTATTTTTTGCTGCAGCCTTAGAAATATTTTAATAATTTTTAGTATGTGTTATAAAAAAATAATATAAAAATCTACAACAAAAACAACAAAAACAGTGATAATGAATTTTAAGTATGTGGTGTATATTATTTGGTGTGAGTATAAGTAATATGTGTGTTATTTTTTGTATGGAATGTTGTTGTGTGTTTTTGATGCGTATGTGTGTATGGTATGTATGTATAGTGCATATGTATGTGTTTTGGGGGTTACGTGCGCGTACGTGTATATGTTTTTTGATGTATATATTGTATATGTTTTTTGTGTGTAGGGTTTTTTGGGTTTGTGATTATTGAATATGCGTATAAAATATTTCTAACTCTATGAAAAACCAGATAGAGTTACAGTATGAATAGGTGATGATTTTATTGATTATGTTTTCCCCAGGAATTTTGAAATTTACGTAGATTTTTTGGAGCTCTTAAAAATTTTAATTAAAGAGCTTGCCTTGATATTTTGAAATTTAATTTCTTGGGTTAAAGAGGGCAAATAAACAATTTTTACTTTTACTTTGCTTTGGGGAAAGAGAAGGGGGAGAGGGGAGGGAGAAAAGGGGGGGAGAGAAGGGGGAGAGAGAGAGAGAGAGAGAGAGAGAGAGAGAGAGAGAGAGAGAGAGAGAGAGAGAGAGAGAGAGAGAGAGAGAGAGAGAGAGAGAGAGAGAGAGAGGTGGAGGAGACAGACAGTGCGGCATGTAGACATATTGACACACATACCACACACACACACACAACACACACACACACACAGAGAACACACACACACACACACTCCGTAGTGTAGGGGTAGCACGCTCGGTTCACAACCGAGAAGTCCCGGGTTCGATCCCCGGGCGGAGCGGAAACAGTTGGGCTGTTTCCTTAAAACCCGAGCCCCTGTCCACCCAGCAGTGAATGGGTACCGGGTGTTAGGCGGGGTTTGTGACCTGCTCTCCGGGGTGGTGGCTTCGGCCAAAAACTAAGCACTAAGGATGAATGATAAAAAAAAAAAAAATTGTTGATATGGAGACGGGGCCATACGAGCGTTGCTCAGGCCCTGTAAAATACAACTAGATGAATACAACTAGATGAATACACACACACATACACACACACACACACACACACACACACACACACACACACACACACACACACACACACACACACATAAGGATATCGAATGACGAATATAATTAATAAGTGAAACCAAACTACGAAAAAATACGAAATGAAAAATCTGACCATTGATGTTACGAGTTAACAAACAAACAAATATACAAGTTGATTAATACATTGAATAAACCTCAAAATATAAATAAAAAATTCAATATATATATAAAAAGTTTACTTTATATGTACTTGGGGGGAAGAGAGAGAGAGAGAGAGAGAGAGAGAGAGAGAGAGAGAGAGAGAGAGAGAGAGAGAGAGAGAGAGAGAGAGAGAGAGAGAGAGAGAGAGAGAGAGAGAGAGAGAGAGAGAGAGAGAGAGAGATTGAAAATATTAAATAAGAGAGATAGAAACAGCAACTTATATATGAAGAGATTAAGAAGATAAGCTATTTATATATTTTATTAGTCTACCATACAGTTTCTTCAGTAATTCTTAAATGGCCAATAATGAGCCAAGCCGAACGACTACAGTGTATTGGAGGATAGATAGACGGGTAGATAGATAGATAGATAGATAGATACATAGATAGATAGATAGATAGATAGATAGATAGATAGACGGGTCGATAGATAGATAGATAGATAGATAGGTAGATAGGTAGATAGATAGAGATATATAGATAGATAGATAGATAGATAGATAGATAGGATGGATGGATGGATGGATGGATGGATGGATGGATGGATGGATGGATGGATGGATGGATGGATGGATAGATAGATAGAGATAAAATACAGGTGAGAAATCCGATAGATAATTCTTCAGATACACTAGATATTTACGAGCCATGAAGACCAGTTTGAGAGAGAGAGAGAGAGAGAGAGAGAGAGAGAGAGAGAGAGAGAGAGAGGAGAGAGAGAGAGAGAGAAGAGAGAGAGAGAGAGAGAGGAGAGAAAGATAGAGAGAGAGAGAGAGAGAGAGAGAGAGAGAGAGAGAGAGAGAGAGAGAGAGAGAGAGAGTGTACCAAGGATTCACTTTTAATTTCGCAAAGAACAGAAGAAACTTTTTTGGTCAATTCATTGGGAAAGTAAAGGAAATGGAGGGAGGGAGGAAGAGGAAGTGATAAAAGAAAAAGGGATGGAAAGGAAGCGAAAGGGAAAGGGAGGGAAGGGGAAAGGGAAAAGGAAGGGAGGGAAGGAAAGGAAAAAAAGGGGATAGAAGAGGAAGCGAAAGGAAGGGATAAAAGGGAAGGGAAAAGGGAAGGGAGGAAGAGAAAGGGAAAGGAAGGGATAGAAGAGGAAGGGAAAGGAAGGGATGGAAGAGGAAGGGAAAGGGAAGGGGATAAAGAGGAAGGGAAAGGAAGGGATGGAAGAAAAATGTAATAACAGGAAAAGGATAAGTATTGGCAAAATTAATTGTTTCGATAATTTATGATTTTTTCAACCCTTTTTTTTTCCCTTTTTTTTTTCCTTTTTTTTTTTTTATTTTTTTCCCTTTTTTTTGGCCCCCCTTTCCCCTTTTCCCCCCCCCCCTTTTTTTTTTCCCTTTTTTCCCTTTCCTTCCTCTTTTTCCCCTTTTCCTTCTCCTCCCCTCTCTTCTTCTCCTCTTTTCCTTCCTCTCCTCCTCTCCCCTTTCTCCCCTTTCCCTTCCTCCTTTCTTTTCCCCTTTCTTCTTCCTTTCCTTTTCCTCTCTCTCTCTCTCTCTCTTCTCTCTCTCTCTCTCTCCCCTCTCTTTCTCTCTCTCTTCTTCTCTCCTCTCTCTCTCTCTCTCTCTCTCTCTCTTTTCTCTCTCTCTCTCCTCCTCCTCTCCCCTCTCCTCTCTCTCTCTTCTCTCTCTTCTCTCTTCTCTCTCTCTCTTTTCTCTCCTCTCTCCCCCTTTCTCTCTTCCTTTCTCTTTTTCCCTCGTTTCTTGTTTACTATTGTGTTCCCTTACCCTCTTCGTCTTCCTTAATTTCCCTATTCTTGCTTCTCTTCTTTACCCTTTTGATTTTTTTTTTTTGTAACCCTTTTCCCATCGATCTTCTTTTTGTTATTTTGTATTTTGCTTTGGGTCCTTTTTCCTTCTTTTTTTTGCTTTTTCTTTCGCCTTCTTTTTTTTTATTTATTTTTTTTTATCACTTTGTTTTTTTTTTCATTTCCACTTTCCTTTTCTCGTTTTTTATTGTGATCTTTATTTTTTATTCCAACTTATTTTTTTTAAAGATTTCTAGTTTTTTTATTAGGCATATTTTCTTTACCGTCTTTCTGTTCACCTTTATTTTATTACTGTGTTTTCTTTCATGTCACGTTTCTATATATATATATATATATATATATATATATATATATATATATATATATATATATATATATATATATATATATATATATATATATATATATATATATATATATATATAATATATATATATATATATATATATATATATATATATATATATATATATATATATATATATATATATTTATTTATTTCCTTTCATGTTAATACGCTTTATGTAATCCATTATTTTTCGCGTGTATGATTTCCTTGTTTCTTTTTACATAAGAACATAAGAAAATAAGGAAGCTACAAGAGGCCGCGAGGCCTACACGTGGTAGTTCCTGTCACCTAACACTACCTACATCCACCTTTCATCCCCATCCATGAACCTATCCAGCTCCCCTTTAAAGCTCCCCAATGACTCAGCACTAACTACCTGTCTACTGAGACCATTCCATTCATTCACCACCCTATTTGTGAACCAGTTTTTCCCTATTTCCTTTCTAAATCTACGCTTTTCCAGCTTGAATCAGTTACTTCTTGTTCTACCCTGGTTAAAAGCCGTAAGAACTTTTCCTACCTCTGCTTTATTAAATCCCTTTATCCACTTAAAATTTCTATCAGATCGCCCCTTACTCTGCGTCTCTCGAGTGAGTGTAATTTTAATAACTTCAATCTCCTCTCATAACTAAAGTTACGCATCCCTTGTATCATTTTGGTCACCCTTCTCTGCACTTTTTCTAACAACACTATATCCATCCTGTAATATGGAGACCAAAACTGAACTGCATAGTCTAGGTGAGGCCTGACTAGAGCCAGATAAAGCTTTAGAATAACTTCCGCACTTCTACTTTTAACACTTCTGGTAATGAATCCTAATACTCTATTAGCTCTATTTCTGGCCTCAATACATTGTTTCCTAGGTCGGAGGTCTGGGCTCACCCTCACTCCAAGATCTTTTTCACCTTCTGATCTTTTCAGCGATACATTGCTTATGGTGTATCTATTACCAGGGTTTTTTCTACCAACATTCTTTTTGCTTATAATCGCCTTTTATTATTTACCTAATTTCCTTTTCCTTCTCGTTTCCTCTTCCTTCTCTTCTCTTCTTCATTTTCATCTTTATGTCCTACCATTTTATTTATCTTCTTCATTCTCACCATCTTTATATCTATCTATCTATCTATCTATCTATCTAACTATCTATCTATCTATCTATATCTTCCTATCTATCTTCTTTCTTGCCTTACTTTCCTCCATACTCATATACTTATGAATATTTTCTTTCCTATTCTATTATTTGTTATTGACTTGGCACATTTATCTTCCATTTTCTCTATTCTCTCTTACTGTTTTTTTCCTCAGCTTTCCACAACCACATTAACATTTCTTCGCCTTATTAATCTTTCCTTCGTTGCCTCTTTTTTTTTTTCCGGGCATTTTTGTTTTCCCTTTCCCCTTTTTGGGCCCCTTTCCCCTTTTACCCCCCCCTCCTCCCTTCCTCTTCCTCCCCTTTTCCTTTCCCCCTCCTCCCCCCTCCTCCTCCCCTCCACAAACACTTTCCAGTAAGAAAGGGTCCCCCCGGGAAAATTTTAAAAAAGAGTTCCCAACTTTTTTCTTTCTTTCATTTCAGGTTTTTCCCCCCTTTTAAAACCTTCCCCTTCTCTCTTCCTTTCCTCCCCCCCCTTTTTTTCTATTTGGGTGATGAAAATAGTGTGTGGGGGTGTGTTGTGTGTGTGTGTGGGGGGGTTTTGTGTGGTGTGGGGTGGGGTGTGTTTGTTTTGTGTGTGTGTGGTGTGTGTGTGTGTTTGTGTGTGGGTGGTGTGTGTGTGGTTGTGTGTGTGTGGGGTGTGTGTGTGGGTTGTGTGTGTGGGGGTGTGTGGGGTTTTGTGTGTGTGGTGGGTGTGTGTGGTGTGTGGTTTTGTGTGTTGGTGTGTGTGTGTGTTTTTAAAAACTGTTTTTAAGGGGATCACCCCAAATATATGAGGGAATTGAAGAGATAAAACAGTGGTAATTAAAATAATTTATATGAAAAAAACGGGCCTAGAAAGGAGGAAATGGAAATAAAGGAATAGTGAAGAGGAGAATGAAATAGGAAAGAGTTTCTTTGAAAAAAGGTTTGTAGAAGAGAAGAAGAGATTAGAGGGGATGAGAGAAAAAAATGCAAAAAAAGTGGGAGGAAAAAAGCCCCTGGGGGAAGAGAAATAAAAAAATAGGGAAAAGGGGAATTGCAAGGAAGGGAAAGAAGTGAGGAGGGGGAGGAGAAAGAAGTAAGTGGGGCGGAAAAAAAAAGAGGGGGAGAAAGGAAATGTGTGCAAGGAAAAGAGACTAGCAACAGGAAAAAGAGGAAAAGGAAAAGGGAGGAGACAAAAGGAAAAGAATGCGGAAAAAAGTCTTTGGGGGCACTTTAAACACTTGAAACCTTTAATAAAAGCTTACCATAATACATACGTTAAAAAAAGTTTTAAAAACATAATTTTTTGGGAAGCAGCCCTACGAAACCATACGGCTATTTGGGCAGCATTTTTCTGTAGTTTAACAAACAAGTTTTTTCTAGGACTCAAAAGCAATTAATAAAAAAAGAAGAAAAAAGAAAACAAAAAGAAAAAAAAAGGTAAAAAAAAAAAAAAAAAAAAAACCGGGGGGAAGTACATAGACAAATTGCCCCAAAAAAATTAAATTTTTAAAAGCAAAAAATGTTATTGTTGGGGACCAAAAAAATAAATCTACATGACCTCATTTGGAAAAAATATTAGAACAAATATTAAAAAATATTAAAAACCCAAATATTTGTCAGTAGGGACAATAAATATTTTTGGGATTTCCTTTTTTAAAAAAGAACATTAAATGTTGGGAGGGTTTAAAAAGAGTCCGGGGGGAATTTTCCATTCTTGGGGGCCCGGGGTAGGCTGGAGTGTTTAAAAAAAAAAATCAGGTTATGGTTTTGGTACAAAGGAGGGGGTTTACCCGTTTCGGGTGGGGGTTTTTGTTATGTTGAGGGAGCAAGTTTTAAAATATTGACCCCCGTAACTTTTTTTTGCATTTTATATTCCAAAACTGTAATTTGTTTTTTGGGCAAATAATTTCAAGAGGGTTTTATATTTTTAAATAAAGGGTGAGTAAAGACAAAAATTTGGCCCGAATTTGTAATGAAACCTAAATTTTTTCTTTTGTTTGCCGGGAAAAGGGGAATAAATGGGGGGGGATTTGGGGGTTGCACCAGACTGGAGTACAATATTGAAAGTGTGGCAATACATGGGCATTATAGAGAATTTTAGGTATATTATTAGGCATAAGGTCTAAGGCATAATTTGATATAATAGAGATACGATTCTAGACAATTTAAGACATAATTCATTAATGTGTGGTTTAAAGGATATGTTATCATCAAAAGTTACACCTAGTAGTTTGTGTTGGTTAGTTCTGTTGATGACATTGTTGTTGTATAACAGAGTAGGAAGAATTTTAGTCGCCTTAGTCGCTCCCTAGTTAGGGAGCAAAATAAGAGTAAATGAAAGGAGAGAAAGAATACGAAAGGAGAAGAAACGAAAGTATAGTAGAGAATCAGGTGAGAGAGAGAGAGAGAGAGAGAGAGAGAGAGAGAGAGAGAGAGAGAGAGAGAGAGAGAGAGAGAGAGAGAGAGAGAGAGAGAGAGAGAGAGAGAGAGAGAGAGAGAGAGAGAGAGAGAGAGAGAGAGAGAGAGAGAGAGAGAGAGAGAGAGAGAGACCATCTGGGAACGGAAAAAATAATTGCTAGGAAAAAAACCATGAAAACTGGGAATGCAAACATGACAACACATGCTCAAAAACCGGCTCAGGGCACTGCAGTAGCCAAATACACCACCACCAAGGAGATTACTTCCTCCTCCTCTTCCTCGTGTGTGTGGTGGGACGGAGGGGGAGGAGGAGGGGAAAGGGATAGGGTGTGTGTAGTGTGTGAGGGCCCAGCTTTACCCAAAGATCGGTCACTCAGTTCTAAGTTCTTTCCGAGAGGGTAACGGCTGGCGTTCACGTGTCCAGCGCGTGAGCAAGGCCATGGTGGACTGTCCTTATATCGCTCTATAGGAATGCGAGTCCCTGATTGGTGGAGAGCTGGAGGCGGCAACCAATCACTGGCCGGGATTACTCAGAGGAAGGCGGCGGCGGGTGAGGCTGGAGATGGCGCGGGTTCCAGGACAGAATGGAGTAAAGACGATGTGGTGGTAAGGGTGGAAATGCCTTCACATATCCATGCACACTAAGCCTTCAGTGCGTGATTTATTGTTTTATACCAACTCAACATTATTCTGTACTATGAAGGTGTTGGTGCGGCCAGCAGATTGGAACCAATGAGGTTGGAGTTGAGTGGTGAGGAAAAGACGCTACATAAGAGTCATTATTCCGTATTTACTCATGTGTATTGTTCCTTAACGACCACGAGGGTGAACCTCCAAGCTACGATACCTAGGACGGCGTTTCTTACCTTAATACAGCCAGCCCTGGTCAAATGACGCGAGAGGTGTGAGTAAGGATCTGACGGCATGACCAACCCAAGGAAGGTTTTGTCACGCTCTCAGAAAGCCGCGCTCTGGCCAAGCTCTCCCCAGGGGGATGAAGACACAGCCACAGAAGCGAAGGCTGAGTCCCAAGAACACGAGGAGGGGAACTTGGCCCTGTGATTAAGAAAACGCAGGCCTACGCTTCTGCCTGGGAGAGAGAGTCACAAAAAGGCCTGCCCCAAAGCGACAGCTGGCGCCTGGCCGCGGCGGTCTCCGGTGGCGACGAATGAGGCCGCGGTTGCTGTGGCGGGCGAGCCCGTGAAAGGAGCCAGCCGCCCCAACTGCCCTGGAAAGGAATTGTACGGACTTGTTTCAAACAACAGTCGTCGTGGCCTCTGGGACTGAATGTTCGTCTTGGACAGCGAAGATGCAGACGGAACAATGCGCTGAAAACTCCGTCATTATTCGCAAAATTAATCGAGGAGAAGAAAGGACCCAAAACACGCCGTAACAACTGAAACGATCAAAACAAACAAAGAAACAAAGACCCACGTAAAAAAAACGCCCATTTCGCCCCATCGCAACGCCCAGCAAAGACTGGCGTGGACAGGAGGTAAAGGCAACAAACAAGGTGTCCGTCAAGGAGCGGGCGCGCCATGTTTCGTCTGCGCCTACATGACGTGCCGCCTCCTGCAGCAGCCCGCGCGAGGTGGAAGCCAGGAGTCAACTGTACTGCCAAGGATTTAGGCGCCGGCACGTACGGCTCGTGTTGTATGGTGGGGACCAGACCACGCACGACGAGCTCGTTGTAAAAGTTTCTTGGCAATCAGCGTTGAACGGGCTGGTCGAGGAGGCGATCAAGCCTGCAGCAGCGAGTATGCCCGGCGTTGCAGCGGCTCCGGCGTCTGCGTCAAGGACGCGGCAGCTGGTCACGTATTACTCCGGCAACACCGCAACGCGTTTCTTCGAGGGGCCCTGCACCGTTTGTAGACATCAGGAAGGTGTTTCTGCAGGTGTCCCGGACAGGGACGCTGCAACGCATGGTGTGAGGCGGAGGCTTTGCACACAACGATATCAAGGGGCAATAATTCTTGTAGTCGTGAAGGATGAAAGCGCCCCATAGCAACGGTCATTGCCTTGGGCCCTCACCAAGCGCGGCCACCGAACGCAATCTACGCCAAGACGCGCCACACAGGCCGACGCTTCCCGTGGATCGCGCGGATGATGCGTACACCGCACCCTGCAAGCGAGGCCAGCGACGTGTACGGACTGGCAATCCTGATTGAGAAACACTCTAAGGCTTGCACCCGGGACAGGCCCCGTCACCCCTGGCTGGCCGAACTGGTGGCGTGGGGCGCGGGGCTCGAAGCCGTGACCCCAGCCAGGGCCGGGTCCTGGTTAGATCTCATCGCGGTGCTGAAGGAGGTGCTGCAAGGGCAAAGGACATCCCGAGCCTCAGCGTCAACGAGTAAGCGTGCTGGTGCTGTTTTACCAGCACGAAGCAGCGACCGAGTGCGGCCTCCAACGCGCCGCACGCCACGGGAAGACAGAACAAGGCACACAAGGCAAACAGAAACAGAAAGCCTTGACTTGCCTTGAGGAGACAAAAACAACAGCATTGAGCGTCAACATGACCTGTAGCGTGGTCAAGGACGCACGCCTGCATCCTGAGAAGCTTTCATCTCAACGCTGAACAAGCCTCAATCACTTCATGCGTGACTCACACTGTACTGTCCATTGTGTCAACAAACCCAGCTTCACTCCTTGCTCTCTTCAGCTGGCTGAATGTTCTGCATTTATTCATGTATGACTATGATAAATATTGTATTCTAATATTATTATATCGGTATCTCTACTACTACTATTATCATTATATAATCATTATATATTATTTAACTTTTTTCTTTCTTTAGTGCTATTATTTCATCATTTCAGTTATATATATATTCATATCTAATCTGTATCAATATATAATTATCTATTTTTCATCTCCTCCTCTTCTCCTTCTCTTCTCTCTCTCTCTCTCCCTTTCTCCCATCTCTCGTCCTTTCTCCTCTCTCGCCTCGCTCCTCTGCTCTCCTCGCTCTCTCTCTCCTCGCTCACTCTCTCCTTTCACCACAAAATGACGTTCCCCCACGCCGGATACGAAGGTCGGATATGCAGTTGCCTTCAGATAATTGGATTCCAAGATATGCACCTTCGGTTTTCTTCAAATTTTGTTGTTTTGTCATTTCAGATAATTGAATTTTTTCTTTCTCTCTCTTTCCTTTTTTTTCGTGCAAACATTATTTTTCTGAGGTGGATTTTTCCTTTCATTATTCGTATTTTTTTCTTTAGGTTTTCGTGTTTTATATTTGTTTATTTTTAGGTTTTTTTGTTTCGTGTTGTGTTTTATTGCATTTCCATTTCATGAGTTGTTGTTTGCCTCGAAGTCTTGTCTTGTATATTGCAATGGTGCTTTCAGATCTTGATGGATTATTGTCATGTCCTTTGTAACTCTTTCTCTCTCTCTCTCTTCCTCTCTCTTCTCTCTCCCTCTCTCTCTCTCCTCTCTCTCTCTCTTCTCTCATTCTCTCTACTCTTCTTCTCTCTAGGGTGGCGCGGTTGGTAGAATCACGGACTGGTGTTGCAGAGTCCCTGTGCCTTTGGTCAGCGGTTCGAGTCCACCAAATTCGTCCTGGTTTGTTGGTGGCGCTTTGTATAGTCAAAAACCTTGTAGTTGGTACTTGCAAAGTGTCTAGATAGGATCAAAGTATCTTATCTCTATCTCTCTCTCTCTCTCTCTCTCTCTCTCTCTCTCCTCTCTCCTCTCTCTCTCTCTCTCTCTTCTCTCTCTCTTTCTCTTTCTCTCTCCCCTCTCTCTCTCTCTCCTTCTCTCCTCTCTCTCCTCTCTTCTCTTTCTCGTTCCCTTGTCTTTCTGTATGTGTTTAATTGTTTTCTTTCCTTTCCCTTGCTCTTCTTTGTCTCTTAGTTTTCACATTCCCTTTCTCTACTCCCTTCCTCTTTCCCTGCCTTTCTTCCCTTCCTTTCTTTATTTCGTTCCCTTCTTCCCTTTTTCCTCCCTCTCACAGTTCTCTTCCCTTCCTTCTTCCCTTTCACTTTCTTTCTTCCCCCCCTTTCTTCCCATTCTTCTTCCCTTTTCCCTTTCCTCCTTCCCGTTTTTCCCTTTCTCTTCCTTCCCTTCTCCTTCTTCCCTTCTTCCCTTTTTCCCTTCCCTTTTCCCGTTTTCCCTTCCTTCTTCCATTTATCCCTTTCCTTCTTCCCTTCCTTCCTCCCTTCCCTTCTTCCCTTTTTCCCTTCCCTTCTACACTTTTCCCTTTCTTTACACTTTTTGTTCGTTTACAGACGTGTGGTGGCGTTAATACTTACATTTATAGCCATAATATGACACAGATAAGACACAAAATGACACAGACTCTCCAGATAGACCCCTTCTAACTTTCCTGAAATCATGGATGTAGAAATGTA
Source organism: Chionoecetes opilio (assembly GCA_016584305.1). Lineage (NCBI taxonomy): Eukaryota > Metazoa > Arthropoda > Malacostraca > Decapoda > Majidae > Chionoecetes > Chionoecetes opilio. Next base: position 87,629 of record JACEEZ010013541.1, on the reverse strand, counting down.
AGTATTAACCCCCGGAAACAAAAATTGTCCCGACTTTACTGTCCTGGTACTTTCTACACCAGATTCAGGAAAGTTAAAAGGTTCTGGAGAGCTTGTATTTTGTGCCCATCTTTAGTACTTAGTTCTATCAAGTGGTACACATTTTTTTTATTTACTGAGTGCGTCCCTGTCGTCCCCAAAAATAGCGAAATTGAACGTCATATTGCAGAACAGATAAAAGCTGAAAAGGGGCTATGCTGGAAGAGTGGCAATAAAAAGTAGTGCTATAATTCTTTTGCGGTGACTCTATAAATTTACTGTTATGTCAGTGTAAAGTAGAGCTATTTAAACAAAGGTAAACCAATTACATGGAAAAGTGGAAGAGGTAAAGGGATGATACCAAAAAAAAGACAGTGGCATAGTCCACACACCAATAAAAATTTGGAGTCTTTTTGTGCCCATTCCTGTTGATGCTGTAAGTAGCATTTGGGGTACAGTGAGCTGCGTGAGCCGTGATGCCCGGCTGTGGGGGGGTGTGTCGTATCTGGTGTATCAAAAGGGGTGCAGGTGTTGGCGTTAAGCTATGTAAGCAAATGTTGAGGGTTACCTGGTTGGGTTTTGCGTGTGACGGCGTGTGCTGAGTTGAAAATGGAGCGCCGTTGGGGAACGTGTTGACCGTGCTAGGTATGTGGATATGGAAAGTTTAAACAAAAGGGCTTGAGATATTTCTTTGTTAGTATATATAGTAAATATATAAAATTTTAAATAGGTGTAAATATTTCAGTGGACTAAAAGGTCAGTTGTGAGAGTGATTTGGTTATTGGGGCTGGGGACATGACTGCAGGTTGGCGACTGTACGGTTATCTAGGTAGTGGAGTGAGGTACTGGTTATCTAGAGAGTTGCTTACAGTTCTAAAAATCGGTGAAGGTACCCCAAATCTAGGAAATACGTTCTGGGTCCGAGAACTTAAAAGGAATGGCATAGAATATTCCTGATATTCTAATTTTTAAAAGCGAGAAGTGGCCGAGTAATCTAAGGGTTATTTAATTACTGAGTATTTGAATTTAACTTGGTCGTCTATACTGTCTTAGTTTCTGTAGTGTTTATGCCTGGCTGGGAATAGCCTTGGGAATAACAGTGAGGGGTACTACTAGCCTCAATAGTAATACATTAATATACAAGACATTTTGTTTTTATTTCTAGCAATTATACCGTCTTGCTTTCTATGTTTGGCACTATTTAGTTTTTAATTGCATTGGGAAGTATATGTGAGGTCCAATACAGTAATATACAAAGTGATTTTAATAATAGTACACTAGAAATAATACACAATAGTAATATAAAAATTCATTTAACTATTTTTTTTATTTCTAGTTATTTTTTCACGTACCTTACATACATTTAGTACTCGTTCCAAAAATTCCTAAGTATAATTGTAATTTCACACGTAGCTTGGTGGGCAATAAAACACATGGTCGCCATGGTTCCTTTATCAGCAAAGGAACCATGACTTAACCCTTCACATTACTCGCGTAGGAATACTTAATGGTTTTTCATAAGAGGCTAACCCGTAATCACCAACGCCAAGCTGTTTTTTTTTTGTTTTTTTTTACGTTGGAGCCTATCGGTGTAGCGCCTATAGGTGTAGCGCCTATAGGTGTAGCGCCTATAGGTGTAGCGCCTGTGGGCAATTTTGTTTTTCACAAGTAAGAAAATCATCTTTGCTAAAAACTAGAGGCTATAGGCTTTGTTTGTAAATATATCACAACCTCCCAGGCCTACAGTCCACTATAGAAAAAAAATATCTCCATTTGAAGAAAAAAATACTTATTGTCTGCAGGGTAGGGGATGGCAGCTAGTTTTTTTTTTTTTTTTTTTTTTTGCCAGTCCCTTTTGATGTTAAAATAATAAACATTTCAATGGTGCCGATTACTTGATAAAACTGCAATTCTTTTATATGAAAACTGTACAATGACATATATTTTTCTCGCGGCATCGTGTTTTCATTGATATTTCAAGCGTATTCCCGAGGGCTTCGGCAAATCCTTAGCCTTTGTTGTACCGGTAATAACTTATTTCCTCAAACAATACACACCATAATCGTCCTTAGAGGCCACAAAGGTTACTACTCAGTTAATTTATATACAACAATATTTTATGTAATAAAAAGCAACTCTTCAATGCTTTGTTGGCTCTAAAATAATATATACTGTACTAGGAAATAGACGTCCACACTAAAGATGTGGAACGTGTCCAAGCTCGCACAGGCTAAAGTCAACTTTTTAAATACCCTCACCTTAAAATACTGTCTGTCTACTAAAAGTAAAGTAACCAGTAAAATAACTCAAAAACTATGAGACGTTCGTAAAAATAGTACAGAACATAAAAGATGGAGCTAGTTAAGATCTTTATAATGAGCTTTAGTAAAAAAAAAATTGAGTTCAAGTAACCGAGAAAATAGCACTTTTGCGCTTTTTACAAAAACATTAATTTACTCGTAAACTATATGAGATAATGTATTACGGATTGCAGCACTGGATATAACTCATCAACCTTCATAGCTTTGCTTCTATACAGTTCTCTAAGACTAATAATTACGCAGTAAAATGAGGAAAACGTGTTTGACAAAAATCGTCGGTAATTTTCAGCGGCCCAGAAATCCATCAAAAATATTTCCGCCAGCGCTCCGTGACTGGCGGCCTGAGCCCTTGCGACAGTGCTGTTACAGTGGCGGGAATACCAGTGAGCCGCGTTAGGAAGCAGGAATAACACGGCAGAGCACATTTAGAGGCAAATTATTAAATCAATAAGTATTTTTTTCCTTTCTTTTCAATACTACTAGGCCAATAGGGTGTTTTTGTGTTTATATATTCTATTATATTGATTTAGACTTATAATTGACGTAAACCGGGTATTGGGTCATGACCTAAGCGGGGTAAGGATAAAAGGGTCGAGATAAAACACAATCATATACTATACTCGTATTCGTAAAAGTCATGGATACTAAGCCCTTGACGGAAAACATTCACTTAATACTAAAAACGCATTTCACTATCATATTTCTAAGTTACTTATTTAACCCTTCACGCCCAGATCTTTCCTTGGCTATATAAAATTGTCTGTTGTTAGCCATAAAATTACGAAAAGTAACTGAATATACCAAATTAGCTAGTGGACAAGGATACTAAACATGTTATAGCTATAAATTATTACTTATATTCACTAACAATCGTCCAATGGTACCCAAATTACAATGGAAATTACGTTCTGGGCCTCAAGGGGTTAAAGTCATGGATATACAACCCTTTGCGAAAATCATTCACTTAATACTAAAAACATCTATTTTCACAATCGTATTTTTACGTTAGTTATTTAAGATGACAAAATAGAACCAGAAAATACAAATCTATCTTTCCACATACATAACCTTGACCATATTTTTTGTCATCCCTCATTTTTTTCTCTTTTTCCTTTTCCTTCCCTCACTCCCCTTCCCTCATTCGTATTCTTTTCGTGGCTACTTTTTTACCGGTCAAACTTTTTCCTTCCCCTCTCTGCTCCCAACCCTGTTTTTACTCATGCCAATTCTTCCCAACACTTTAACTTGCCCTTCTTGCCTTACCTGAACTTCCCGTGTTATTTCCTTCTACACTTCACCCTATCTTGCCCTATCCTGTCATCCCTTTCTACTCTCTCTCTCTCTCTCTCTCTCATTTTCCCTTGCCCTGGTGTGTCGAGTCGAAATAGTCTTCACAGTTCAACAGCGCGACATAAAACCGGTATTTCATTGGTCGCCGGGATAAACTGCCATTTTCTCTTCTCTCTCTCTCTCTCTCTCTCTCTCCTCTCTCTCTCTCTCTCTCTCTCTCTCTCTTCTCCCACTCCTCTTTTCTCCTCTCTCTCCTTACCGAGCACGTAAATACAGCGGGGCGGCAGTGTTGTGCTTCCCTGTTATTTGGTTCAAGTAATCACATGATGTAAACAGTCGAGGAGGCGCAGTCGCTGAGGCCCCGATGTACTTACTACCCGCTCGTGTGTGGATAATTGTAAAATACAGTTTATTACATTATCAACTTACGCTGCCACATAAACACTGCTTTAATGCGCCGTCTTGAAAACATTTGGCAATCTAAAGAGCGTTGTAACTCCCAGATTCGGTCACAAATTTAAGTGTCCCCCGAAAACCATGCCGCGGAAAATTTAGGAGGTTTTTAGGGAACGGGGTGGATGAGATGGTTACTCTGTCATGGAAGGAGGGAGGAAGGGGAAGGGAAAAACCAAAAAAAAAACCCTTTAACTTAAAACCTTCCTATTTTTGCATTTTTTTTCCCCCCTTTTTTTTCCCATTTTTTTCCTTTTTTTTTTTTTTTTTTCCCCCCCCCTTCCCCCTTTTTTTCTCCTTTTCCCCTTTTAAATTCCTTCTTCCTTTTTTTTTTTCCCTTTTTTCCTTCCCCTCCCCTTTTTCCCCCCTGTTTTTCTCCTTTCCTCCCCTTTTTCCCCCTTTTCCCCACCCCGGGGAAATTTCCCCTTTTTTTCCCCTATTTTGGCCTTTTTTCCCCTTTTTCTCTCTCTCTCTCTTTTCCCCCCTCTCTCCTTTCCCCCCTTCCCAATTTTCCCCCTTTCCCCCCTTTTTCCCTTTTTTATTTCAAACCCTCCTTTTCCCCCTTTTCCTCCCCTCTTTTTTTCCCCCCCCTTTTTCTTCCCCTTCCTTTTCCCTTTTTCCCCTCTTTTTTCCCTTTAAATTTTCCCCCGGGGGGTTTTCCCCTTTTTTTTTTAAACAGGGGAAAAAGGGGGGGGGGGTTTAAGTTTTGGGAAAAAAACAAAAAATTTTGGGGGGGGGTAAAAAATTTTTTTTGGGGGGGGAAGGGGGGGGAAAAATTTTTTAAAAAAAAGGGTGAAAAAAAAAGGGGGAAAAAGGGGGGGGGAAGGGGGGTTTTAAAAAAAGGGGGGGGGGGAAAAAAAGGGGGGGGGGGGGAAAAAGGGGGATGGAAAAAAAAAAAAAGGGGGAAAAAAGGGGGGAAAAAAATTTTTTAAAAGGGGGGTGGGAAGGGGGTTTAAAAGGGGGAGGGGAAAGGGGGGGGGGGGGAAAGGGAGGGGGAAAAGGGGGGGTAAGGGGAAAGGGAGGGGGAAAGGGGAAAAGGGGGGGGGGGGGTTGGGGGGGGGGGGGGGTAAAAAGGGGGGGGGGGTTAAGGGGTGAAAAAAGGGGGGAAAAAAAAAATTTTCATCAAATTGATCAAAAATTTCAAAAAATGGGGGAAAATTCCTAAAGTTAATTTAATGGTGGCGTATTTTTGGCCAAGGGCGGTTTAAAAAAGGGGGAAAAAACCCACCCCCCATCCCAAAAAAAACGACCTTTTTTTCCCGGGAGGTTTTTTTCCTTAAATTTTCCCAAAAAAAAAAACCCCCCCCTTTTTTGCTTTTCCCCCCCCCAAACATTAAAAAAAAAACCCACCCAACCGCTATTTCCCCTTTTTATTTCCAACGTTGGATTCCCAAGGTTGGGGAAATATAAAAAAAAAGGAAACAAAATTTTTTTTCCCCCCCCTTCCTTCGAAAAGGACCCTTTTTTTTTTTGGGGGAAAAAAAAATTTTTAAAAAAAAATTTTTTAATTTTTTTTTTTTTTTTTTTTTTTTTTTTTTGGGTTGGGTTTGGTTTTAAAAAATTGATGGGGGGGGGGGGAGAAAAAAACCCCTTGGCCGGGGAAAATTCCTTGTTTTTGGGGGAAAAAAAAATTTTTTTTTGGGAAAAAGGGGTTTTTTGGGGGGGGTTTTTTGTTTGTTTTTTTTGTTATTTGTTTTTTTGTTTTTTTGGTGGGGTTTTTTTTAAAAAAATTTGGGGGGGGTTTTTTTTGTTTTTTTTGTTTGGTTTTTGGGGTTTTTTTTTTAATATAATTTTCCAAAATTGTGTGGGAGTAGGTCTCCCCGCCATTCCCTTAGGGGGGGGGAAAAGGGCATTTGGGTTTTAAGGGGTTTTGGGTTGTTTTGTGGGGGGTGGGGGTTTGGGGTTTTTTGGGGAATTTTGCCCCAATTTTTAAAACTATTTAAAAAATTTAAACCCATTTTTAAAAAAGGGGTTTAAATTTAAAAGAAAAAAAAAAATTTTTTTTTTTTTGGTTAAAACTAAACCTATTTTTTTTTATGCAGAGTTTTTCAAGGGTTTTTTAAAAAAAAAATTGCATTGAAAAAGGGGAAAAATTTTAAATTTAACAAAATATAATTTCTGACACCCCCGAAATGAAACAATTTTAATCAAATCATTAAAAAAAATTTTTAAATTTTGAAAATGCCTTTTTTTTTTTCCCTTTTTAAAACAAAAAACCAGATTTGAAAATAAAAAAAAACAAGCAGAAAAAAATTTTTTTAAAAATAAAAAAATTTTGGAAAACCAAAAAATGCATTTGTTTTAAAAATATTTTTTTCCCAAATGAGTATTAAAACCATATGATCATTAATAAATTTTAACCCAGAATTTTTTTCCCGAAAACTTACCCCGATTTTAAAATAAAAAAAAATTTTCCCCCTTTTTAATTTTTTTTTGAAAAAAAAAAATATTAAAAAAATTAAAATCAAAAATTTTCCCTGGGAAAATTGGGCCCTTAAAACTGGGGTCAGTTTTCTTTAAAAATTTTAAAACCCCAACCCCAAATTAAAAGATTTTCCAACCAAAAAAAATTAAAAAAAATTTTAAAAAACCAACCCAAAATAAAATTCCCCAAAATTTTTTCCTCTCCCTCTTTTTTTTTTTTTTCCCCCCCTTTTTTTTTCCCTTTTTTCCCCCACGATTTCTTTAAAAAAAAATTTATAAAATTTGGGCCAAACCCCCCAAACCCGTGGAGAGGGACAAGAGGCCCCCGGGTAAAAACAAAGGTTTTAAAAAAATAGTTTTTTCCCCCCCCCCTTTTTCCCCCCCCTTTTTCCCCCATTTTTTTTTTCCCCCCCCCTTTTTCCCCCCCCCCGCCCCCCCCCCCCCCCCCCCCCTTTTCCCCCCCCCCAAAAAGGGGCTTTTAAAAAAAAAAAAAGGGGGGGGGAAGGGGGAGGGGGCATGGAGAGGGGGGATATGAAGGAAGGTAAAATTAAATGGTAAATTAGTAAATTTTTAATTTTACCCCTGAAAAAGGCAATCCTTTTGAAAATGGGTTTTAAAATTAGGGAGGGGAAAAAAAAAAAGGGGGAAAAAAAAAAAAAAAAAAAAAAAAAAAAAAAAAAAAAAAAAAAAAAAAAAAAAAAATAAAAAAATTAAAAAAAATTAGAAATGGGTAAAAGGTGGTTTTTAAAAATTTTTAAAATTTTCCAAAAATAGCAAAAAATTTTTAAAAAAATTTAAACCAATTTCCCCCCGGGAAACAAAAAAAAAATTAAATAATCCACCTCCTTTTTAACAAAAAAACCCCCAAAACCCTTTTATTGTATAAAAAACCCCTTTTACCTTTTCCTCAAAATAATTCAAAAATTTAAATAAAAAATTTTTTTTTTAAAAATTAAAAAAAATTGTTTGGGTTGTTAAAAAGCTTTTTTTTTTACGGGGAAAAAAAATTTCATTATATTTTAACACCCAGGAAACTAGTTGGTTATTAAATTAAAAAAATTAATTTAGTTTAAAGGAAAAAAAAAAAATTCTTATTAAGGAAACCCAAACAAATTTTTTGTTAAATATTTAAACAAAAAAAATTTTTAAAATTTTTTTAAAAAAAAATTTAAATTTTCCAAGGGAAATCCCAAAAAAACCTTTAAAAAAAAAATTTTTAAAAAAGGTTTTTCCAAATTATAAAAAAAAAAATTAAAATTTTGGGATTGGGGTTTAAAAAAAAAAAAAACAATTCTCTAAAAAAACCCAAACAACGTTTCATTTTTTAAGAGTGAACGAAAATGCCACTTAGATATAGTGTTCATTATAGAAAAAAAAACTCTAAAAAAATTGGGGGAATGGGTTTTAAAAAAAAACCCCAAATTTTTTCCCAAAAGAATAAACAAAAAACCACCTTGGCTCCTGCCGTTTTGCCATGAACGGGAAACCCTTTTTTCATATCAAAACTTTAAGGTCTTTCCCCAAAAGCCTGGAAAGAACCGTAAACAAAAGGGTTTTTTAATTTTAAAGGGATCTATATTAAACAGAATTCTTTCATTTTTTTCTTTTGTAAACTTTTGCTACCCTTTTTTCCATGGTTATGTTTTTTTTAAATTTTTAAATTTATTTATGTTTTAAAAAATTAAATTCTTTTTTAAAATAAAAAAATTTTTTTTAAATTTGGGGTTTTTTATTTTCTTTTTTGACAAAAAAAAAGGGAAAATCATATTGGCAATTGACTTTTTTTTTTTAAAAACCATTTTGGTCCCCCAAAAATAACCCACTGTGACCCCAAATCTACAATTTCCCAACTGTGATTTAATTTCCCCTTTTGGAAAAAATGTAAAAACCAACCCCCCAAAAAGGGGGGAAAAAAAAAAAGGGGAAAAAAAAACCCCCCAAGAAGAAGGAAAAAAAGAAAAAGGGGGGGGGGGGGAAACGGGAGAATTAAAAGGGAAATTTTTGGTGGGGGGTCCGGTAGATAGGGGGACTAACCCACCTTGCCCGAGATACACTTTTTTAAACGATTCCCCTAGCCAGGACCCCCAAAAACTTAAAAAGGGAAAAAATTTTTTTGCCCGTAAACAAAATTTCCCAATACTTTCTTAAAACCAAAACTTTTAATTAAAAAAAAATTTTTTTCTTCTTTTTTCCTAAAAAAAAAATTCTCCTTCCGCCCTGGTGGTGGTTGGTGGGCGTGGGGGGTGTCTGTTTTGTGTGTGGGGGGCGGGGGGGGGGGGGGGGGGGGGGGGGGGGGGGGGGAAAAAAAGGAAAAGGGAAAAAGAGAGGGGGGGAAAGAGGGGAGGGAGAGGGAGAAGAGAGAGAAAAGAGAGGGGGGAGAGAAGAGAGAGAGGGAGAGAGAGGGGGAGGAGAGGAGGGGAAGAGGGGGGAGGAGAGAGAGAGAAGAGACCTGTCCCTTTAATTTTTTTTGGCGAGCACTGACGGGTTTTTAAAAACTTAAAACTTGGAAAAGGGGGGAAAGGGGAAAAGGGAAAAAGGGAAAAGGAAGGGAAGGGAAGGGAAGGGGGGAAGGGAGGAAAGGGGAAAAAGGGAAGGGAAGGGAAGGGAAGGGGGGGGAGACCAGCGCACTCAGTAAAGGGGTAGATGGTTATTTTTTTTGTGTCTATTTTAAAAGGGGTACAAAGGGGAAATAGGGAAATAGGGGTTTTATTTGAATTTTATCACAAAAACAACCCCAATTTGTTTCACGTGCCAAAAGCATTTGGGGGAATTTCATGAGATTTAAAATGTCAAGATTTTTCATCAAAAAATAAGGGTCCCTTATTATTTTTTGAAAAATCATGTTTTTTTTTTTTAAAAAACTCAAAAACTATGAGGCTTCGTAAAAAAAAGTACAGAAAAAAAAATGGAACTGGTTAAGATCTTTATAATAGCCCGTAAAAACATTTTGAGTTAAAAAACCGAGAAAAAGCACTTCTGCGCTTTTTACAAAAACATAATTTATCGTAAACTATATGAGTAATGATTTCGGGTTTCAGACTGGATATAAATCATCAACCTTTATAGCTTTGCTTCTATACAGTTTTTCTAAAACTAATAATTCGCGTAAAATAGGAAAACGTTTTGACAAAAACGCGGAATTTTCAACGCCCAGAAAACCCTCAAAATATTTCCGCCACCCCCTCCTGATGGGGCCTGAGCCCTTGCGACAGTGCGTTCCCGTGGCGGGAATACCGTGAGCCCCGTTGGAAGCAGGAAAAACACGGAGGCCCATTTTTAAAGGGAAATTTTAATCAAAAATATTTTTTCCTTTTTTTTCAATACTACTAGGCCAAAGGGTGTTTTTTTGTTTTATATTCTATTATATTTATTTAGGATTAAATTGGTAAAAAGGGGATTGGGTCTGACCTAAGCGGGGTAAGGGTAAAAGGGGTCAGATTTAAAACACAAATCATATACATACTGTATTTGTAAAAAATCATGGAACTAACCCTTGCGGAAAACATTCATTTACTAAAAAGCATTTTAATCATATTTTTAAGTTTCTTATTTAACCCTTCACCCCAGATTTTCCCGGCTATATAAAATTGTCGTTTTTAGCCATACAATTTCGAAAAGTAACGAAATTTTCAAAAAGTTGGACAAGGAACAAACATGTTTTTTAGCTAAAAAAATTTTTATTATATTTACTAAAAATGTCCAATGTACCCCAAAATTTCAAGGAAATTACGTTTGGGCCTCAAGGGGTTTAAAATCGAGCGAGGAGAGCGAGAAGGACGTTATTAAAACTTGTCTGTATACCTCGGGGGAAGAAAAAATTTTTATTATTATTTTTAATGAAGAATGAAGAAGCATGAAGCAGAAAAATTTCAAAGAAGAAAATTTAAAAAAGCAGCATGATGCAAAAAAAATAAGAATGGCTGATGTGAGGGGCGAACAAACTGATGGCGCCCCCGGGGTTCCCTGAGGGACTCCCCCCTAGAGGGTGGGCTTGGTGGGCAAAACGTCTGTAATCTTTTACCACTGAGGGGAAAATTTTTCCACGGGGGACAAAAGAACTTGGGAACCCTGACCTCACCAGTCTAGCGCCCCGCCCCTGGTCCGCTTTTCACCAACAATCTCTTACGCAAAGTAGAATATGGGATTTAAATAGTTTTATATAAAAACAACCAAAATTTGTGGGGCAGCATGCCGAGAATAAAATGAACAAATTTTCCAAAAAATCGGAAATATCCAATTTTCTTTTTTTTTCCCAAATACTTAATTTTCCCCTGGAAAATTATGGAAAAAATCGGTATTTTCGATTACCTTGAAAAATTGTTCCTATTAGTTCTCGGGCATGCTGACCAAGAATCCGGGGTTAGTTTTTATATAAAACTATTTTTAATCCCTATTTCAGGCCATTCACATCACATTTTTGCACGTGCCATCCAAGGTATTACCCCCCACCGGGGAAGCTTTAATATTATTGTTATTTTTGGTTAATGCTGGAATATAATGTTTTGCTGTCAATCTTTCCCCTTTTTTTCCCCTTTAAAGGACGAAAAAACTTGGCTTTGGGGAAAACTGTGACTGGCCCGCTTTTCAAAAAAACAAATAGATATGATAAAATTTTTTTTAATAAAAAAATAACATTGTTCAAGGAAACTTTATATGCATTCAAAAAACAAGTATCCAATAAAAATATGAATTTGGAAAATATAAAAATTCTATTTTTTACCTTTAGTCTTTAAAAAATTTTTCAAGAGGGAGGATAAAAAACCTCCCCAATAAATTGGCCCACCCCACCCTTTTTTATTTTTTCGCTTTTAAACCCGGAAACTAAGTGGGTTTTGTGTATCATTTTTTTTGGCCCTTTCCTTTTTCTAAAAAAAAAACCCCTGTGGGGAAAAGGAAAAAAGCGCCCTAGGTGAACACAGAGTTTTCCCCAACTTTTAATAAAATAAAATGAACTATCAGAAAGAAAATTTATGATTAGAAAGACCAACACTACAACCCCCAAAAAAATAAACGGTAAAATAAAAAAACGGAATTCTTTTTTTTTAGGGCTTTAAACCCCCCCTTTTTAGGAAGGACCCCGCTTTTCCCGGCCCCAAATCCCAAAAACACCCCCGGGAAAATAGTTTAAGGAAATGCTCGATGTGCTTTGCGTCTTTCTGAAATTAAGCACAAAAAAAACAATTTAAACCGTCTATTTAAAACTGCCCAATTCTAACTTAAATAACTGAAATACAGGCCCCTTTTTTAGTATGGCACCAACCACCTTTGGGCAGCCCCGCGAAAATAAAAATAAATTTTTTTCAGGGGGAAAAATAAAACCCGTGGGGGCAAATTTGTTTGGGGTTTTGTGGGGGGTTTTTTGGGGGTTTTTTGGGTTGTGTTTTTGGTTGTTTTGGGGTGTTTTTTTGGGGTGTTGGTTGGTGTGTGTGTGTTTTGGGGTTTGGGTTTTGGTAAAAAAAAAATTATTTTTCCTTTAAATTTTTTCTACTATATAGATAAAATTTCCCCCTTAAAAAACAACTCCAAACATAATAGGGGATTTTGTGAAAAAAATTATTTAAATGATGAAATTTTAAAAAAATGAACAAAAAATTTAAAAAAATTATTGTGTTTTTTGTTTTTTGGTTTTTTCCTTTTCTTTTTTTTTTGTTGGGGGGTTGGTGGTGGGTTTGGTGTGGTTTGGTGCTCTTGTTTCTGTAATCTGTTTTCTCTGTGTTTGTTTGGGGTTTTTTGGTGGGTGGGTTTTTTGTTTGGGGTTTTTGGGTGTTTTTTTTTTTTTTTTTTCTTTTTTCTTTTTTTTTTTTTGTTTTTCCCCCCCCCCCTTTTTTTTCTCTTTTTCTTTTTTTTTTTTTTTTTTTTTTTTTTTTTGTGTATTTTTTGGGTTAAAAAAAAAAATTTTTTTAAAAAGTTTCATTAAGTCCCTAAAACCCCAAAATTTACCCTTGAATTGAAAAAAAATATGCATAGGTTTTAGAATTGAAAAATTTTTAAAAAAATTTTCAAAATTTTTTTTTTTCCCTTTCTCCCCCCCCCATGACCACTTTTAAAAGGCGCGGGGGAAAAATGTTAAAAGAAAAAGGATTATTTCCAAAATTTAAAAAAAAAAGAAAAAAACTTTTTCCCGAAAAAGAATTTAGTTTTTCTCCATATTCAGGGGTATACTTTGTTTGAAAATGAGAAAGGATGACCAAAAGATAAGGATGCGTCTTTTTGTTATGGAGGGGTTGGTTTTAAAAAAAACCTCATGGCGACGAGGTAAGGAATTTTGGGAATTTTTTAAATGGTTTTAAAGGGGTTATAAAAGGAGGGGTAGGAAAGTTTTAGGGTTTTTTAAAGGGTAGAAACAAGAAGAACGGGCAACTGGAAAAGGTGATTTGAAAGGGGGAAAAAAAAAAAACGGTTCCAAAAGGGGGTGAGAAGAATTTTGTAACAGGGTTTAGCGGAGTCTTTGGGACCTTTAAAGAGGGGGGGAAGGCAGGAGGGGGGGAAAAGGTGGATAGGGGGGGGACAGAACCCCCCCGGAGGCCTCGCGGGCCCCTTTTTGTTTTATTTTTATGTTCAGTTAGAAGGGCCCACCCCCCTCTGGGATCCCCCCTCCCCGAAAAGGGTTCTAACTCCGTACAGAAAATTTATTTTGTTGGGTGGAAGGGTGACTGGTCGGGGGCCCTCATGCCCCTTAAAAAAGGGAGGCTTTATTCAAATTATTGAATTTTTCTGGGCAAAAAGGTGTCGGGGCCACCTTTGGGGGGGAAAGTTTAATGGGAATAAAAGGTTTTATATTGGAGATTCGGGGGGGGCCCCCCCCCCCCTTCTTCTTTCTTTTTTCCCCTCTTCTTTTTTTTTTTCTCCTCTTTCCTTTTTTGGGGTTTTTTCCTTTTTTTCCAATTTCCCTTTTCCCGTGTTGGGTATAAAATCTGGGGCCCAAAAAGGGGGCGGAGCCCCGAGGGAGGAAATTTTGGAGGAAGGGTGGTAAAAGGGGGCCCGGGGGCCTTTTCTCAATTTTTTTTGCTTTTAGGAGGGGGAAAGCCCACCCCCCCCCGCACCAGCAACCCCAACTGTGAAAAGGGGGTTTCTGGGGGGGGGCCTGAAAAATGTTCTGAAATTTTTTCCGTAAATTTTTTTCCCCTTAGGTATTGGTGTGGAAAGGCCCTTTGTTGGGGGGGAAAAGGAAAATAATTTAAAAAGGTTTAATTGGGGATCGCGGCCCCCCCTTTTTTTTAAAAATTTTCCTTGGTTCTTTTTTTTTTTTTTTTTTTTTATTTCCTTTTTGTTAGGGAAATTTTTAAATTAATTAAACAACGGTGAACAAATTTTTTAAAACGGGGTTTGGGAGTTTGGTGATGGTGAAAGGAAGGGGGGAGAAATAATAATAGGAGTAAAGGCCCCAAAAGTATTTGAAACTTTTAAAAAAATGGGGGATTCTTTACGTAACGTTCTTTTCAAAGGGGGCCCACCCCCCAGAATGCTCAAAAATTGGGGGCCTTAATTAAGAAGTTAAATGTAACCCTTTTTTAATCCCTTTGTTTGAAAAAAGCTAGATGTTTAAATATTTTTATTGTTTTTCTTTTTAAAATTTTTGGGGTTTTTTTTTTAAGGGGCGGGGGAGAAAACACCCCCCAAATGAGGATTGGCACAGCCTCTGTACCGGCAACCCACAGTTGTGGGGGACCATTAAATTTTTAAGTTTTTGACACCTTTTTTTCTTATAAAAAAGTTTTAAAATTTGGGGGTTTTTTGGAGAAAGGGAAAAAAGGGAGGGAAAGGAAGAAAGAAGGAGGAGGAATAGTACGTTTTGCTCAGAGGTATGTCTGTATGTATGTAATGTCGATGTAGGATGGGGTTTGTAGAGTTTCTGTATGTATGTATGTATGTAGGTGTTTGTATGTATTGTATCTTATCTGATTGTATGTTTCATTTTTGCTGGTGTTGTAGTTGGTAAGATATGGTGAAAGGGGCAAGATAGATAGATAGATAGAGAGATCAGATCAGATCAAAATGTTTATTGTGAATAATGTACACATTATGCATAATACATATATAATTAAGGGTACAAAATATACAAAGGGCGCACCCCCCATGCAGGTTGCATGGGAAGGATTGCCATGATTAATGAAGTTAGATAGTAACATTGTTAATTACATTTAGATATGCATATACAAAAGACTATGTTATGTTACATATATATTTATTAAGTCCTTTATGAGGCATTGGGAAAGTTTGGGTGACTGTTTTTGACTTGGATAAGGTTACATGGTTGTAGATAATAGTGCAGCAGCCCAGCATAGGAGGCATTGGCACAGCTGCCTCTAAAAAAGATCACTTCTTGACATTCCATTACATAATGGCGGAGTGTGTGCTTCTCTTCTGTTTTACACAGGTTACATTTTTTCATATTGATGTTGTCACTGCCAGCTACCTCCCACATGTACTTATACCCTAACCTTAGCCTACTATAACACACCTGCTGGCGCCTAGTAATTAGTCCATTTTGTATGTAGTGGGGTTGACACCCTTTTGTTAAGTCCATATATGTAGTGAGAGAAACAGACTGACCGAGCATGCTGTCAATATGTCTCTTATTGTACGTTTCCATTTTCGCACACATTTCTGTTTTTAGACGGCCAAGGGACAGAGGGAGCGGAAACCCAACACCATCCTTAGTCGTAGCACTGTTGGCGAGTTCATCTGCATGCTCGTTACCCGCAATCCCACAGTGTGATGGGGACCATATAAAGTTCACAGTTCTGTCCTGACACGTTATCTTATACACAAGTTTAATAATTCTGTTCACGAGAGAGAGAGAGAGAGAGAGAGAGAGAGAGAGAGAGAGAGAGAGAGAGAGAGAGAGAGAGAGAGAGAGAGAGAGAGAGAGAGAGAGAGAGAGAAAACAAAAAAAGAGAGAAGAAAAAAAGAAGAAGAAGAGGTGGAGCAGATTGGAGAAAAGGAAGAGGAGGAAGAACAAGTGGAGGAGAAATAACAACAGCAAAAAATGAGGTGT
Source organism: Chionoecetes opilio (assembly GCA_016584305.1). NCBI lineage: Eukaryota > Metazoa > Arthropoda > Malacostraca > Decapoda > Majidae > Chionoecetes > Chionoecetes opilio. Next base: position 72,125 of record JACEEZ010013541.1, on the reverse strand, counting down.
AGACGGAGAGGGGGAAGAAAGAAAAAGGCTGACTGGCTTATTATTTTCTTTATCAACATTCCTAAGATGCCGTGTGGTGGTGGTGGTGGTGACGTGCTATTGTGTTCCTGTTTACAAGACCGCGACTCTTTTGCGGTCCTATGTTTAAGCCGCTTATTACTCTGAGGAGCATCAAGTATACTGAAACTTCGACCCACCAGTATACCAGCCCACAAAACAAGGAATAAGAAAGATATTGACGTTTTTCGACCCAACAGTAGTCTATACCAGCCCACAAAACAAGGAATAAGAAAGATATTGACGTTTTCGACCCACCAGTATACCAGCCCACAAAACAAGGAATAAGAAAGATATTGACGTTTTTCGACCCAACAGTAGTCTATACCAGCCCACAAAACAAGGAATAAGAAAGATATTGACGTTTTCGACCCACCAGTATGCCAGCCCACAAAACAAGGAATAAGAAAGATATTGACGTTTTCGACCCACCAGTATGCCAGCCCACAAAACAAGGTATAAGAAAGATATTGACGTTTTCGACCCACCAGTAGTCTATACCAGCCCACAAAACAAGGAATAAAAAAGATATTGACGTTTTCGACCCACCAGTAGTCTATATCAGCCATATTGTGTTCCTGTTTACAAGACCGCGACTCTTTTGCGGTCCTATGTTTAAGCCGCTTATTACTCTGAGGAGCATCAAGTATACTGAAACTTCGACCCACCAGTATACCAGCCCACAAAACAAGGAATAAGAAAGATATTGACGTTTTCGACCCACCAGTATGCCAGCCCACAAAACAAGGAATAAAAAAGATATTGACGTTTTCGACCCACCAGTAGTCTATATCAGCCCACAAAACAAGGAATAAGAAAGATATTGACGTTTTCGACCCACCTGTAGTCTATATCAGCCCACAAAACAAGGAATAAGAAAGATATTGACGTTTTCGACCCACCAGTAGTCTATATCAGCCCACAAAACAAGGAATAAGAAAGATATTGACGTTTTCGACCCACCAGTATGCCAGCCCACAAAACAAGGAATAAAAAAGATATTGATGTTTTCGACCCACCAGTAGTCTATACCAGCCCACAAAACAAGGAATAAGAAAGATATTGACGTTTTCGACCCACCAGTAGTCTATATCAGCCCACAAAACAAGGAATAAGAAAGATATTGACGTTTTCGACCCACCAGTATGCCAGCCCACAAAACAAGGAATAAAAAAGATATTGACGTTTTCGACCCAACAGTAGTCTATACCAGCCCACAAAACAAGGAATAAAAAAGATATTGACGTTTTCGACCCAACAGTAGTCTATACCAGCCCACAAAACAAGGAATAAAAAAGATATTGACGTTTTCGACCCAACAGTAGTCTATACCAGCCCACAAAACAAGGAATAAAAAAGATATTGACGTTTTCGACCCACCAGTAGTCTATATCAGCCCACAAAACAAGGAATAAGAAAGATATTGACGTTTTCGACCCACCAGTATGCCAGCCCACAAAACAAGGAATAAGAAAGATATTGACGTTTTCGACCCACCAGTATGCCAGCCCACAAAACAAGGAATAAGAAAGATATTGACGTTTTCGACCCACCAGTATACCAGCTCACAAAACAAGGAATAAGAAAGATATTGACGTTTTCGACCCACCAGTATGCCAGCCCACAAAACAAGGAATAAGAAAGATATTGACGTTTTCGACCCACCAGTAGTCTATATCAGCCCACAAAACAAGGAATAAAAAAGATATTGACGTTTTCGACCCACCAGTATGCCAGCCCACAAACAAGGAATAAGAAAGATATTGACGTTTTCGACCCACCAGTAGTCTATATCAGCCCACAAAACAAGGAATAAGAAAGATATTGACGTTTTCGACCCACCAGTATGCCAGCCCACAAAACAAGGAATAAGAAAGATATTGACGTTTTCGACCCACCAGTATGCCAGCCCACATAACAAGGAATAAGAAAGATATTGACGTTTTCGACCCACCAGTAGTCTATATCAGCCCACAAAACAAGGAATAAGAAAGATATTGACGTTTTCGACCCACCAGTATGCCAGCCCACAAAACAAGGAATAAGAAAGATATTGACGTTTTCGACCCACCAGTAGTCTATATCAGCCCACAAAACAAGGAATAAGAAAGATATTGACGTTTTCGACCCACCAGTATGCCAGCCCACAAAACAAGGAATAAAAAAGATATTGACGTTTTCGACCCAACAGTAGTCTATACCAGCCCACAAAACAAGGAATAAAAAAGATATTGACGTTTTCGACCCAACAGTAGTCTATACCAGCCCACAAAACAAGGAATAAAAAAGATATTGACGTTTTCGACCCACCAGTATGCCAGCCCACAAAACAAGGAATAAAAAAGATATTGACGTTTTCGACCCACCAGTATGCCAGCCGACAAAACAAGGAATAAGAAAGATATTGACGTTTTCGACCCACCAGTAGTCTATATCAGCCCACAAAACAAGGAATAAGAAAGATATTGACGTTTTCGACCCACCAGTAGTCTATACCAGCCCACAAAACAAGGAATAAGAAAGATATTGACGTTTTCGACCCACCAGTATGCCAGCCCACAAAACAAGGAATAAGAAAGATATTGACGTTTTCGACCCACCAGTAGTCTATACCAGCCCACAAAACAAGGAATAAGAAAGATATTGACGTTTTCGACCCACCAGTAGTCTATACCAGCCCACAAAACAAGAAATAAGAAAGATATTGACGTTTTCGACCCACCAGTAGTCTATATCAGCCCACAAAACAAGGAATAAGAAAGATATTGACGTTTTCGACCCACCAGTAGTCTATACCAGCCCACAAAACAAGGAATAAGAAAGATATTGACGTTTTCGACCCACCAGTAGTCTATATCAGCCCACAAAACAAGGAATAAGAAAGATATTGACGTTTTCGACCCACCAGTAGTCTATATCAGCCCACAAAACAAGGAATAAAAAAGATATTGACGTTTTCGACCCACCAGTAGTCTATATCAGCCCACAAAACAAGGAATAAGAAAGATATTGAGATCTAGTCTGGAATCTTAGACAAACAAGAGTAAAATATGATAAGTTACCAACCCAAGAACTGAAATGATGCAGCCTACCATTTTAAACAACGTACTTCCATATGTAATACACAAAATAAACAATATTATATTCTGCATGCTATTTCTACCCTACACAGGATACACTTACGTATCTCTCTATATTTAGTTATTTATATTTACATCTATATATTATTTATAGTTTTCGTAGTGTAGTGGTTATCACGTGCGCCTCACACGCGCAAGGTCCCCGGTTCGATCCCGGGCGAAAACACGAGTAATTTTTACAGGAACTAGCTCGTGTAGGTCTCACGGCCTCTTGTAGCTTCCTTATGTTCTTATGTTCTTATATTACTGTTGTTTATAGGAAGCATTTTTTTATGGTTCTTGCCTATGATTTGCTATTCAGTCTCTCTCATTACCTCTTGTGTATAACATTCGTGTTATAGGAAGTGTTTTAGTATACTATAGTATACTAAAACACTTCCTATAACACGAATGTAATACACAAGAGGTAATGAGAGAGACTGTACAGCAAATCATAGGCAAGAACCAGGGGATCAGCGAGGGAGGATTTATGTAATGGTTTTATTACACTTCAAGTGATTAATATAGGAAGATAAAAAAAGAGTAAGCAACAAAAACATAACGTAACATAAACAAAACTGGGGGGGGGGGCACTCAGTAGAGCGCATACCTCCGCCCGAATATTTCATCAATTAAATATATAATATATATATATATATAATATATATATATATATATATATATATATATATATATATATATGCACTATGCACTCAGTATGAGCGCATACCTCCGGCCGAATATTTCATCAATTGGTTGCCATGGCAACAGTTGTCAATAGATTTCATCCAAAATTAAATCTGTTCTTCCTTATACCAAATAGACTTGGTATACCGAGTTTGATCCAAATCTATTCGTAACTTTTCGAGAAATCCTGTACACTAACAAACAGACAGACAGACAGACAGACAGATCGGGGTGAAAACATAACCCCTCCAACTTCGTTGGCGGAGGTAATAAAGTCATAAATATTACAAACATAAAAACTATTATTACAGAACCGAAAAGAAATATTACACTACACCATAGACCACTATATATCTTTTTTTTTTTTTTTTTTTTTTTTTTTTTTTTACATCACAAGGAACTGGCCAAGGGCACAACAAAAATGGGTAACACAAAGCCCGCTTAGTTGGCAGTCCCTATAAGGAAGACAGTAAGAGAATAAAATAAAAACAGAGGGGTAGGCCAATTTAGTTTGGGAGTTTTAATATCACTATATTTTTTTATGGTTCTTGCCTATATTTGCTATACAGTCTCTCTCATTACCTCTTGTGTATTACATTCGTGTTATAGGAAGTGTTTTAGTATACTATAGTATACTAAAACACTTCCTATAACACGAATGTAATACACAAGAGGTAATGAGAGACAAATCTAGGCAAGAACCATAAAAAAACTGCTTCCTATAAACAACAGTAATATAAGAACATAAGATCATAAGAAAATAAAGAAGCTACAAGAGGCCGTGAGACCTACATGAGGTAGTTCCTGTAAAAATTACTCGTGTTTTCGCCCGGGATCGAACCGGGGACCTTGCGCGTGTGAGGCGCACGTGATAACCACTACACTACGAAAACTATAAAGAACATATAGTATAGTGGTCTATGACTACACCAATAATTCCTCATATTTACTTTTTGATCTATTAACTTATTTCACTTTTCTTATTTACATTCTCATTCTCGCTGTCCAAGTCGGGTCGTCAGGAGGGTTAGATAAACACCCTCTTAAAAATATATATATATAAACACAGGTTATTTAATAGCAAACAAAGCGGAGCGCATGCAATTTACCGTTCACAAAACTCCCTTGCTCGGCTATCAGCAATATACGGACTACTGCATCTCTCTCTCTCTCTCTCTCTCTCCTCTCTCTCTCTCTCTCTCTCTCCTCTCTCTCTCTCTCTCTCTCTCTCTCTCTCTCTCTCATACACACACAACAATTAACGTACTCAAAAGGGATATTGCAATGGGAGTTTTCTCTTCTTTTTTTTCCGGGTCGCCGACGCACTATCATCACCATCACAATGTTTCAAGTGCCACTCATTTCCCTCTCACTCTCATCCCTGTAAACACCCCCACCAACACACGCACACGCACGCACGCACACACACACACACACAACACACACACACACACACACACACACACACACACACACAGACAGACACTCCCCCACCCTCTCACCCCTCCCCCACACACACAGTCACACACACACACACACTCACGACCTTCTGCCTCTTTCGTATAGACTCATTTTCCTGGGGTTTTTTTCTCTTGCTTTCTCTTATGACGTCCTTACTTCCCTCTCTTTACTCTTCTCTCCTTTTTATTTTTCATCAGTCACCTTCGTTGTCCTTATTTTCATGTTTCTTTGTTTCTATTTTTCTTCTTCGGTCATTCCTCCCTTCTCTTTCCTTACTTTTTCTCCTTCTCCTTCATTTTATCCTGTTCGTTTTATAGTTTCCCTTTATTCCTTTTATCTATCATATTTCTCTAACTCATCTTCGTTCATCTAATTAAACCTTTGTAATACTATCCCTTCCTAAAGCCCCGTCCACACTGTTAATGTGCCTCATGCGTAGATACACGAGGCAGGTGGATGTGTTGAAATACCACCCGCGCGTCCAGACTGTGCCTCAACGCCATGGCGGGGAGGCGACCACATGGCCACGACCACACGACCACAATCAATCACAAGATTGATTGATGTTCATTTCAATTTTTGACCACCTAAATATTGTTGCATTGAGACTTATCATATACCGTCAGACTCGGAAAAGTGTGTTGCTTCCGAGACAGTAAATAAAAATGCAATGCAAGAAAAATTAAATGAATAACAAGGAGTTGAATAAAAAAAGGTGAGAGAGGAAAAAAATTTGATGCACTATTTGGCTTTGGTATCATTATGTTATTCTTGCTATAGTATACTGTAATTTATTTATATTCATGACACGCAGTAATGTCTCGTGAAGATGATGGTATGTTCAGTCTTCCTAAATATCATCTTATTCATCTGGTAGTTTGATAATACCATCACTAGGGCAGCACTGGGCTACTACAACACGTCCCTCGAATCGGGAAGGGTTGGATTCGCTCCGCACGACGCGCGCGGTGTTGAAAACCTCGATTTTCAACTCCACCACTAACAGTGCGCGGGGCTGTGAGGCATAGTGTGGACGGGCCTTAACTCTTCATCGTTACCATCACTACTACTACCATTGCGTCCTCAGTTTTACCACAACCATTAACTCCTAAAATGTAATACTCCTCCTCGTCCTCCATGCTCTCGTCCCTATTCCCTCCTTCCTACACTCCTCCTTCAACATTTCCTTTTAAATCAACACTATAAAACTAACACCTACTACTACTACCACTTCGACCACCTTTTCGTCCTCAGCTTTCCCACAACCATTAACTCCTAAAATGTAATCATTCTCTTACATGCTGTCTTACTCCTCCTTCGACATTTCCTTTTAAAACATCAATATAAAACTTAACACCTCCTACTACCATTTCGACCACCTTTTCGTCCTCAGTTTTCCCACAACTATCAACTCCAAATCCTCCTCCTCCATGCTGTCTTCCTCCTCTCCTTTCCTCCTTCCTCCTCTTCCTTTCCTCCTTCGTCAGATCAAAGAGATCCATTATCTAACTTACACACCAGCGCCGCGTCTACTCGGGGGAGGAAGAACAAGCGCAACTAATTTAAAGATAAGCCCAGCCTTCACTTCGCCCCTTTAAACTAACCAACCATCCAGTCAGCCAGCCAGCCTTCCAGTCAGCCAGCCAGCCTTCTAGTCAGCCAACCACCCTTCTAGTCAGCCAGCCAGCCTTCTAGTCAGCCAGCCAGCCTTCTAGTCAGCCAACCAGCCTTCTAGTCAGCCAGCCAGCCTTCTAGTCAGCCAGCCAGCCTTCTAGTCAGCCAACCAGCCTTCTAGTCAGCCAGCCAGCCTTCTAGGCAGACAGTCAGCCTTCTAGTCAACCAGCCAACCAACCTGCCAGTCAGCCAGCAAACCAACCAACCAACAAACCAGTCAGCCAACCAACCAACTAACCACCCATCCAGTCAGCCAACCAACCAACTAACCACCCATCCAGTCAGCCAACCAACCAACTAACCATCCATCCAGTCAGCCAACCAACCAACTAACCATCCATCCAGTCAGCCAACCAACCAACTAACCATCCATCCAGTCAGCCAACCAACCAACTAACCATCCATCCAGACAGCCAACCAACCAACAAACCATCCATCCAGTCAGCCAACCAACCAACTAACCATCCATCCAGTCAGCCAACCAACCAACTAACCATCCATCCAGTCAGCCAACCAACCAACTAACCATCCATCCAGTCAGCCAACCAACCAACTAATCATCCATCCAGACAGCCAACCAACCAACAAACCATCCATCCAGTCAGCCAACCAACCAACTAACCATCCATCCAGTCAGCCAACCAACCAACTAACCATCCATCCAGTCAGCCAACCAACCAACTAACCATCCATCCAGTCAGCCAACCAACCAACTAACCATCCATCCAGTCAGCCAACCAACCAACTAACCATCCAGCCAGCAAACCAACCAGCCAGCCAGCCAGCCAGTCAGCCTTCCAGCCAGCCAGCCAGCCAGCCAGCCAGCCAGCCAGTCAGCCTTCCAGCCAGCCAGCCAGCAGTGCATCGCCCGGCCCTTCGGCAAAGATCAGATCGCAGCGCCGAGGCGTCACTACACAGATTTATTAAAAGGCACCTTTACCCATAACCTTCATCTCCCGAGCCAGGGTGTATTTACTCAATCGATTTTAAAGAGATCCCCCCCACCAACCCGCCTTTCTTATTCTTATCTCTTTCTCCTCCTCCTCTTCCTCCTTCTTCCATTCTCTTCTCTTCCATTCTCTTCTCTTCCATTCTCTTTTCTACCATTCTCTTTTCTTCCATTCTCTTCTTCTTCCATTCTCTTTTCTTCCATTATTCTTCCCTATCTCCTCCTCTATCATTCTTCCTCCTTCTTCTCCTCCTCTTCCTCCTTCTTCCATGACCTCAGTCATGCGTCAGGTAGTGCGGCCAGATTGCCACATCCAGGTTGGCACCATCACCCTGGCTCTCTAAGGATCACAATTGGCTCATCTTATTTTTCCCCTTTTCTTTCTCTTTTTTTCCCTTCAATCATCCACCTTTTTTTGGCTTGAGAGACACGGACAATTCGATAATAAATAAGTTATACGTAACGACATACTTGCCGTTACTGTTACTACATTATATACACGTATTCCACTAATTTATACGTTCATATTTCACGCATTAACGCACGCAAAAAAGAAAATAATAATTGCCGTGGGTGGAGGAAGCGCTCTCCTTCACCCCGCATTCTGCTTTTATAATTCTTGTGTGTCTTTGTTTGTATTTACTCGTGTGTGTGTGTGTGTGTGTGTGTGTGTGTGTGTGTGTGTGTGTGTGTGTGTGTGGGTGTGGGTGTGTGGGGGGGGGGTCAGGGGCGATGGAGGGTAGAACACCACAGTAAATGGAGACAATTTTTAAATATTACAGAGAAGGATAATTTTGTGTGCTGTAATGACCCCAGGTAACACATATGTAACACAATAAAATGAATATGTATGTAATATGTATGTAATGAATATATATGTGTAAAATAAATATGGTATATAACACATAGGTCTAACACTCGAGGCAGAGAATGGAAAGGTGTATTCGTTATCTTATTGTTGTATTTTTTATGCTTGGGTTTAAGTAGTAATGATAATAGATAGTAATGTAGTAGTGATGATAAATAAACAGACCAGAGCTTTCCAATGTAACAGAAATAGAGTCTTCGGGATAATTGTTAGCAACACCTCAAACTAGTGAACATTGTTCAGAAGTCGTTAAGAGGCCTAACAAATGAATCGGTTTCATCAGAACTATCCAATGTAAGTTTGAAAAAGTCATTCCTACACTTTTCAGTGCGATAGTGCGTCCTCATCTTGAATGTTGCGTTCAGTTCTGGTCGCCTCACTACAGAACAGATAGAAACAGCTGGAGAGAGTACAAAGAAAAGTTACTCAAATAATCCCGCGCTGCGAAACAAGCCAAACGAAGAGCGACTCAAGGAACTAAATTGTTCAGTTTTAAAATCGTAGGTATATTCATTTTATTGTGTTACATATGTGTTACCTGGGGTCATTACAGCACACAAAATTATCCTTCTCTGTAATATTTAAAAATTGTCTCCTTTACTGTGTTGTTCTACCCTCCATCGCCCCTGAAAGGGCCTGACACACACACACACACACACACCCACCCCCACCGAGACCACCGAGAGACAAGGCCTGTTACATCGCCTGGTGAAAGGCTGTGACGTCACAGTATGAGGATCTTGCGCGCGCCACCGTTGACCACGGCTCAGTCTATTGTCTCCACATACGAAGGCGGTCAGGGCGTGTGTATGTGGCGTACTTCTATCATTTTTGCTTTTGTTACGGCAGGAGCTATTTCTCCAAGTTACCAGCAAGATGCCGTCCATGTGCTGTGTGCCCAATTGCAATGGGAACTACAAAAAAGGCCCTAGAGTGGGTATATTCTGTTTCCCAAGAGACAAGGTGCTTGCCAGCCAGTGGCTCAGAGCAATCAAACGGGACAATTTTTCACCGACGGCCAGTAGCAGGGTGAGTCTATGATCTTTGTAGTATTTGTAGTAGCTTTATTAGCTAATAATGAAAGAAGTGAGACGGTAAGTCTAGCATATATAGCATACTTATAAGGCATACAAAGCGAAATGTTTGTAGCATTAAAAATGGCGGACGCTATGTCACAAAAAATATTACTAATATTTTGAGAATTATCATTTGTGTTGTGTTACGTTCATAATTCACCTCCGTCACAGCTAGTGGGATCATGCTGCTTTGGCTGACAATGTTTTTGAACTAATGAAGGATTAGCAGCTGGCACTCGTGGAGAATGTGGTTCACGAATGTAGGTGTTTCGTGAAATATTGTCAGCGCGAAATCCTGTAGACCCCTCCATTCACCTCTCTTATTTCACTGGTTTTACGACTTAACTGCTGCCCTGATACATGTTACAAGCCACATAGAGGCACTAGCTTTCCATGAGAACACTTACAAGTAATAATAGTTACTCATAAGACTAAAATATTCACGTCAAAAGTAAAGCCTTTTCAGGTGTAGGTTTCAGGTTCAAATATCTTTTGTCTGAATACCAGTGCATCTAACTACTCTCATAAAAATAATATGTATCTCAGAGTACTCTGTAACATGCTTTTAGGGCAGCAGTTATGCTGTAAAACCAGTGAAATATGGAGGGGTCTACAGGATTTCGCGCATTGACAGCATTCCGCACAAAATCAGGACCCACATTCTCCACGAGTGCCCAGCAGCCTCTGAAAGAATGGTGATATAAAAGTAATTACACTTTACATAATTATCCATTGGTATCCATACTAGAGATGTCGATGAAGTGTGGGGGTAACACCTTAGTAGCGGTGATTTTTTTCTGATTCTTGAAGTGTTGTGGTGTTTGTTGCTTGATCACCCCGTTTTGTGCTTATACTTGTGAATGCTCTTGTGAAATGTCTTGGCTTTCTTGCTTGCTAATCAATGTTCTTGCTGTTTCCTTATTTTCCACATCAGTAACAAAGTTTGTTTCTTCACATCTGCATCCTGTTCATCTGCTAGGAGTAAAAATGTTGCAAGTTTTTAAGCATTTGTCAGTGTGTTGTCTTGTAGAAAGTTTAAGTGTTTCCTTATGTCTTTATATTCCTCGCACTGTAATAGGAAGTGTTCTAAAGTTTCCTGCAGTCCAGTGTTACACGTCGTGCATGCTGTGTTCCCGAGGGTGTGTCTGTTCCTGTAGTTTAGTTTAGTTTCAGTGTATTGCTTCTGCATCTTATCAAAGTTGTAGTGGATTCATCATTTATCATAAAAGTCTTTCTTTTATGTGTGTTTTGTATGTTCTGTAAAGTCTAAGTGTCTCTTTTTCAAGTAGTTCTGCTTTCCATTTCTTGGTATCATGCTCTTTTAATTTGTCAGTTATTTCGTGTTGTGTACTATACCAAGCTGGTATATGTTGGTATTATGCTCTTTTAAATAACTGTTGACTGTTTCACTTGCTCTTGCTGCTAAGATGAGTGTCAATGTCATGTTTAGGGCACCTGATTCACTTTGTGCTAAAATAAGGCCATCATCTGCATAAAACAATGCAGGGATAAAGCAGTTCTCATCTTTAAATCCAATATTTGTTTGGTTCAGGTGTAGGATGATGATATATGTTATCATTAAGAACAGTGATGTTGAACCATTGCAACCTTGCCTTATTCCGCTGGTGACATCCATGTTTGTTATGATCTCATTGTTTAGATACAGGATGGTCTTGTCATTTAGGTATATGTCACTTATGACGTCAATTATGTGTGGATGTATCCTGAACTTTTTTAGGCATTCAATTAGGGGCTTTCTTTTCACACTGTCGAAGGCTTTCTTGAAATCTATAGCGATGGTTATTAATGGTCTCTTCATCTTGAAAGACCACCACCACCAAACCACCACCACCTCTACCACCACCACCTCTACCACCACCACCACCACCACCACCACCACCACCACCAAACCACCACCACCTCTACCAAACCACCACCACCTCTACCACCACCACCTCTACCACAACCACCACCACCACCACCACCACCACCACCACCACCTCTACCACAACAACCACCACCACCACCACCACCACCACCACCACCACCACCACCACAACAACAATACCACCACCACCACCACCACACCACCACCACCACAACCCCACCACCACTACCACCACCACCACCACAACAACACCACCACCACCACCACAACACCACCACCACCACAAAACCACCACCACCACCACAACAACAACAATACCACCACCACCAAACCACCACCAGCACCACCTCTACCACCACCACCACCACCCCCACCCCCACCACTACCACAACAACAACAACAATACCACCACCACCACCACCACCCCCACCACCACCATTGATGATAATGACAGGGATTCAGATTAACGACATAAATAAGAGCGTGAACTGAGAAAGTAAACCTGTACGGGGAGCGGAGCGGTCGAGGCGCGCGAGATCCTCATGGTGTGACGTCACGGGCGATCTATCAGGCCTTATCATCTCGGTGGCCACGCCCCCACCCACCCACCCTCTCTCTCTCTCTCTCTCTCTCTTAATGAAATACTCTAATAGGACAGGAAACACTACGCTACGATCTCCTCTCTCTCTCTCTCTCTCTCTCTCTCTCTCTCTCTCTCTCTCTCTTCTCTCCTCTCTCTCTCTCTCTCTCTACTCTCAATGAAATACTCTCATAGGAACAAGAACACTACATCTCTTCGGCCTTAGCGGAGCAACATCACCACAACCTATCATTACGTCCTTTAACAGCATATGTCAGTGTCTTACTTCACACATTAGTTTCAACCTTAACGGGGCAGCTCAGCGGGACAGTACGGCGTACACCCCTGTATACAGGCGCAGTGACGGAGGCAATGGTTGTATATTAATAATATTATGTTGTGGCGTGTTGGTGTGTTGTGTAAATGGAGTGAGTTGTAATAGTAATAGTAGTAGTAGTAGTAGTAGTAGTAGTAGTAGTAGTATAACATCAGCCCTCTCCTCAGACCGCTGGAGGATCTATAAAGAACACCTTCATACCAGCGTTACTGAGATCTCCCGTCCTGAGGAATGACACGAGGGCGTTGCTCGAACTCCCTCCAAGACTAGGCGGATGGGAATCACCTCTCCTGAGAAGATGGCTGAGGTGGAGAACCTCAACTCCATCAACCTTACCAGGTCCCTCACGGATATGATCATCGCTCAGGACGCACAAGGTGAAATCGACCAAAGTGTGATCGCTGAGCAAAAGAAACGATTCTCACGAGACAGGCAGCAAGGGCAGAAGACCAGCCTTGAACACCTTTCGACCATCCTGCATCCAGACACCGTGAGAAAAATCCACATCGCACAGGAGACGGGAGCGTCCAACTGGCTAACATCACTACCAATCAGAGCAAAGGGCTTCAACCTCAACAAAACAAGAATTTGTCGATGCCGTTGCTCTGAGGTACGGCTGGCAGTGGAAGGACTCCCCAACACCTGTGTGTGTGGATCCCCAACAGCGCAGACCACACCATGACGTGCAAAAAGGGGGGATTCGTGTGTATCAGGCACGACGAGGTGAGGGACCTGACAGCCAGCATGCTCAAGGAGGTGTGCCACGACGTCTCCACCGAGCCAACCCTTCTGCCTCTAGATGGGAGAACTCCTGCGGTACAGGACAGCCAATACCGCCCCTGAGGCTCGCGTGGACATCTGTGCTCGGGATTCTGGACCAGAGGGCAGCGGACCTTTTGGACATCGGGTCTTCGACCCGATGGCCGCCTCCCATCGTGAGCTCTCCCTCGAGGCTGTCCACCACAGGAACGAGCTGGAGAAGACAAGGGCCTAGGCGAAGGATCTGCAAGTCGACCCTGGTACCTTTACGCCCTGGTCTTCCCACATCTGGCGGCAGGCCCCCCAAAGGGTAGGAGCTTTACTCAAGGGCTAGCTGACATTTAGNAGAAATCTCGCCTGACGATCACAAATCCGTGGGTGGACGAATCTCGCCGGACTATTTTCGTGATGTCACAGTCAACTTTCGCTCCCATTAAAGATTATTTGCAATAATTCGCTAGTGACAAAAATTTTTCCTAGTATGTGGAAATTACTAATGTTACACCGATATTCAAGAAGGGAGTAAGAGCCTCGCAAGTAATTATCGCTCAATTATCTAACGTCCGTGATTGTTTTAAACTTTTGAATAATATTGCGGTAAATAGTGTTTTTTCTCGAGAAATAACTCAATACAAAACTCCCCATGGATTTCAAAATAAGAGATCCTCTTAACAAACCTACTGGATTTTTTTAATGTCATTTATTCAAACTGGGACCTAAGTTTTCCCTCGGATGTAATATACCTTGTTTTTCAGAAGCCTTCGAAAACATTTCCCCCATAACGACTTTTGACCAAACTAAGGCACATGGCTTAGGAGAGCATTATGTTCTGGATTGGCGATTGCTTTCAAATCGTAAAAAACGGGTAGTAAAAAATGGCGGCATCTGTTTGGGTTAGATGTTCTAGTGGGGTGCCTCAGGCTCGTCTTGGGTCCTACTCTTTTTCTGATATATCAAACGATCTGGACTGCGGACTTTATCTAAAATATCGAAATTTGCAGATGACACCAAATTAGCCGAAAAAGCATATACTAGAAAAACTACGAACTCATCAAAGTGATCTCGACAAACTATCAATTGGAGGGGATAAATGGTTTATTAAAATTCATTCCGATAAATGTAAAGAAATGCATATAGGCACGATAACCTCAAATATACTATCAAATGCAAAATAATCGTTAACTGAAGTACAGCGGGAAAAAGGATTTAGGTGTCATCATCAGTAATGATCTAAAAACCCAGTCCGCATTGCTACTGCCAGTAAAAAGGCAAATATGATTTTGGGGCTTTTTTAAAACGAAACTTTGAACATAAACTCCGAAAGTAATGACAAAATTATCACTCCTTGTTAGGCCGCACTTGGAATATGCCGTTCTTTCCCTGGTCGCCCTGTTTCGTAAAAGATCAAGCCAAATTGGAATCATGCAAAGAAGAGCAACCAAACAAATTCCATCTCTGCAAAATTCATTTTATGAAGAGAGACTGGGGAAAACTTAATATGTTTTCCTTAAAGGTCGTGAATCCGTGGGACTTGATAAAAACCCTTTTAAAGATTCTAAAAGGTTTTGATGTCACTAATCAAGAGAACCTATTCGAGTTTTAAACTCAAGTGACACAAAAAATAATGGTTTAAACAAACGGTCAACGTTGCATCACCGTCTCCGTAAAATTATTTCAATGTTAGAGTCGTTGAACGATGGAACAAGTTACCAGCAATGTTGTCGGAGCCAGCACAATAACTACATTCAAAACGGACTTGACGCGCACTGTAAAGTAAATGGTATTGATAGTGCGAATTCGTATCTAGTCCCCCCTATCGATTAGCCGTAGTGGTAGTTGTAGTTAGTATTTTTCATATCCTATCATTCTGCACTATGAAACTTCCATTTTCCTATTCTCTTTAGGGACATGGTATCATTTTTCCCAAATGTTTTTTTTTACAAGTAGTTTGATAGTTAGTATATGTAGTTCAGCAGATACCCTCGCTATGGACCAATAGGTCCCTGGTGTCTGTTATTCCTATGTAATCCCCATGTAATCCTCCTCTTCGTCCTCCTCCTCCTCGTCCGTCCTCCTCCTCGTGCCCTCCTCCTCCTCCTCGTCCTCCTACTTCCCGTCCTCCTCAGTGCATCGCCTCCTTCGGCAAAGATCAGCAATCGCAAATGCGCCGAGCGTCACTCCACAGATTTACTTAAAAGCACCTCTATTACCATACACCTTGATCCCCGCAGGTGTAATTTACTCATGCGTTTTAGAAGAGCATTCTCCCCCCCCACCACCCGCCTTGTTTTATTCCTTTCTCTTTTTCTCTCTCCTCTTCTCCTTCTTCCTTCTCTTCTCTTCGCATTCTCTTTTTTTCTTCTATTCTCGTTGTTTCTTATTCTTTAGCTCTCCTTTATTTTTTCCTGCTTCTTCTCCTCTTCCTCTCTCTCCATGTCTCGTCATGCGTGAGTTGTGCGGCAGATTGCGCACATCCAGGTTGGCACGCATCACCCTGTGCTCTCGTAAGGATCACAATTGGTCTCATTTGTTTTTTCCTTTTTTTTCTTTTTTTTCCCTTCAATCATCCGACTTTTTTTGGCTTGATAGCACGGACATTCGATAATAAATAAGTTATAAGACGACAATTGCCTTACTATTACTACATTATATACACGTATTCATTAATTTATACGTGTCAATATTCACGCATTAACGCCCAAAAACAAAAAATATAATTGCCCGTGTGAGAGCGCATCTCCTTAACCCCGCTGTCTGCTTTTATAATTTGTGGTCTTTGTTTGTATTGACTCGTATCTTGCCCGCTGTGTGCGTGTGTGTGTGTGTGTGGTGTTGTGTTGTTGTGTGTGTGGTGGTGTGTTGGTGTGTGTTGTGTGTGGTTGTGTGTGTGTGTGTGTGTGTGTGTGTGTGCGCGCGCGTGCGTGC
The DNA here is from genome assembly GCA_016584305.1 of Chionoecetes opilio. Taxonomy (NCBI): domain Eukaryota; kingdom Metazoa; phylum Arthropoda; class Malacostraca; order Decapoda; family Majidae; genus Chionoecetes; species Chionoecetes opilio. The sequence continues at coordinate 55,745 of JACEEZ010013541.1, read as the reverse complement.
GTGCTGCTGTTGCGTGCGTGCGTGCTCGTTGCGTGTTGCTGCGGTCTCGTGCCGTGCGTTGACCGTGCGTGCGTGCGTGCGTGCGCTGCGTGCTGTGCGTGCGTCTTGTGTGTGTGTGCGTGTGATGTGTTTTGGTGGGGTGTGTGTGTGTGTGGTGTGTGTGTGTGTATGGGTTTGTGTGTGTGTCAGGTGCGATGGAGTAGAACCACACAGGTAATGAGACATTTTTAAATATTAAGAGAGGATAACTTTGTGTCTGTAATGACCCCAGGTAACACATATGTAGCACTGTAATGACCCCAGGTAACACATATGTAACACTGTAATGACCCCAGGTAACACATATGTAACATGTAATGACCCCAGGTAACACATATGTAACACTGTAATGACCCAGGTAACACATATGTAACACTGTAATGACCCCAGGTAACACATATGTAACACTGTAATGACCCCAGGTAACACTATGTAACACTGTAATGACCCCAGGTTACACATATGTAACACTGTAATGACCCCAGGTAACACATATGTAACACTGTAATGACCCCAGGTAACACATATGTAACACTGTAATGACCCCAGGTAACACATATGTAACACTGTAATGACCCCAGGTAACACATATGTAACACTGTAATGACCCCAGGTAACACATATGTAACACTGTATGACCCCAGGTAACACATATGTAACACTGTAATGACCCCAGGTAACACATATGTAACACTGTAATGACCCCAGGTAACACATATGTAACACTGTAATGACCCCAGGTAACACATATGTAACACTGTAATGACCCCAGGTAACACATATGTAAACACTGTATATTGACCCCAGTAACACATATGGTAACCTGTAATGACCCAGTTAACACATATGTAACACTGTAATGACCCCAGGTAACACATATGTACACTGTATTATGACCCCGGTAAAATATGTAAACCTGTAATGACCCCATGAAAAAACAACATATGTAACACTGTAAGACCCCAGGTAACACATATGTACACTTGTTATGACCCAGGTAACACATATGTAAACTGTATGAACTCCCAGTAACACAAAGTATTCCTACACATTTCATGTAATGACCCCAGGTACACATTATGTACACTGGTAATACCCAGAACAATATGTAACAGCTGTAATACCCAGTAACACTATGTTACCTTAAATGAACCCGAGCTCAAACAACATAAGTACGACCAATAAAATAAATATGTAGTTAATATGTATGTATATGACTATATTGATGTGTAATATTATGGTCATTACATCATAGTGTCTACACTCAGGCAGAGTATGAAAGGTGTATTCGTTATCTTATTGTTGTATCTTTGTTATGCTTGGGTTTAAGTAGTAATGATAATAGATAGTATGTAGGTGATATAATAACAGACAGTATGCTTTCCAATGTAACAGAATAGAGTCTTCGGGATACATTGTTACAACACTCAACTAGTGACATTGTTTCAGAGGTCTTAAGAGGACTAACAATGATCGTTTCATCGAGACTCATCCAATGTGTTTGAAAAGTCTTCCTACACTTTTTCAGTGTACGATATGTGCTTCCTCATCTTGCATGTTGCGTTCGTTCTGGTGCGCCTCATCTACAGACAGATATGAAACAGCGGGAAGAGGTACAAGAATAGTTACTCAAATAATCCCTACGCTGCGAACAAGTCCATACAGAGCGACTACAGTGAACTATATTGTTCATTTTAAATCGTAGTATATTTTACCTTATTCGTGTTACATATGTGTTACCTGGGGTCATTACAGTGTTACATATGTGTTACCTGGGGTCATTACAGTGTTACATATGTGTTACCTGGGTCATTACAGTGTTACATATTGTTACCTGGGGTCTTACAGTGTTACATATGTGTTACCTGGGGTCATTACAGTGTTACATATTGTTACCTTGGGTCATTACGTGTTACATTGTGTTACCTGGTCATACAGTGTTACATAGTAACCTGGGCACCCTACCCACACCAACTTTATCCTTCTCTATAATATTATAAAAAAAAATTGTCTCTCCATTTCTGTTTGTTCTACCCTCCTCGCCCCTGACCACACCACACACACACAACCACCCCCCCTCCCCCTCCCCCACCCTCCCCCTCTACTCTCTCTCTCTCTCCTCTCTCTCTTGAAATACTCTAATAGACAGAACACTACGCTACGATCTCTCCCCTCTCTCTCTCTCTCCTCTCTCTCTCTCTCTCTCTCTCTCTCTCTCTCTCTCTCTCTCTCTCTCTCTCTCATCGTCTCTCTCTCTCTCTCTCTCTCTCTCTCTCTCTCTCTCTCAATGAAATACTCTCATAGGACAAGAACACTACATCTCTTCGGCCTTAGCGGAGCAACATCACCACAACCCTGTCATTACGTCCCTTAACAGCATATGTCAGTGTCTTACTTCACACATTAGTTTCAACCTTAACGGGGCAGCTCAGCGGGACAGTACGGCGTACACCCCTTGTATACAGGCGCAGTGACGGAGGCAATGGTTGTATATTAATAATATTATGTTGTGGCGTGTTGGTGTGTTGTGTAAATGGAGTGAGTTGTAATAGTAATAGTAGTAGTAGTAGTAGTAGTAGTAGTAGTAGTAGTAGTAGTAGTAGTAGTAGTAGTAGTAGTAGTAGTAGTAGTGGTAGTAGTGGCAGTAGTAGTTGTAGTAGTACTAATAGTAGTTAGTAGTAGTAGTAGTAGTAGTAGTAGTAGTAGTAGTAGTAGTAGTAGTAGTAGTAGTAGTTATGGTAGTAGAAGTGGTAGTAGTAGTGGCAGTAGTAGTTGTAGTAGTAGTAATAGTAGTAGTAGCAATAGTAGTAGTGGCAGTAGTAGTAGTAGTAGTAATAGTAGTAGTAGTATTAGCAGTAAAAATAGTTGTAGTAATATTAGTATTAGTAATAGTAGTAGTAGTAGTAGTAGTAGTAGTAGTAGTAGTAGTAGTAGTAGTAGTAGTAGTAGTAGTAGTAGTAGGAGGAGGAGGAGGAGAAGGAGACGTCACCCTATCTGACCAGCCTCTCCACCCGTATCAGTTTGTCGTAGAAGGAACAACAGGACGTGTCAGGCTGAGGAGGGTGTCGCGTGCCGTGTGTTGCATCAGTAATGTCCCCGCAACACCTACACACGCGTCACCCTTACCCGCGTCACCTATGTAAGAGACAGCCGCAGCGATGACATCATTCTATAGGGTTCCTAGCAAAACAAATGCATGTGTTTTTGTGTATCTAATATTTTTCTATCTTTTTTTTAGTTAACATGATTATGGTGAAGAAAATACGTATATCTTCCGAATTTTATTCATTCACGATTCACGTTGATTGAGATTATTAAAATGCCGGGTAATATTAATTCACTATACGCGCATATTTATTTGAAACATATATGACTGAGTTAGGATATAAATCAGTGTCCAAAATATATGTAAGGCATAGTATTTTTTACAAGTTAATTATATCATTATTAAATTGTATTCCAAATGATAATGCAATTGAAGCCAGAATTAGTTTGGAGTCCGACGTGACGCCACACTTCCCCTTCATCCTCATTTTGACAGCTTGTTTAAAAGTCTCATAGGCTGCATGCTATCAGCTGATGTGTTTGCGGTAGTTACATACTTTTTTCCCCACTAGCTGCCATAGAGAGGGTTGTTATCACCTCACTATCCCTAATGTTACACTGATAAAAGTTATGTATTGTTGTTCCACCAATACGGCTTCCCTCGCCCGTCACAGGAACCCGTCACGCCGTCCCTGTCTGTGTCTTACACAACAAAGAAAATAGAAAATTGCTATAGAAAATCGTCTGTTGTTAGCCATGAAATTACGAAAAGCAACTTAATATACAAAATGAGTTAGTCGACAAGGATACTAAACAGGTCCTATCTATAAATATTGCTCATACTCATTGAAATCGTCTAATGGTATCCAAATTACAATTGAAATTACGATCTGGCCCTCAAGGGGTTAAGGTTTTATGTAAGGCTTATGTAAGTTTTTGTAGAAGATGTACATGAACTTAACTTACAAGAAAAAGAATCAGAGGAGACTTGTGGGTGCGAAGGTAAACACAGACATGTCGTAAAGAATCTCAATAGCGGTGTTTTTTTCCTCCTCGTGTTTGCTGTGCTTTTTTCTTGGTCATCTATGCTAGCTATCTATTCATCTGTTTGTCTATCTATATTTCCCCGTCACATATGCTTTCGAGACTGGTGACGTGCATGAGCAGATTTCATTCTTTATCTTCACACACCAGGACATAAGTTAAAGCCTCTACAAGTTACTATAAACACACATAAATATATACACAGTTCTTTAATAATAAAAATCCACTGAAACTCCAACTATACGAAGAGAAATCTATCCCACCCATGCTTGATACCTTGCTACTGTTGTTCCATGAATGACATAACAGTGAAAGTCCAAACCACTGAGACAAAAACTGCTTCTTCCAGAGCTTAGAAGGGCCACACACCAAACACCTCCTGACGCAAGGAACACTACTACGTTTACTATTACTCTTAGTCTTACTTGATCAGCCACATTGTACCGCTCAGATCTGCTTGCTTCCCGGCGGAAACACTATAGGCAGGAAGAGTGAAAGGGAGGGACGCTTATTGCCCTGACACGGGAGAAGAGACAGCTGGGTGCGGTGACGTGGGAGAGGAGGGAGAGTCAATGTATACCTTTCTCCTCCTCCTCCTCCTCCTCCTCCTCCTCCTCCTCCTCCTCCTCCTCCTCCTCCTCTTTCTTCTTCTTCTCCATTGCGACACAAAACAGGAGCCGGATGCTCAACAATCTCTCGTCACCGCCAACTTACAAGTTTTTGGCAATGGGAACCAAACAAGCGAACCATTTGAGTTTCAGTTTCATATCAGTGATATTCTACACTATCTAATTTAAAGTAGAGATAAATGATAGTAAGGGTGAAGGCTCCTCCCCGCCCTCCAATCTCTCCAGCCGAGGCTGGCAGGAAAGGAAGAAGAACCGTGCGACGTGAAAAAGTCACACGGAAGTTTCCTAGGCAACAAATAAAACCGTCACTCCTGAAAGCAGCAGGACAGCAGCAACAACCCCAAAAAGGCTGCATTTCCTTGTCACATTTGGAAATGTTATTACAGTGACGGATTGTATGTCCATTGTGCATTACGCTCAAAGTAATCCATTGACATCTCATCTGTTATTGAAAGTAGTAATTGTTATACTGTCAACCATACTGGCGGGACACACTGGCGTTGACGACACGATCAAACACATTTTTGGCTCTGTTTGAAAAGCTTTTCTCTGCTATCTTAAAAACTGATGCGTCTTCTTGATATATTTGATCGATCGACTCAAAAGTAATCTTTTGCGCTGATATCAATATAATGAATAGTATATAATATAATGAATGAGCATCACAAGGAACAAACATGTATAATTAGGTGTGAATGTTGGAGAACACAGCAACAAATGATAAAGTACAGAAAATACACACAAACACACGCGTAGCTTTGACATTGGTAAAACATTATCCTACTGAAACACACACATAAAGAGAGAGAGAGAGAGAGAGAGAGAGAGAGAGAGAGAGAGAGGAGAGAGAGAGAGAGAGAGAGAGAGGAGAGAGAGAGAGAGAGAGAGAGAGAGAGAGAGAAGAGAGAGAGAGAGAGAGAGAGAGAGAGAGAGAGAGAGAGAGAGAGAGAGAGAGAGAGAGAGAAGAGAGAGAGAGAGAGAGAGAGAGAGAGAGAGAGAAGAGAGAGAGAAGAGAGAAAGAGAGAGAGAGAGAGACGAAGAGATATGAGTATTAGAATGATGTATTGAGCGAGTAACGAGATGAGAGTGAGGTAGAGGAGGAGAGAAGAGTAGAAGAGAGATGAGAGAGAGAGGAGATAGGATGAGAGAGGAAAAATACAACAATGTTCACTGTTCTTTATTGTTCTGTGTTATGTATATCATGTTTTGTGCGCGTACACTGTGTGTGTGTGTGTGTGTGTGTGTGTGTGTGTGTGTGTGTGGTGTGTGTGTGTGTGTGTGTGTGTGTGGTGTGTGTCTGTGTCTGTCTGTGTCTGTGTTGTGTGTGTGTGTGTGTGTGGTGTGTGTGTCTGTGTCTCGTGGGTGTGGTGTCTGTGTGTGTGTGTTGGCTGCTGTGTGTGTGCTGTGTTGTGTGTGTTGTGTGTGTGTGTGTGTCTGTGTCTGTGTGTGTCTGTGTCTTCACCCATGGTCTTGTCCCTGCTGAGCTGGGCTCGCGATCGGCCAGTTTTTTTCATCCCTCTCAGTCGAGCTGAGGTCAAGCATTATTACCGACTTTGGGCAATGCTGGGACTTCACCACCAAACAACCCCATGTGTGTGGGTGTTGTCTGTGTTCTGTGTCTGTGAAAGTGTCGTGTTAAAGTGTCTGACTGTGGTTGTCTGCGTCTGTGTCGTGCTGTGTGTGTGTGCTCTGTGATGTGTTTGTGTGTGGGTGATTCCTGACGTTTTTCATAGGACCAATTAAGGGATTAACAGGGGATTTGGGAGCTGGGAGATCAGTACCGTTACGCTTTGATTGAGTAAGGAAACACAGGATTGGGGATGTTGTGTACATTTGACGGCCACCCACCATCACGCCACAGACGGTATACCACCCTCGAGCGAAACAAGGCTTGTCCAAGCTCCACCTCGGGTAGGGGCAGTGCTCTAGCGTTCGTGATTGACTATAATTAACGTTGGTATCCAGTTTTTTCCACTAGTTACCGTTATAAGTCTGTGTATGTAGGACTTGTTTGGCTTTAAATGACTTCTTGTGGGACTCATTTATTATAAGTCAATAAGACTTAGATTATTAAACCAAAATATAGTGAACCACCAGTGAGTGTCGGCGGAGCTCCTGAGANTTTTGGTTTTTTATTTTCATTATTACTACATTACTATCTATTATATCATTACTACTTTTTCTTTCTATTACTACTATTGTTATTACTACCTATATGCAAAACGTTATTACTATTGTAAAGTGTGTGTGTGTGTGTGTGTGTGAATAGAATAGAATAGAATAGAATAGAATAGAATTTATTATTGCTCAGACTTTATAAATAAAGTATGGAGCACAGCTCCTACAAGATACAATACATTTGGCAGGACATTTCAAACGATACCAATAAGATAAGTGTGCATACATGCACATACAGATAAGTACTACGTAACTAAAAAGTTAGGAGGAATCCAATTGTCAATTTCCAAAACTAAGTGACACATAGAAAAATATAATAAAGATAACTAATAATCAGATATACTTGTTAGTTTATCTAAACATGCTCAAAATTGATCTGATGAATAATGACAAGTTCTTCAAAACATTCACACTGGTACTTTGCATTAACGCAACATACTTAAAATGCGTTGGCCTAATTGTGTAGTATTTCTGGATATACATATCCCGCAGCCTTACAATTTCCTCGTTTATTTCATTTTTTTTCTTTCTATGACAAAATCTCACAATCACTGGCCTACCTCCTTCTCTAGGCTTTCCCAACCGATGTGTAACTGATATTTCATCTGGTTTGAGTTTCACACCGATGTTGTCAGCAAGCTCAATGATCTTGGCTTCCAGCACTTCCTCAGACTCGTCCTCGTCCTCTACGAGCCCAGATATGCGTAAGTTGTCCCTCCGAGAGTACTGCTCTAGCTTGTCATTTTCGTACTTATTCAGAAGGGCAGTACCGTTTGCATTTCGTTAGCCCTGCTTTCCATCTTGTCAGTAAAGTCTTTGAGAGCAGTGGTTACAGCTGTAGACACAGCTACTGATATTATGTTAGCCAGGCTGGGCAGAATCACAGCAGCTACCTCCTTGGCTGTTTGTTTGAGCTGCTCCTGCTCTCCCTTCCTTCAATATTGCTGGATATATTCGCGAGCTCCTCATCTACCTTCGCCTTCACTAATTCTCCATGTCTGAACGACAGAGTGTGCCATAATCATAAAACTGTGACGTGAGCTGGAACTACTTGTTTACTCCAGGAGTCTGAACCAGTATGCGAGTCTGTTTACCTTCAGTATCGGCTGTGCAGGTGCCCTTGAGTTCAGTGATCAGACCACCGAGCTCGTCAGGTGCTTATGACTTCCTTCAGTAGCAGTGGGCACTCCAGGGTGTAGAAAATTATAACAAAAATCCATCCAAATACGGAGCTGTCTCAGGCACGTCAGCTCAGCAGCGCCCTCTACCTGTGTGTGTGTGTGTGTGTTCTCATGTTGGATATATGCAAAACATCTTATCACTATTTTTCTTTGGGGGAAGTAAACTCAATTATGTAAACTTAGTCTAGAGATGAGATGAAAGAGAGAAGAGAGAGAGAGGAGGAGAGAGAGAGAGAGAGGAGAGAGAAGAGAGAGAGACGAGAGAGAGAGAGAGAGAGAGAGAGAGAGAGAGAGAGAGAGAGAGAGTAGGGGGGATAGCGTGCCCCCTTCCACTCATGAGTCCCATTTTAACCCGTCAATCGGCTCCATTCCCTCATCATGGATTTCCTGATTCCCATGGCAGTAGTGAAGATATAACGCTCTCAGCCAATCAGCGCCTGACTTGCCGAGGCTCAGCTGCCTCTCACCTGATCTTGGAACCCTTTCTAACTCCAAGCTGTTCACAGGGGGATCAGAGATCATCCTTAATATGAGGAGGTCGCCTGTTTTGCAAGCCATGAGTAAAGTATAAAGAGAGACAGTGATGGAAAGAGAAAAACTCAAAGAAAGATAAAGCATCCGCATAGAGTCGTTCCATCAACACCCTTTCCCCAGGAATGTTTGATGCCGCCTCAGCCCCAAGCTGGAGCGCACGTGTGGCGTGGGCCCAAACCGAGGCGCCACCTGGGAGGGCACAGGCCGCGATGCTCCCTCAAGAGAATAGCGATGCCGGCAATGTCGGCGCGAGATGCAGGGCAGCGCCCCGCCGGGAGCCTAGGGAAGCCGTAACCAGGAAATGATCCCACCCGTCACTAGGGTCAAGACCCATGGCGCAACCAGCGACGGGCAGCCTGCGCGACAAGGAGCAGCGCGGCCCCCTTTGCACCCACGACGCGGGTTTACGAAAGCGATGTTATGATGAGGCCCTTAGCGGGGACGGGGGAGTCGTCCATAATGTGTCTATGAACACTGATTTACAAGGGTCGAAATGCCTCCCCGGTGAGTGGGTCTACGCCAACGAGGTGCCGATGTTTGGAGTGAGCGGGGGAGGCAAGTCGGGGCGGCGAGGGCGTCACGCCAAGATATTGACAGGCAGATTCACTATGGAAAGTGAGCCCCCGGGGCCCGAGGCGTCTACGTCAACAAATTTTGACATGGTAAATGTACCATCCCAAAGCGAGCCCTGCGGCGAGGGAGACTATAACGAAACGTGCCAGGATGGGACGTGAGCGGGGAGCGTGAGTTCGCAGGTCACAAAAGCGAAGGCTAATTATAAGCAAGAAGAACAAAATGCCTACTCGCGCCGCTAAACGGCCCAATGAAAACTTGAGTCACAGAAAAGTGCACCGAAAAACACTATCCGGTGTGCAAGCACAGCGGCAGCCGGCCACTAGGCTGAAAAAACCCCCCCCAAGACGCTTCGATTCAGACTGGATGACGTGCCTCACCCCGTCAAGACCAGAATTCCTTATTAGATTATCATAGACTGAACAGGGCACGTTGAACAAGGCAGCCCGCCTCGAGGCGCTGGAAACGACCAGAAGGCGTTAAAGAAAGATGTGCAGGCCATGGCGGCAGCGCGGCTTCACCCATTCAGGAGACACGCGCAGAAACCTTACTATAGCAAGAAAGAAAAGAAAGCACGCCTGCGTCAGAGAAAGGGCGTCCGGAAAAGCAAAAGTGGCGGGTTCCCTCCGGTGGGTGCAACGTGTGCCCGTGGAGCGCGGCGTGTCTTGCCAAGAGGACTTGAAAAAGCTTGCTCCTCAAAAACGAAACTACAAAAAAAATCACGGTAACTGTTATGCAGCAAGACACTTGCAAGTCAAGAGAACAAAAGTCTTTTTACGAGAAAGGAAATGGAAATAGAAAATACTTTCCGTTCCGCAAAACGGGCGAAGACAAAGGGACGCGGAGGAAAGGAAACCCCAAGGAAAACAAGAGTGGAGGCCCCCACTGCCTTGGAAAAACAGTGATTCCGCCGCCACCGGTACAAGGGTTAAGGCAACCTGCAGGTCCCAGAAGACCCATTCGTTGACCCCCGGCCGATCCAAACCACCACAACGTAAGCGTAAGGCACAGAAGTGGAAGTCGTCCTCCCAGTGGAGGAACAAATAATCCGCCGCCAAAGATCCGAGGATGAGACAAAACTATAGGTCCCAGAGGACCCACGGGCCCGATACCCTGGCAGGTCCCAACAGTCACAACGTCACAGAGAAGAGAATGCATAACTGCCCTGCAATGGAAGGAAACGAGGAACCCGGGACCAGAAATACAGGCTAGACAAAACTGCAGCCCCAAAGAGGACCCGCTCACTGAGTCCGACTAGTGTAAAAACCTGCCACGGACTTTGATAGGCACGCTTTGAAGAAGAAAACTACCCAAGCTAAAGCTAAAGTATGGGAAAGAAAAAACCAATGAAACAGTTTACGTATGACCGAAGTCATCAAGTTGGCCAGCTGATGCTGAGTATCGATCTAATCTGCTGATGAATGCCTCAACCGTGTTACTAGGAACTACCTGTGCCGGAAGGGAGTTCCAAATATTTACAACTCTATTGAAGAAAAAAGTGCTTCGCTTCATGTGATCTAAATCGTTTCCTAATGATCTTGTATCCATTACTAGGAATCGTGCTTGTCCGATCAATATTCAAACAGTCGCTTATGTCAGCATTATCGAAGCCATGGGACATTTCACTATTAAGTGTCCTTGCAACCTACGATTTTAAAACTGAACAATTTAGTTCCTTGAGTCGCTCTTCGTATGGCCTGTTTCGCAGCGCGGGATTATTTGAGTAACTTTTCTTTGTACTCTCTCCCGCTGTTTCTATCTGTTCTGTAGTGAGGCGACCAGAACTGAACGCAACATTCAAGATGAGGACGCACTATCGCACTGAAAAGTGTAGGAATGACTTTTTCAAACTTACATTGGATAGTTCTGATGAAACCGATTCATTTGTTAGGCCTCTTAACGAAATTCTGAACAAGTTCACTAGTTTGAGGTGTTGTAACAATTATACCGAAGACTCTATTTTCTGTTACATTGGAAAGCTCTGGTCTGTTTATTTATCATCATACTAAAATTACTACTATTACATTACTACTTAAACCCAAGCATACAAAATACAACAATAAGATAACGAATACACCTTTCCCTTTTCTGCCCGAGTGTTACACCTATGTGTTATTATACCATTTATTTTTCACAAAATATTCAATTAATACATATTACATACATATCATTTTATTGTGTTAATATGTGTTACCTGGGGTCATTTCAGACACAAAATTTTCCTTCTCTGTAATATTTAAAAATTGCCTCCATTTACTGTGGTGTTCTACCCTCCATCGCCCTGAACACCACCACCCCACACACACACACACAACACCACAACACACACACACACACACCAAAAACACACACCCCACACACACACACACCACACACACACACACCACACACACAACACACACACCCACACACACAACACACACACACACACACACACACACAACACACAACACACACCACAACACACACACACACAACACACACACACACACACACACAACACAAAACACACACACACACACACACACACACGAGAAATACAAACAAAGACACACAAGAATTATAAAAGCAGAATGCGGGTGAAGGAGAGCGCTTCCTCCACCCACGGCAATTATTATTTTTTTTTTCTCGTGGGGTTAATGCGTGAAATATGAACGTATAAATTAGTGGAATACGTGTATATAATGTAGTAACAGTAACGGCAAGTATGTCGTTACGTATAAATTATTTATTATCGAATTGTCCGTGTCTCTCAAGCCAAAAAAAGGTGGATGATTGAAGGGAAAAAAAGAGAAATAAAAGGGGAAAAATAAGATGAGCCAATTGTGATCCTTAGAGAGCCAGGGTGATGGTGCCAACCTGGATGTGGCAATCTGGCCGCACAACCTAACGCATGACTGAGCTCATGGAAGAAGGAGGAAGAGGAGGAGAAGAAGGAGGAAGAATGATAGAGGAGGAGATAGGGAAGAATAATGGAAGAAGAAGAGAATGGAAGAAAAAGAGAATGGAAGAAAAGAGAATGGAAGAAAAGAGAATGGAAGAAGGAGGAAGAGGAGGAGGAGAAAGAGGAAAGGAATAAGCAAGGCGGGTTGGTGGGGGGGGAGAATCTCTTTAAAATCGATTGAGTAAATACACCCTGGCTCGGGAGATCAAGGTTATGGGTAGAGGTGCCTTTTAATAAATCTGTGTAGTGACGCCTCGGCCGCCTGCGATTGATCTTTGCCGAAGGGCCGGGCGATGCATGGAGGAGGAGGAGAGGAGGACGAGGAGGAGGACGAGGAGGAGGTTACATAGGATACATAGGAATAAAAAGACACCAGGAGACCTATTGGTCCATAGCGAGGGTATTGCTGAACTACATACTAAATAACTATCAAAATACTTTTAAGAAAAAAAGTGGGAAAATGATACCCTGTCCCCCAAAGAGAATAGGAACATGGAAGTTTTATAGTGCAGAATGGATAGGATATGAAAAATACTAACTACAACTACCATAACCCCTACAAACTAATCGATACGGGGACTAGATACGAATTCGCACTATCAAACCCATTTACTTACAAATGCGCGTCAAGTCTGTTTTTTAATGTAGTTTTTGTGCTGGGCTCCCACAACATTTGCTGGTAACTTGTTCATCGTTCAAAGACTCTAACATTGAAATAATTTTTACGGAGATCGGTGATTGCAAACGTTGACCCTTTAGTTTTAAACCATATTTCTTGTTGTCACTTGAGTTGAAAGCCCAATAGGTTCTCTTGATTAGGACATCAAAACCTTTTTGAATCTTAAAGGTTTCTATCAAGTCCCCACGGATTCTACGATCCTTTAAAGGGAAAAAATATTAAGTTTCCGCAGTCTCTCTTCATAAGATGAATTTTGCCCGTCCTTCCCCGGGGGCCTCCCCGGCGGGGCTTCTCCTCTCTGACCCGCTGCTCCCTCCTCGTCCCGTCCTTCCCCCCGGCCTCCTCGGCGGGGCTCTCCTCATCTGTATTTGCACGATATTTCCGCTTATTACTTTATGT
>JACEEZ010013541.1:0-37500 GCA_016584305.1 Chionoecetes opilio | reverse complement strand
ATCTTTTAAAATTAAAAATTTTAAAAATGTTTAAAGGAAACAGTTAGACCCCCCCAAATGTCTTTAAAAAGGTGACAAAAAAAAAGGCTTTGAAAATGAGGACCCAGCCCACCTTTCCCCGGGAAAACACCAGGTTTTTTGGGCTAAAGTTTTTTTGTTAAATTAAAGGGATCTTTAAAAGCAAAAGTTAATAAATCAGAGAATTTTTTTTTTTTGTGAAATTTTAAGAAAAATGGTAGCTTTTGAAAAAAATTTAAAGGGGGATTATTTAAATTTTATTTCCCCACCCAAAATAAAATTTTTCCTGTAAATATTGACTGGTGTAAAAAACAGCCTTACCCCCGTTTTTTTACGTTAATTTTTTTTTAATTATTTTGGAAAATTCCAAAAGAGTTCTTAATTGTGTTGTTAAATTACTATTTGTTTGGGCCCCCCTATTTGTCGGGAAAAGTATTTAGCTAGGTTATAGTTTAAAGGTGTTTATATTTACTAAAAAATAGGACGTGGGGTTCCCTATTTTAAGGTTTTTGGGTTTAATCCATAGAGGACACCGGGGAGACGGGACCAATAGGAAATATAAAAATTTGGAAAACATCACCTTAAAACGAATTTTTTTAAAATTAAGTAATGTTTCTAAGGTGACGGGATAATCTATCCTCCTTTTTATAGTGATGAAAGAAAATGGGGTTGCCCAGCGGACTTTAAATTTGTTGTTTCAAAAAGGAGGGGTTCCCTTTTTTTGGGTTTTAATTACCAGTTTTATCTAAAATTACTGGTTAAACCGGGGTCCTTTACGGGTCTAGTGTTTTTAGGATAAAATCATAAATTTTTTAAGGGGTTTTAAGGGCCCTAAAATTTTGAATTTGTGGGAGTTTTGGGAATAAAGTGTTTAAATTCATTAAATTCGCGATTTATGAAGGGGCCCAAAAAAGAAAGATCCCTTGAACTAATTTTATCCCACTTCCGAAATTTAATGTTTTTTTTTTCAGCTTTATATTTAGTGTTTTAACAAGCTTTTTCAAATGAAAAATAGTGATTGACATAGTTAATTTTAAAATTTTGGTAAGGCAAAAGGAAACCCCCAGAAAAAAGAAAACCCCCTTTTTCAGCAGGAGTTAACGAATTTTTTAGAAAAGGATTAATTCGATTTTACCCCTTATTAACAGGTTCCAGAGGAATGCCTAAAAGAACACAGTTTTTTTCCTATGAAAACTTTGGGTTTGTTTAAAGTTTTAGAGTCATTCTACTTATTTAATCTTTTAAAAAGAAAAATTTAAAAATAAACCCATGAAAAAGGTGTTTTTTCAGATCAGTTTTTAATTTTGAAAAAGGGCCTCTATGTGTTTTTTAAGTAGCCTGTTTTTCTCTTTTAATTCTAATTTTAGTTTTTTGAATTGAAATTTTTTATTAGATGTATTTTTTAAACCCGGGGTTTTAATATAATTTTTTTGGGGAGGAATTTAAGGTTATTCCAAAATTTTTTACGGGGTTTGAAAAAATTCCCTATACCCTGGCTAGTTTTTTTAAACTTTGAATCAGTCTTTCTATTTAGGGGTTTGGGATAGAGAAGAAAAAAAAAAAAAAAAAATTCTATACCTACGTTTTAGGACATCAAAAAAAGGGAAAATTTTTGGGGAATCATTTTGAGGAAAAAAAAATAAATAAATAAAAATTTAAACTTTTGGTCCCCCCTAAAATATAAAAGATGTACTCCCAAAACTAAAAAAATCAACAAATAATCCCCCCAAACCGCCAGGGAGGGCGGGTATACACAGATCGCCCACGAAAGGGCACACTCCACCATGCCTTTTTTTCAGTGTTTTCCGGGTATTATTATTTATCTCAAAATTAGTTTCCCCAAAAATGCCCCCTTTATTGATGTAAAAAAACGTATGTATAGTAATGTTCCACCCCAATACCGAAAACTAGAAAAGACTGTTCCCAAAGTAAAAAACTAGACTAGATAAAATTTTTGCAAACCTGAAAAATTTAGGGAATAATCCCAAACCTTCCCCCAAATTTTTAAATTATAAAAAACCCTTTCTAAAAAAATCCCATCTACATATGCCCAATTTCAATTCAAAATTACTAAACTTAAAATTTAAAAAGAAAAAAAAACAGGCTTTTAAAAAATCACATAGAGATTTTAAATCAAATTTAAATCTGATCTAAAAAACCCCCTTTGCCATGGTTTTGTTTTTAAATTGCCCTTTTTAATAATTAGAAACTTTAGTAATAAATTTTAAATTCGAAAAAAACCCAAAAAGCTTGTCATAGGAAAAAACTGTTTTTCTCTAGGCTTTCCCTTTCTGGAACACTCGGGTTAAATTTAAGGAAAAAGTCAAATTAATTTTTTAACCGTTCTTTAAAACCCCTGTGAAAAGATTTACTTCACTCGGATTCCCCTTTTTTCCCTTAACCAAATTTAATATTAACTATGTAAATCACTTTTTTACTTTTGAAAAGTTTGTTAAAAACATTTAAAATATAAAGCTAAAAAAAAACACTTTTTTTAGGGGGGGGGAAAAAATTTAATTTAAAAGGCATCTTTTACTATTGCCCATTCTTTCATATCGGAATTCAATAATTAAAACCATTCATTCCCAAAACCCCCAAAAAAAATTCCCAATTTTGATCCCCTTAATACCCTTAAATTGATAATCTATCCTAATCACTAGACCCGATAAGGGACGCGGTCCCAGTAATTTTAGATAAAGCTGGTACTTTAAACAAAACTAAACCATCCAGGGTGATAAAAAAAATTTTTTAAAAAGTCCTTTCGCGGGACAAAACATTTTTTTCATCACTAAAAGGAGGATGGGACTTTTTTCTCCCCTTTTTAAGGAACATTCCCAAAATTAAAAAAGTCATTACAAAAGAGTTTTCCCCTTTTTAAAAATTTCCTATTGGTCTTCTCCTGGGTTCCTCTAGGGTTTTCCCCAAAAAACGCTAAAAAGGAACCCCCTTAAACGTCCTATTCTTAGTCCCCTATGGGAAACCTTAAACCTAAAAACCAACCCTAAAAAATTCGTCCCGAAATTAAACACACTAACTAGAAAATAAACCCTTTTTTTAAAACTTTTTTAAAATTTTGACTTGGGAATTAAAAAAAATTTAAACCTTAAACAAACCCCGGTAAGGGCTATTTTGGGACTCCAGTCACTATTTAAAAATATTCATTAGTTAGACTATTGAAATAATCACTGATAATTTTTTTTCCAAAAAGCAAACCATTTTTTTTAAATTTTACAAAAAAAAACAAATTCTCTGTTTTTTTCCTTTAGCTATAAAGACTCTCCATTTATATTTAAAAAAAAAATTTTTTTATGCCCAAAACCCTGAGGGGTTTTTTCCATTTTTTTTCGTGCCTGGGTCCCCCCTTTTTTTTAACCCTTTTTTTGTCACTATAAAGGGACATGTGGTTTGCCCAAACTGTCCTAAGCATTTTTAAACCCCTTTTTATTAAAAAACGTTTTGGGAAAAGGGAAACACATTTTTACTTTTTAAAAAATACCGGCACATTCACTTTTTCTGAACTACTTAACTCTCAGCCCCAAACTTAATTTTCACATAAAAATTTGGAAAAAAAAAACCCACCCATTTACCATTTTTGGATATCCTGGGTTTACTCTTTAAAAAAATTATCTTCCCACCCGTTTTATGGGAAAACCCTATTTCACTGGCTTAGGAACTCAATATTTTTCTTTCACCCCCTAACCCTTTTTTAAAAATAATCCCTATTAAGAACCCCTTATTTAACAGAGCTATAGTTTCTCTTCAAATTGGGGTTTCTTTGATAATGAGTAAAACCCTTTACAAATTTTTTCCCAAAAAATAAGGGTTTCCCCCCCCCTAAAATTTAATTGAAGAAACCCCATCTCAAAGTTCCTAGAAAAAAAGTTCCCCCCCCAAAAATTTTCCGAACGAACCCGAAACCCAAATATTAGACACACCCTATGTTAAACTTCCTTTTTAACGGCCATCTCAGTTACACCTTTCCCGGGAAAAAAAACTAAATGATCTACCAAAAGTTACTTTCTTCCTAACTAAAAATTTAAATTTTTTTTACTTTTTTCTTTTCCCTTAAGAACTCTTTCAAAAAATAAGATTTTAATACCTAAAGCCTTTATTTCTAACTTTAATTTACAATTCAAATTTTTTCTAGCTGAAACCTAGCTAGATACGCCCGGCGAGCCGACAAGGAATCAAAACCCTTAGGCTTTCTGGGGCCATAAAGGGGGTTTCTGCACGAAACGGGTTCCCGCCCCATTTCTTCACCCTTCGCAAATCTGAAAATTCCCCCCTCACACTCCCATGATTTAAAAATCACCCCTTTTTCTTAAAATTTAAATTTTAGAAATCCTACCCCAAAGCCACAACCCTAGTGACACAAAATTATTAAAATCCTTTAAAATAAAGCATCGGGTCCCTAAATTTTAAATAAAAAGGGCATTTCCCCCCAAACAACAATCCCAAAATGACTATAAATTTTTTTCGATTGTACGACTCTCGTTGCTCGCCAAAACACAGCCAAAATTTTCCCACAAAACTATTGTTAAATTCAGTCCTCTCCCAAAACTCAAACAGCAAAAACCCAAGGTCCGTTAAGTAAAAAATTTATATTTTTTTATTAGTTAAATTAATTTTAGATAATATAGGATTATTTATTTTTTCTTAAAAATTTTTTTTTTTTTAAAGATTTTCCGCTTTTTGGGCTTTGTAATATTTTTAAAATTTTTAACTATTTTTAGTGTGATGGACCAAGGGCCTTTGGCGAAACGTTGCGCAAAACAACCCCAAGTTGAACAAAGTGTCTTTGTCACCCTAAAAATAAAAGAATATATATATATATTTTATATATAAAATTTTATATAATATATATATATTATATATATAATATATATATATATATATTTTTATATATATATATATCTATATATAAAATATTATTATAAATTATATTTTTATATATATAATATATATATATAATTTTCCTATATATATATCTATTTTAAAATTATATATATATTTATATTATATATTATATAAAATATTTTTTTTTTTTTTTTTAGTTAAAATGATTATGGTGAAGAAAATGTATCATGTGAATAATAATGAATAAGATGTAAGGTAACATTAACTTCACTATACGTTAATTTGAAACATATATGACTGAGTATACAGTAGTCTTTGGACTGAGTTAGGATATAAATCAGTGTCCAAAAAATGAATAAGGCATAGTATCTTTTACATGTTAATTATATTATTATTAATTTTTTTTCAAAATTAAATGATAATGCAATCGAAGCCAGAATTAGTTTGGAGCCCGACATGACGCCGCGCTTCCCCTCCCTGTTCATCTTCATCCTCATTTTGACAGCTTGTTTATGAGTTTCATAGGCTGCATGTTATCAGCTGATGTGTTTGCGGTAGTTACGTACTTTTTTCCCCACTAGCTGCCATAGAGAGGGTTGTTATCACCTCACTATCCCTAATATTACACTGATCAAAGTTAAGTATTGTTGTTCCACCCATAAGGCTTCCCTCGCCCTTCACATGAACCCGTCACGCCGTCCCTGTCTGTGTCTTACACAATAAAGAAAATAGAAAATTGCTATAGAAAATCGTCTGTTGTTAGCCATGAAATTACGAAAAGCAACTTAATATACAAAATGAGTTAGTCGACAAGGAAACTAAACAGGTCCTATCTATAAATATTGCTCATACTCATTGAAATCGTCTAATGGTATCCAAATTACAATTGAAATTACGATCTGGCCCTCAAGGGGTTAAGGTTTTATGTAAGGCTAATGTAAGTTTTTGTAGAAGATGTACATGAACTTAACTTAAAAGAAAAAGAATCATAGGAGACTTGTGAGTGCGAAGGTAAACACAGACATGTCGTAAAGAATCTCAATAGCGGTGGGTTTTTTTTTCCTCGTGTTTGGTGTTTCTTTCTTGGTCATCTATGCTAGCTATCTATTCATCTGTTTGTCTATCTATATTTCCCCGTCACATATGCTTTCGAGACTGGTGACGTGTATGAGCAGATTTCATTCTTTATCTTCACACACCAGGACATAAGTTAAAGCCTCTACAAGTTACTATAAACACATATAAATATATACACAGTTCTTTAATAAAAAAAAATCCACTGCAACTCCAACTATACGAAGAGAAATCTATCCCATCCATGCTTGATACCTTGCTACTGTTGTCCCATGAATGACATAACAGTGAACGTCCAAACCACTAAGACTAAAACTGCTTCTTCCAGAGCTTAGAAGGGCCACACACCAAACACTTCCTGATGCAAGGAACACTATTACGTTTACTATTACTCTTAGTCTTACTTGATCAGCCACATTGTACCGCTCAGATCTGCTTGCTTCCCGGCGGAGACAGTAGGCAGGAAGAGTGACAGGGAGGGACGCTTAATGCCCTAACACGGGAGAAGAGACAGCTGGGTGCGGTGACGTGGGAGAGGAGGGAGAGTCAATGTATACCTTTCCTCCTCCTCCTCCTCCTCCTCCTCCTCCTCCTCCTCCTCCTCCTCCTCCTCCTCCTCCTCCTCCTCCTCCTCCTCCTCCTCCTCCTCCGCCTCCGCCTCCCCCCGCTCCGCCTCCGCCTCCTCCTCCTCCTCCTCCTCCTCCTCCTCCTCCTCCTCCTCCTCCTCCTCCTCTTTCTTCTTCTTCTCCATTGCAACACAAAACAGGAGCCGGATGCTCAACAATCTCTCGTCACCGCCAACTTACAAGTTTTTGGCAATGGGAATCAAACAAGCGAACCATTTGAGTTTCAGTTTCATATCAGTGATATTCTACACTATCTAATTTAAAGTAGAGATAAATGATAGTAAAGATGAAGGCTCCACCCCGCCCTCCAATCCCTCCAGCCGAGGCTGGCAGGAAAGGAAGAAGAACCGTGCGACGTGAAAAAGTCACACGGAAGTTTCCTAGGCAACAAATAAAACTGTCACTCCTGAAAGCAGCAGGACAGCAGCAACAACCCCAAAAAGGCTGCATTTCTTGTCACATTTGGAAATGTTATTACAGTGACGGATTGTATGTCCATTGTGCATTACGCTCAAAGTAGTCCATTGACATCTCATCTGTTATTGAAAGTAGTAATTGTTATACTGTCAACCATACTGGCGGGACACACTGGCGTTCACGACACGATCAAACACATTTTTGGCTCTGTTTGAAAATCTTTTCCCTGCTATCTTAAAAACTGATGCGTCTTCTTGATACATTTGATCGATCGACTCAAAAGTAATCTTTTGCGCTGATATCAATATAATGAATAGTATATAATATAATGAATGAGCGTCACAAGGAACAAACATGTATAATTAGGTGTGAATGTTGGAGAACACAGCAACAAATGGTAAAGTACAGAAAATACACACAAACACACGCGTAGCTTTGTCATTGGTAAAAAATTATCCTACTGAAACACACACATAAAGAGAGAGAGAGAGAGAGAGAGAGAGAGAGAGAGAGAGAGAGAGAGAGAGAGAGAGAGAGAGAGAGAGAGAGAGAGAGAGAGAGAGAGAGAGAGAGAGAGAGAGAGAGAGAGAGAGAGAGAGAGAGAGAGAGAGAGAGAGAGAGAGAGAGAGAGAGGGGGAGAGAGAGAGAGAGAGAGAGAGAAGAAAAGAGAGAGAGAGAGAGAGAGAGAGAGAGAGAGAGAGAGAGAGAGAGAGAGAGGGGAGAGAGAGAAGAGAGAGAGAGAAGAGAGAGAAGAGAGAGAGAGAGAGAGAGAGAGAGAGAGAGAGGAGAGAGAAGAGAGAGAGAGAGAAGAGAGAGGAGAGAGAGAGAGAGGTAACTGTCCCCACATATGCAGTTGTCATTGTTTAGATAAAGAGAGAGAGAGAGAGATAATAATAATAATATAATAATAATAATAATAATAATAATTTATTGGCCGTCATGTTACAATAAGGAAATACATGGAGAGTTATATGGCAGGGCCCGATGAGCAAATGCTCTATTACGGGCCTGAATCATTATCTTTAGGTTAAATTGCTCTCAGTGATGGCCGCAGACAACTCAACATAATATACATAAATGTAACTTTTATCTATTCTTATTTTTATACACCTACATACTTACGCATACATATACATACACACATATATACATACATAAACACATACACATATACATACTCGTATATAAACTCATACATAAATACATACATTTACACGCATACACAAATACATACACATACACACATTCATAAATACACACATATACATATTCATCCACACCTACATGATCATACACAGGTACCTATAGTAACGATTCGTATCTAGCAAATAATTATCGTTTAATCCTCGACTTGAACATGTTCTTGGAAGTGGAATTTTTAGTGTCGTCTGAGAGTGTATTCCATGTCCCTACAACCCCTGAAAGGACACTCTGCTGGGCGGTGATGTTCTGCACCGGAGGAAGTTTCAGCTCATGAGTGGATCCTTGTCGCAATGTTGTGTGGTGCCCCGCCTGTAATAGTCAATAGTTAATGGACACAGTTAACTTAATGCATTGATTACAAAAATACCGTTCGAAAGCTTATGATATATTGAATTTTAATAAGGAATTATTCTTGAAATAAGGATAGGTTTCATAAACGACTGCAATAATACATTACTCTCAATGATTTTTTTTTCTGTGTAAACAAAGAGGGCTATGAAGGTATGTGGGACATGCACCTCCCCAAACTGCGGCACAATATGTTAAAGTGGGGGGTAAAACCAGAGTGACATATATATTTGCTGAACATTGCTATATAATATTAGATCTGATATTATTATACCACCCTAGTTATACTAATTTCAGTTTAATGTTAATATATATGACTTTCCATCGTAAATGGCTTCATCTATTATTTACCCCTAGAATTTGCTCTTTAAACTCTAAGTATTCAATGTTGTTTATCTTAATGGGCAATGTTGGTTATTGGCTGTCGCAAGCTAGGATGAGATAATAAATACTGTGTCCTTGTTAAGGCGTAAAGAGAGATTATTACTATCATCCAGGTCGATACGTGTACTAATTCGCTATTTAAAGTATTTATAATTCTCTAAGGTCACCGGCTTTTAAGATAAATAGTAGTGTCGTCTGCAAAAAGAAAGAAAAATCAGTCTATCACTGAGTGCACTATGTCATTTTTTATATTCAAGAATAGTATAGGTCCCAGAAAACTGGATCCTTGAGAATTGTTCTTGTTTTTTTTTTGGGCCCCCATATTTGATGTTTTTTAATATTGGATATTTTGTCCATTTGAAAATTTACATCACTGCTAACCTGTTCTCCTGAAACTCCCTAAAACCAATATTTGCAGTTCCCGTTTTATCCCGTATATGAATAATTTTCTAACCAAAATACTATGTGGAAATCGTTATCGAAGCCTTAGCCAAATCACAAAATAGTGTTAGCTGATGAAACATTTTAGTATCCAATGTGTCATAGATAGTCTGGCAAAGACTGTTGTACCGCCAATTCTGTGGAATATCCAGCTCTAAATCCATTACGGTGATTAGTTAATATCGAGCAACGATTGTAGGTAACTTTTTAATCTTGACACCATTACTTTTTCAAATATTTTACTGAATGTAGTGAGTCTTGATATGGGTCTATAATTATGGGACACTTGTGTTGTCTCCTTTTTTGTGTAGTCGGAATTACTTAGCTATTTGAAGCTGCTCTGGGAAAATACCATCTTGGAAGTATCTGGTTACAATGTGTACGAGGAATGGAGTGATAATGTCCATACAGTGCTTCACTACCTAGGGTGATATCGTGTAGCCAGGAGAAGTGGATTTGAGATATTAATAATATTCTTTATTCTCTACTGCTGTAGTTGGTTGAAATACATAGAATGTGGCACAAGGTTTTGGCGATATACTCCACTAAACGGACACACGGGATGGTTTTGAATGTTCTCTGCTAGTTGTTCAGCAACCACTGCTGAATACTCATTGAAACCTCGGCTATTTCTTGGTTAATTGGTTGTGGTATTATTAGGAAAAGGTAAACGAGGGCGTGCTTTTGCTTCTTATTCCTCCACATTCAAGGCAGTAACTAGTTCCACGTTTTCTTGCTATTACCAGAGTTCGATGTTAGCTTTTCTTTGTAATATTTTTTTGGCTTATCTTATTATGACTGTAGAAGTATTTCTGTATCGTTTAAATGTTACCATACGTTAGCGGCCCACTTTGCATATAATTCTTGAATTTTTTATTCCGATACTTATATATTGTTTGATGACTGCAGTACTATATGGTCTAACAGTATGTGTACCGGTTTAGTTTAATCTTATATTCTCTAATTTTAAAGGTTTTTGTTGTATGGTAGTAAATGCCATCACATACGTATTTAAAAATCTTCCCAACATCCGACCGGTGTAATCTTGTTCCCAATTGTTTATAATTTTGTCAATTGATGCTTTAAAAGTATCAATGTTGTCCCAAAAACTCATCATTTTCTTCTTTTCAAAGATATATGTGGGGGATTTATCAACATTTTTGACAGAATAATATATTATAAAACGGGGAACCCTCGGAAATGATCACTGATAATTTATTTAATTCATTCCACTCCTCACACAATTATATATTCAGTCGTCCATTATGGGCTATTAAAGTAGCTGAATGTTCTAGTTACTCTGTTGGCTTTAGTACTGTGGGTACATTTAAGTGAGAAGAAAATATATTTTACCAATTCCTTAACATTTGTTTATCCGTGGTTATCGTACTGAAGCAAATTAACATTAAAATCACCCATCACATAACCCCCACGGACTTTTTATCTGATACGATGGGCCATCTAAATTTGTTACTAAGGACATGAAGAAGTCATTCATACTTGAATTTGGTGCGTCGGTAAATTATTCCAACTAGAAAATATTGTGAACAACCTGCAGGAACAGTGATTGCAGGTTTGGTAGTTGGAAAGGAAACTTTTCCAATGATACACAGTGAAATTTGTTGTGCACTAATATCGCCACAATCCCCCCCCACTTGTATTTTTGCCGTTTTTGCAAATTACCAGCGAAATCTGTAAGTGTAAAGGGGCATTATGCTGTTATTAAGCTCGTTTCAACCACAGTCTATTATTATCAAATTAAAGTCAGAGAGAGAGAGAGAGAGAGAGAGAGAGAGGAGAGAGAGAGAGACGAGGAGAGAGCGTGAGGAGAGAGAGAGAGAGGAGAGCGAGAGAGAGAGGAGGAGAGAGGAGGAGAGAGAAGAGAGAGAGAGAGAGAGAGAGACAGAGAGGGAGACGAGGAGAGAGAGAGAGATGAGAGAGAGAGAGCCCACATAATATAATAATTGTCATTGTTTAGCCGATAGGAGAGAAAAAAAAGAATGAGAAAGAGAGAGAGACCACATCCCCTCCCAATCCCATATAGTTAGGCGGTGACTGTTGCTCTGCCACCTAGCCCAACCAGTGTGTCGTGCAGGTAATGTCCCGGGCGGGCTGCGGCGTGTTAGTGGCGTAAACCATTGCCCTGCTAATGGGGCGCCGCGCTGCATGACTCGCGATACACGCCATTAAGAAACCTTTGTGGTTGAAGCGAGAAGGGAAGTTGTAGGCATGATCTGTGGTTTTCCTCAATAGCGAGGGGAATGGAGGAGGAATTTATCGGTTTTTTGTCTTGCCTCTGGGTGAAGCGAAGAAGGAACATAAAGGATATATAGGTAATAATATATATATAGAGAGTTATTGTTAAGCCAGAATCAGTGGTTTAATAGGGAGAAATGGTTCAACAAATAGGGTGGTAATTTGATGGAATGGACGCAGTCTCAGGTAGTAGTGTGGAGTCAATAGAGTTTTAAAAGGGAGGCTAGAAATTAGGCTAGACAAATTTCCATGGATGGGGATGAAAGGTGGATGTAGGCAGGTTAATAACAGGAAAACTACCTCGTGTAGGTTTTCACGGCCTCTTGTAGCTTCCTATTTCTTATGTTATTATGTTTCTCTTATCGGGAAGGTTGCCTGAGGAAAATATATCGTTTTTTCTGTCTTGCAAACCCAGGAAGAAAAGGGTATCACGTTATCTACATTGGATTATTATGTCAGATACGTGTACTGTACGGGGTTTATTTTTTTATCCATCAAGCACTATTTTTCATCCATTAAGCATTGTTTTTATTTGCATTAGTGCTGAAGTTCATTTACTATTTTTTATGTATGTATATTATTATTTTTTTTGCAGTCTATGTCTTCGGGCGAAAATAAAATTATTATTATTATTATTATTATTATTATTTTATTTATTTATTATTATTATTATTATTATTATTATTATTATTATTATTATTATACAGAGCATGAAGGGTCGTGGTTGTTTGTTTCAATTAGGGTTGTCATTTTCTTCCACTTTTTTTTATATGTTTTTTTTATGAACGAAGCAAAAAAAGACCCGTATTTTCCCCTATATATTTTCATCTAGTTTGTTGGCTATTTGTTTGGTGACGTGAGTGGTGCGTGTTTGTCTGGCTGATTGGCGCTGCTGTCACGGTGCCTGTGTTCGTCCGCCACACGCTGTTTCTACCCTGTCTTCCTACTCACATTCTGTTCACCTTGTCTTCCTTCCTTTACAAACTGTCTTCTTTGATGAGGCAGTGACGCAAAATAAACACACAGTAAACAAAGACAGAATATCTAGTCTTTACACATCAGAAAGGTAAAGATGGGGGCAACACGGCACACGCTCTGCTACGCGTGGCCTCAGTGCTCATCTCCGTTCCATTAGCCCTTGAGCCTGCTATGATGGGTTAGAACCCGTTACCCGGGACACAGGACTCAGTGTGACATCCGGTTTCCCCAGGTATGCCATTTATCGACCCGACCGAAAGGAAGGATGAACAGCTGTTGGGCTGGCCTGCCGACTTGTCCTGTCCCGGATTTCGACAACCATGGGCCTGCAGGCTTGCAGATGTCGTTTCAGCTAGGCGCGCTAGCCAATACACCAATGCACTGAGGCGACCAATCAGTCGGCGTTCCATCAGTACCCATCTTAAATGGCCCCTCATGTGTCATTTATATCATTTGTAAGGGATTATTATATCGTTAGTAATTTATATGTGAGGTATGTTTGTATCTGCCTGAAAGGATCCTCTCGGATTAGTATTTTTGTTCCCACCTCAACGCCAAGAAATGTTTTACCAGTATCTGTCGCGGGAAACAAAATATTTTTCCTCCACAATTTCCATGACCGCGAGTGTTGAGTTTCCATGCGGGGCAGCGAGGAGTGGATGATATCGTTATATCTCGCCGTCTGTGTTGCTAAAGAAACACAAATCATTGTATCGTATATTTTCAACAACTTTGCATAAATGAATAGGTTGTTGAGGTAATTATGAAAATGCGGCAAAGTTGGAAAGGGCAGGCAGGCGGGGTGGATGTGAAATAAATCCTTTTAAACACGTAATACGGAAAAGGACGTGTAATGAAGTGGTAGAGTGATAAGGAGTGATAATACGTGACTTAGTTAGTTTACATACATTAACACGCTGCAAATATACGGTACTGGACGGCTGTGTTCATTATGTTCGTAACATGTATGGACGACTCTCTTAACGTGTTGGAATGATATAATACATGGATACAGGTGCTGCCGTTTGTTGTATTTTAACAGTTTACAGTTATTTTCCTTGTCTTTGTTTTCTTTTTAACTTGTAATTTTTGGGAGTTAAAGTCAAATTTTATGTATTTAAATGCATTGTTAGGGTTTGAGTTTTACTTTTAGTAGTGTTGTTGAATTTTTAATTCGAGCTGATAGGAACATGTCATATATATTTACATGGTGGTATAAATTTTAATGTGCAAATAATACTAAGCGCGCCACAATC
Organism: Chionoecetes opilio; assembly: GCA_016584305.1. Lineage (NCBI taxonomy): Eukaryota > Metazoa > Arthropoda > Malacostraca > Decapoda > Majidae > Chionoecetes > Chionoecetes opilio. The sequence goes on along the minus strand of JACEEZ010013541.1, from coordinate 23,642 downwards.
GTTTCCAATATAAAAAATTGTATGGACACTTGATGCTTTGATAATATTGATTAGAGTAAATTTCTGGTCCATGAAATGATTGGTTATATTTAATTTCTTTTTATTTTATGCATTCTTCTTTTATGCATTTTTAGGGACAATAAAATACTATTATTTATCTATTGCCTGGTTAAGGGACGATCTTAGGAGTGTATAAACGAATACAAATAACAAATAGGATGTTTAAGTACATAAGAAAATAAAGGAAGCTACAAGATGCCGCGAGGACCTACACGAGGTGTTCTGTATGTTCTTGAGGAAAACCACGGTATTATTGTTAAAAACAAAAACATTCTACATATATATGTTTGATTTGATAATGATAATAATAATTTCATGGTTTATTGTTGTGAAAATAAAAACCTTGAGACCTTGAGGTAGAACAAGACAGACAAACGACAGAGTGAAATAGACAACAGACAGGATGAGACAGTTAGTTGACAAGGACTCGAGTTTGCTGACAGGGCGAGACAGATGGCTGACGGCGTAAGAATCCGTTGACAGGGTGACATGTGACGAGATGAGGTAGACAGTTGAGAGGGTGACGTAAACTGTTTATAAAGTGACGGCTGACAGATTAAGGAGATCACTAACTTATGGGTGAGAATGATTATATTTACTGACACTCAAACAAACCTTGAACGGGTAAGACACGGCTGACGGAGCTGACAGACCCTTGTAAGGTGACGTGAAGGGCAGGGTGAGATGGGCTGCTGATGGTGAGATAAATGGCTGAGAGGGTGTGAGGGTGAAGGAGAGGTGACGGTGGCGTAGCAAGACTCAGCCACGAAGACTCAGGTGACAGGCAGGAGCCGAGCGCCATCAGGGTTGGGCGCCGCATACCTCGCTTCCCCAGCAGGAGGCTCCCCCCGCGGCGCCCCCCAGTGTGCTCCCTTCCCCACGCATGTTACTCTTATCTGTGTGTTATAACAGGTAACTGGGGTCAACCCAAGTAAGAATACTTACAACTGTTGGTGACACAGTAGGGGTTGATTGCCTCAGAAGTGTAGAGTTGATGGGTAGGCGTATACCGTCCTAGCCAGACACTTCAGATGGTAGTTGAATAAAAGTGGTCGAGCGGTTGTTTTATAAGGCTTGTTAATATAAAGTACCAGAACAATAATTACAAGATATATATACATATCTGTACACTGTGAGATTTATACATTAATAATGTCACGCAGTTCGTTAAGTAACGGCCAATGAAACTAATGTCTAATAGACAGAGCCGGGAACAGTTACTGTCGTGACAAGGTACTCCATACCCCCAGGTGTGGGGTACACACAGACACACAGGAAGGTGTGGTGAGTAGGAGCGCAAGGTAACACGTCTCCTGGTGATCTCTGTGTTCTGTCCCCTCTCCGGCCAGTTGCAGCATATAAGGAAAGGAGGCCGGAACTGACAGGTTCCGCTGGACATGTCTCTCAGGCCTGTTGCACTCTCGTCAGCGTCATCATCCTTGGGCAGAGCGCTGAGATGATACACACACAACTTGTGTGTGTATTCTGGAGCCAGGGGCGAGGTGTGTCTACGTGTTGCATCAAGACACCGGGTTGACTGTCCACATCATTCTTATGGGCCATGGCGTGATACTTCGTCAACATAACCTCATCAAAAGGTGTCAGCACTCAGCATCCGCTAGGCGCCAGTACAAGACACACAGACACTCGGACATCCTGTCTTAGTATAGATTAACACATACATATAATATATAACCAGTACGCTAATATCGCTCTCCCCTTATAACAATGCGTCCTCGCATTGTATAAAGACATGTATACCTAACTGGTGTTATATCGTTGTGTATCTATACCGATTCTCAGTGTTGCCAATCCTTACAAATACCTATACAAGGTGAGGTTTTATATGACAACATAGCAAAGAGGAATGTTTGGTATAACAGGAGTAATGCTATAAGGACAGTGCACTTAAGGTCATCAATAAACTGGTAAAATACTTTACAACAGAATCTAAACATGAGTTATTAGAATAAAAATGAACTCAAAGTCTGTTAGTAATGTGTTAATATCCCTGCAAATATTAAGAAGTGCGTTTGCCAAAACTCTACCGCGTAGTCACTTAATAACACGAAGTGTGGAGTGAAGATAAAACACAGCAGGGACTTGAGCACGTGAGTAATAGCACTGGCAGTATTTATTTATTATTTATATTTTAAGACCTGCTTCTTTAAACTTAATGAGTAGATACGGCTTGTAATGCAAATAAAATCTGACTCCGGGTCGGTACTAAAAATGATCACAACATTAAGATATGCATATGTATTATTTGCATACCACATCAAAGTGATAGGAACTGATTTCAGCTCAAATAGTACTATAACTCAATCAAAAATGTTGTGCTGGGAGTGCAAAAAAAATGGCAGTAACTTCCCTTGACATTGGCATTTGCTGCTTTTAAGAGTTTAATAATTTTATATATTTATTTCGTTATTTATGAACCTATTATTTACGGAGTACAGCTTCTCAGCTAATAAAAATATAGATTCCGGGTCTGTAATATAAATGTTCACGTTAAGATATGCATGCATGTTATTTCATTGCATATCAGAGAGTAATGTATTTATTTAATCATTCTCTAAGAAGTGATAAGAGCTGCCTTCAGCTAGAATAGTATTCTAAACAATAAAATGTGCATAAAGAGTGCCAATGGCAGTAATTAACCTCTTTTCACACGAGTGCCTGTAGCACTTGGCTGCTAAATTAATAGTTTTTGTGTTATAATATCCTTACATAGACAAAAATACTTCTTGGCAGATAAACTTGGCGTAATAGCAATAGTGGCCTGAGGAAGAGTCTTCGGCAGGGGCAAAAAAATAACTACCTGCAACGGATGTGTTAGAATTAGACTTCGAGTTAGTAGAGGAGATAATCTGAGGTGCAGTAAGGTTATTTTATGTTACAAACGGAGGTACTCGGAGGTGATTACAGTTATCCCTCAATTCAAGAGTTAATTCCTCAAACAAAAGGTTAACTTCCCTGTACTGTCATTTCCTGCTTCCTCAGAGACTAGGAGTACATCTGCTATACTATATATACTAGCAAATAATTATTCACTCACATTCTAACTTTTGTTTAAGAGTCAATGAATTCATAAGTAAAAGTTTAATAAAGTTAACTATTATCTCCCATCTCCTGGCTTTTAAGGCAATTCAAGAAGGAGAATTGAATATATATATATCTATAATAATATAAGCGAAAGTTGTGTTGTGTGTGTGTTGTCTGTGTGTGTGGTGGTTGTGTGTGGTGTGTGGTGTGTGTGTGTGTGTGTGTGGTATAGGTTCCGCCCCCCGTGGCGCAATCACCTCATATGGCACGTTTTTGGAACCAGGTCGATCAGGGGAAGGTTTTAAGCCCACTTATGAGATGATCCGATCACTTTTTTTTTTTTTTTTTTAGCAGCCTATTAGCGAGAATTGTGAAAAAAAAAAGTGGGTTGCGAGAATTCCAATGATCTGAAACTCAAGAAATGCCAGTGGTCGCTGGCAGGTTTAACTCAAAGGTTGGTCTACTGTGTTTTGGCTCCGCGACTAATATTTTTCATAAATTAATTTCGCGATAAACATTGATGCACCGCATCTGAATACAAAAAAATATAGTTCTTCTGTTGTTCTACTAATTATATGGATGACATGCATTACGATGGAACGTTCTATAATAGCAATTTAATGCAAATTACTCGCCTCGAGTAGCAAAGCTTAATATATTTTTTACATGTATATTGTGGCATGTAAAATTTGGGCGATGTTCACACTGTTTTCTAAGACAGTACTGCTGCGTCTGGCAAACGCTTGTCAAAATACAATAAGCAATGCCTTGGAAAAACGAAGAATAAAGAATGCCGAAATCGGCTTGTTGCTGCGACAATGTAGGTTATAATTGTGGAGGCGACACGCCGCGGCGGGGAGTGGTGGGCGGGGGATGGGCGGGGAGATTGAATCAAAACATTACGACTTCACGCGTCGACTCATTGCACTTCCAGGCTTTCTATCTGATTGATACACAATAATAACAGGAAAATATGACTGCCTAGGTATAGATAACTTCTAAACATACGTTATTGACTATGTAATATCATAGAGTAACATTTACCTCGCCTCCTCAACTATAACCTACTTGGTTATTTGGTTATATGCAATGTTTTACAGAATCAGGCTTCTATTCAATATACATATAGAAGAAAATCGTTCTTAATATTATACATTTTGTGTTTTAAGTGCAGTGGAATAAGCCCATATTTTTCTTTCAAGTTGACCAACTTTTCACCAAATTGTGAGTTAAAACTGCCAGCGACCACTGGCATTTCGGAGTTGCAGTTCTCTCTAATTGAGGAAACCTTGATGTAGGGTGATGGGTAATGGGTGACGTGAATGGGGGTGGAGGGGGGGGATGGGTAATGGGTTTGGGGTGATGGGTGATGGTGGGGAATAGGTGGGGGGTGATGGGTAATGGGTGAGTGAATGGGTGTGTGGTGATGGGTAATGGGTGAGTGAATGGGTGGGGGTGATGGGTAATGGGTGAGTGAATGGGTGGGGGAATACATACCCTTTCTACATCCATGATTTCAGGAAAGTTAGAAGGGGCTATCTGGAGAGTCCGTGTTTGGTGGGCCGAAGGCCCACCAAACACAGGTGGTGGGCGGAGGGCGCACCGATAATGCATGGAGTGAAAATGGGAGGGGGCTTTGGGCTGGGTATTACATGGGGGGGGAACTAAAAAATTTTAACAATTACAAAAAGTTAGAAAGGGTATTAAACCGTGTTTTAACCCCATAGTAAGCAAGGAGCTACCAAAAAGTACCTGAGGTTCTTTACGGCTAGTTATTACAAAATAAGGGAAGTAAAAATTTTTAAGGTATTTAAAAAATTATAAAATATTAAAAGGTAAGCAAATTGTTTAAAACATTATAGAAAAATAACTAACAAATTAATTACTTGAAATTCTTTCACATGGCTATTTAAGCAAAAACAAATGTGAAATACATATCTCGCCACTAAGTGTTATTTATGTAAATGAGTGGCGTTTTATAAATATGTCTCAAGTAAGGTCAGCTAGATGTTGTTTTACTCACTAACATTGTGTGAATTCAGCAAAGGTAAGTCCGTCCGTACTGCTGAATCAGGGGGGGTTTCTCCAAAGGGCAGCGTCACAGATGAGAGGCGTTGTGTGTTGACGCACAACTGACGGGCTGTCGCGCTGGCTGTCTGGCTGACTGGCTGGCTGGCTGAGTGGCTGTCTGAGTGGCTGCTGGCTGGAACTGTTGACAAGGAGTTTGCTGAATTGGAAGTATTGGAAATTAAAGAGTCGGCTAGTTGTCCCTCTCGTCCTGTCTTCATGATAAAACTTCAAATCTTGTCCTCCCGTCTGTGCCATGATAAAAGCCTTGTAACGTCGTCGTCCTTGTTCTTGTCCTCTTGAAAAAAATCTGTAGTCCCAGAGCAATTAATGCAAGAGAATCTTGTCCTCCTGTTCTCGTCGCTGAATCTCTGAGTCAATGTAGGCTGGATCCTCTATACTGGGGAGTTATTAATTGATAACTCTGTTTGTTGTGGTTTGAGTAATGATATGAACGGGGAGATCTTTAAGAGGAGATGCTGAATCGCGGAAAAATCACGCAAGGCCAGTGTTTGTCTGACGCAGCTTAAACAATTTTTTGTCACTCTGTCTCTCTCTGTTTACGTTCACTGACTCAATGTGTTTCCACAATATATCGCTCACGTGTATTAATTGTTCATTATTTTACGGTACTGTTTTATACTAATGGTTGTTCGTATCCCAAGCTGTTCATCATTTATGTTAGCCTTTTAAGTAACCTTTATGTTACGGGTAATGGATGTCACAGCTATTAAGATATCCCAACGCTTGCCAGCATTTATGTTACCCTTATCTGTGTGTTATTACAGGTAACTGGGGTCAACCCAAGTAAGAATACTTACAACTGTTGGTGACACAGTAGGGGTTGATTGCCTCAGAAGTGTAGAGTTGATGGGTAGGCGTATACCGTCCTAGCCAGACACTTCAGATGATAGTTGAATAAAAGTGGTCGAGCGGTTGTTTTATAAGGCTTGTTAATATAAAGTACCAGAACAATAATTACGAGATATATATACATATCTGTACACGTTGAGATTTATACATTAATAATGTCACGCAGTTCGTTAAGTAACGGCCAATGAAACTAATGTCTAATAGACAGAGCCGGGAACAGTTACTGTCGTGACAAGGTACTCCACACCCCCAGGTGTGGGGTACACACAGACACACAGGAAGGTGTGGTGAGTAGGAGCGCAAGGTAACACGTCTCCTGGTGATCTCTGTGTTCTGTCCCCTCTCCGGCCAGTTGCAGCATATAAGGAAAGGAGGCCGGAACTGACAGGTTCCGCTGGACATGTCTCTCAGGCCTGTTGCACTCTCGTCAGCGTCATCATCCTTGGGCAGAGCGCTGAGATGATACACACACAACTTGTGTGTGTATTCTGGAGCCAGGGGCGAGGTGTGTCTACGTGTTGCATCAAGACACCGGGTTGACAGTCCACGTCATTCTTATGGGCCATGGCGTGATACTTCGTCAACATAACCTCATCAAAAGATGTCAGCACTCAGCATCCGCTAGGCGCCAGTACAAGACACACAGACATCCGGACATCCTGTCTTAGTATAGATTAACACATACATATAATATATAACCAGTACGCTAATACGCAGGCCCTCAAGACGCGGGATCAAAGAGTGGCGAGGAGCCGATGCTCTCCTTATGTCCTCGCTCCCAGGGCTGGTGCAGGAAGCGGGTAATGGAAGGGATCCATCTCAAGCCTTCATCTCTCAGCACACCCTCCTCCTCCTCCTCCTCCTCTTCCTCTTCTCCCTCGCCCCCCTTCTCAGCCCAGCCTCAGCTCTCCTCCAGCACCCTGAGGGTCTCCCGTCCCCCCCTGCCTGCCGGGCCCTGCAGCCTGCAGGCGGGGACGCGCGTGTTTGTGTTCCCCTGTCGTGCGTGGAAGGAAGTGGCTCGCTAATTGATATCTTCAAACTTTTCGTGGTTTCTATTCAGGTAGTTGATAGCGGCAGCAACGAGGGTGGTGGCGGTGGTGGAGGGAGAGGGAGAAGGAGAAAACTTTAAAAGAAAAACCCAAGTGAACAATGTATATGCATGTATGTAGTATAAATGTTTTTCCTAGCACGAAGTGGGCCCAGGACAGGGCAGGGCAGGGCTCGGGGCCGCGCCGGGGGTGGGGCGGGTGGCAGGTGGCGCCTCACTCCACGTCGACATAAAACGTTGCATTTTGGCCGCGTGCGGCTTCACGGTAACCGCAGAATATACAATTTGCCTGAAACCGAGGTAGCGGGCCTTCAGAGGCGAAAAATAGATCGTGGCGTAGACACAGTTCAGTGCGACGGAAAGAACTGCAAATTGTCAATTACCGCCGTCAGGATCTACGGCTACACTTTTGCCGCGTCCTCAGGAAAAAAAGTCTTTTCGTCTGTTGCTTGAGCGAGGATATTTCAGAGCTTTCAAAGGCAAGTCCTTCCGGAGACCCGCGAATATTTTTACCCTCACTGTGTGTGTGTTGTGTGTGTGTGTGTGTGTGACTTCTCCCTTGAATCGTGTGGAAATTCCTCCAAAATCAACATCGCCAAACATATACACACAGACACCGAATACGACGTGCCTCCCCATCCTCCCCGTCTTTCGCGCGCCTGCACATACACACATACATACTACCCACACACACACACACACACACCCACAACACACACACCACACACCACACCACACACCCCACACCCACACACCCACCACACACCCCCACCCCCACACACACACACACACGTCCCTTCTCACTCCTGCTCCCCTGTAAACTTTTCTCCCCCTTCTCACACTCTTCCTATTGTACCGCCAATCCTTCGCTTTCCATTCTCTCTCTCTCTCTCTCTCTCTCTCTCCTCTCCTCCCCTCTCTCTCTCTCTCTCTCCTCTCTCTCTCTCTCTCGCTCTCGCTCCTCGCTCTCCGTCCGCTCTCTCTCTCTCTCTCTCTCTCCTCTCTCTCTCTCTCTCTCTCTCTCCCCTCTCTCTCTCTCTCTCTCTCACACACCACACCACACACACACAACACCCACACACACACACACACACCACACAGTGTGTGTGTGTGTATATTCAGGAGACTGATAAGAATAACTGAATCTTTACTATCTATTATAATAGAGAGGGGGATGTAAGTTTAGATCAGGAATTGGTAATCAGCAGTGTTTACATCCCTCCCTCACATTCAAGGTATGGCAAAGTACAACATTTTGATGACTAGATGTTTTTTTAACTAACTTACACAAACAATGATTATGCACATTACTTTGTGGTGATTTAATGCTCATACTCTACTATGCCTGATGTTCCATATGTTTCTGTTAGTGGTGTGATCATGTGCCCGTTGGTGTTCCCTACAAAAAGTCTAACTGATTTTGGGCATAGCTGTGGACAGAGTTTAACCAGGACCTAACCCCAGACAGGAATTTTTATGGCAGAAAATTGGGGGAGGTTTGTAAAAAATCAAGTATTTTATTTAATGGTAGATTAGGTGAGGACTGTGCTGGGGGAAATTTACAACAACACATGATACAACTATAGATTATTTTCTAGGTTCCCCATTAGTTATGCTGTGTGTTGCAGTTTTTAGAATACTTGATTATGATGCATTATTCTCTGATGTACACTGTGGCTACATGCACAACTAAAATTCAATAGTACAGGTAATGTAGCCACTGTAAATACAAATGATGCTCAAGGGGTAAGCCAGGCAAGTGTAAAACCAGGAAATGGAAAGCTGAGAAAATGAGTGTGTATAAAAGGGAACATTAATGTAGGCAAGGTAAATGGGATAATAGCAAATATAGATGATTATCTGTTGATGATATTAACGGGAAACTTAAGCAAATTTTTGATTGAGCCTGCACTTCCCAAACCTTTCCACAATATAAGGAAAACATATCTAAAAAAGAGTAAAAATGCCCCCTTTAGAGGGCTATGATAATCAGTTTTTGGAAAAGTAAGAAAAAAAATATCACAAGCCAGGCAAAAGAAACAATTTGCATAGGAATAGGGTAAATTTTAATACTATGATTGAGAAAAGCAAAAGATACAAAGGGTTGAATTAAAAGAGTAAAATCGAAAAAAAGGGACAAATTTAAATAAAGGACCTTAGAAAAAACAGAAGCTGTGACCCTAAAGCTTCGGGAAAAATCCAAAATGGTAAAAAAAGAACAGTAAATTCCCATTACCTAAACAATTTTTATGAGCATTTTAAACAGCTTGCCCAGTGATGACAGTAATTCTAACATCGCAATAAACACAATCACAGATTATGATAACAAAAACACTGACCCCTTACCAATACTTAATGACCCCATAACTGAGGAAGAGGTGAAGAGAAACATTAAGAAACTAAAGAACGATAAGCCCCACACTGACATGATTTTAAATGAATATATTAAAAGTACTCAGCACATTCTGTTCCTCTATATGTCAAGCTATTTAATAAGATACTTGATAGGGGTATCATGCCATCTGAGTGGCTGGTTGGTATGGTAGTGCCACTCTATAAGAACAAAGGAACATTCAAGACGCCAAATTACCGGGGCATCACCCTGCTTAGCTGCCTGGGAAAACTGTTCACCTCTATACTCAATGATAGACTAACTAAATATTCTGATACTAGCAATATTATTAATGAAACACAAGCGGGTTTTTGGGCATGAGTACTCTACTTTAGACCATATATTTTTGCTTAAATGCGTAATTAATTTGTTAAAAACTGGAGAAAAAAGAAGCTTTTTTTGTTTATTCGTGACTACAAGAAAGCCTTTGATATGGTTGGCGTGGGGGTTTTTGTGGTACAAGCTAGTGAGGGAGAAAGTGAATGGGAAAATACTTAATGAAATCAGAAATATGTATAGTAACACAGGTCTTGTGAAATGCTAAACCAAAGATGTCTGATACATTTGTTGCAACATGGGAGTAAGGCAAGGGAAAATTTGTCGCCCCTGCTTTTCGTTTTTTAAACATTAATGATATTGAAAGTAAATTACTTGAATGAAACTGCAATTTTCTAGATTTTGGTCATGATTTGATAAACTCCTATTTTGAAACTTTTTGTTCTAATGTACGCAGATGATACAATTATATTATGTGACAGTGAGGAAGGAATGAAGCAGGCTCTGATAGCATTGTATATTTTACTGTAATGATGGAAATTAAGATTAATTGTAACAAAACAAAAATAGTGGTGTTCAGTATGGAAAAACTCATCTAAGTAATTATAAATTTTTGAATTTGGTTATGAAAAAGTTGAGGTGGTAGAAGATTACAAGTATCTTGGTGTATTATTTAATTACAATGGCAGGTTCCGTAAAGGAGAGCTAGATTTGAAAGAAAAAGCAACAAGAGCAATGTATTCACTAATAGTTAAATGTAGAAAGTTTGACTTGCCAGTTGATATGCATTTGGAATTTTTTAATACCCTGTGTTACCAGTACTGACCTATGCACTGAGATTTGGGAGACTATAGGATTAGAGAGCTAGAGATATTACATTTAAAAATTCTTAAAACAGATTTTTGTGTGTTCATAAAACGCTAGCAATGATATGGTATATGGTGAACTTGGAGTGTACCCACTGGAAATTCATATAAAGTGCAGAATTTTAAGTTACTGGTCTCGGCTAATTTTTAGGTAAAAACACTTAATTATGCTATATAATGTATCAATGTTTGTTCATTTGGATATGTTAGGGTTATACACTTCTCCATGGGTTGCCTGCATTAAAATATATGTAATGAGTGTGGTATGTCAGGATGTGGTTAACACAAATGTGCCAACACTACATGGTTTAAGAAAGTTGAAGTGAGATTAAAGGATCAGTGGATTACTACCTGGGATCATAATTTATCAACAAAACCGTTATGCAGTAACTACAATATATTTATGCAGATTTATGGTATGGAGTGTACCTCGTCAACTACCGAAAAGTATTCGCATCCAGGTACTAGATTCAGAACAAGCACAATAGATTACCAAAAAATGTTGGTTTGATACACAGGTGTAAACAGAGAAGATCGTCTTGTAGCAAGTGTATTGCTAATGTTGTAGGAGATGAATTTCATGGGCCTAATTTTGAATGTACTAACGAGGAAATTGTAAGGCTGCGGATATGTATATCCAAATACTACCAATTAGGCCAACGCATTTTAATATGTTGCGTTAATGCAAAGTACCAGTGTGAATTGTTTTGAAGAACTTGTCATTATTCATCAGATAAATTTTGAGCATGTTTAGATAAGCTAACAATATATCTGATTATTAGTTATCTTTATTTATATTTTTCTATGTGTCACTTAGTTTTTTGGGAAAATTTACATTGGATTTCTCCTAACTTTTAGTTTACGTAGTACTTATCTTATTGCATGTATGCACACTTATCTTATTGGTATCGTTTGAAATGTCCTGCCAAATGTATTGTATCTTTAGGAGCTTTGCTCCATACTTTATTTATAAAGTCTGAGCAATAATAAATTATATTCTATTTTTATTCTATCTATTCTATTCACACACACACCCCACACACACACACACACACACACACACACACACCCACACACACACACACACACACACCACAAAACACACACACACACACAACACCACACACACACACACACACCACACACACACACACACCCCACACCACACACACACAACACACACACACACACCACAACACACACACACACACACAACACACCCCACACACACACACACCCCCACACCACACACCCACACACACACACAACACACACACACACACACACACACACAACACACACACACACCACACACCACACACACCACACACACACAACACACACAAAACCACACACACACACACACCACCACACACACACACAACACACACCACACAAAACACACACAACACACACACCACCACACCACACACACACACACAACACACACCACCACACACAAACCACACACACACACACCACAAACACACACACACACACACAACACCAACACACCCCACACACACAAAAACACACACACACACACACACAAAACCACACACAACACACAAAAACAACACACACACCCCCACAACACACACACACACACACACACAAAAACACACACAACACACACACAACAACACAAAACACACACACACACACACCACACACACCCCACAACACAACACACACACACACACACACACACACACACAACACACACACACACCCACACCACACACCACACAAAAAAACACAACAACACCCACACACACAAACCACACACACCCCACACACCCCACAGGCACACACACACAGCACACACACACACACACACACACACACACACCACCAACACCACACACACCACACACACACACCACACACACCCACACACACAAACCACACAACACACAAACCAACACCACAAACACACACACACACACACACACACCACACACACACACACACACACACACACACACACACACACACACACAACACACACACACACACACAAACACACACCCACAACACACCACACACACACCACCACAACACACCAACACACACATCACACACACACCACCACACACACACACACACACACACACAACCACCCACACACACACACAAACACACCAACACACACAACACCAACACACACACACCCCACACACAAAACAAAAACACACCACACACCCAAAAACACAAACACAACACACACACACACACACACCAACACAACACACCCCACACACACACCACACACACACACACACACACCACACCCCAAAACACACACACAACACCACAACCACACACCAAACACACACACCACCCACACAACACACACACACACAACACCACACACACAACACACACAACACACACCCCAACAACACCACCCCACACCACCACAACACAACACACACACACCAAACACCAAACCAAGAACCACACACCAACACACCCACAGAAACCCCACAACACAAACAACACAACAAAACACGACAAACACACACCCACCCCCAACAATACACAAAAAACACAAAATTTTAAGCCTACTCACCCGCCAGACTAATCTAATCCTGTGGAGCCTGGGATTTCGGGTTTTGCAAGGGACAATGGGTATGTTTAGGGAAGTTCACGAGCAGTGGGGGGTTTGGGGGGGAAACTACTTTGTGGGGCGGTTAAGTGGTAGGTTCTTTTTGTGTTTTTTGTGTTGGTGTTTTTGGGAGTTGAGATGAGTGTCGTGTAAGTGATAGAGCAATGCCTTGTAGGACACGATGGTTAATGAGAAAATCGGTGTGGGATTAAGTATTTTCATGAGGAAGATATAGCCTTTTTGTTTCTTTTTTGTTTTGTTTTCCCAAAAGGAATGAGGGAAAATGGTAAAGCGAAGGCAACAAATAATTCAGGGATGGATAAAAAAAACAGGACTTGAAATAATGTTGAGAAAAAAGTTTTATTCCTTTCCTTCTTCTCTTCTCTTCCTCTTCCACAACCCCAAGCACCACCACACCACACAACCCACCCACACACACCCACCACAACCCACACCACACCACACACACACTTCTTCCTTCCCTTCCTTCCTTCCTCCTTTTCCTTCCTGCCTGGTTACCGTCCCCCCTTTTTCATGTTCCCTTCGTTCTTCACATTCTCCTTCTTTCCCCTTTCTTTCCCTTCCCCCTTTTTTTCCCCTTTCCCTTTTTTCCCCCCCCCCTTCCCCCCTTCTTTCCCCTTTTTCCCCCCCCCCACAAAAATTTCCCTTTTTTCCCCTTCTTTTCCCCCCTTTTTCCCCTTTTTTCCCGCCGTCGGGAAATTACGGTTTACATTTTTTCCCTGGGGTCCTCGGGAAAAAAAAGTCTTTTCGTCTTTTTGTTTTGACCCGAGGATTTTTCAGAGCTTTCAAAGGCAAGCCCTTTCCCGGGGGAGACCCCGGAATTTTTTTAAACCCCCCAGGTGTGTGGTTGGGGTGTGTTGTGTTGTGGTTTGGACTTCCCCCTTTTAAAATCGTTGGGAAATTCCCCCAAAATCAAAAATCCCCCAAAACATATACACACAGACACCAAATTTACAAAGTGCCTCCCCATCCTCCCCGTCATTCGCGCGCCGCAAAAATTACACACATCCCTACCCCTTCCTCCCCTGAAAAAACTTTTTCCCCCTTCTCCCCACTCTTCCTTTTTGTACCCCCCAATCCTTCGCCCCCCATTCTCCTCTCTCTCCTCTCTCTCTCTCTCTCTCTCTCTCTTCCTCCCCTCTCTCTCCCCCTCTTCTCCCCTCTCTTTCTCCCCTCTCTCTTTTCTCCTCTCTCTCTCTCTCTCTCTCTCCTCTCTTTTCTTCTCTCTCTCTCTCCTTTTTCTTTCTTCTCTCTCCTCTCTTCTCTCTCTCTTCTCTCCCCTCTCCTCTCTTTTCTTTTCTCTCTCTCTCTCCCCTCTCCCCTCTCTCTCCCTCTCTCTCTCTCTCTCTGTCTCTCTTTTCTTCCTCTCTCTCTTCTCCCTCTCTCTCTCTCTCTCTCTCTCTCTCTCTCTCTCTCTCCTCTTTTCTCTCTCTCCTCTCTCTCTTCTCTCACACACAAAACCACAAACACAGGGTTTTGTGTGTGTTATCAGTGGGGGACTGAAAGAAAAAAACTTGAATTTTTTACTATCAATTAAATAGAGAGGGAATGTAAGTTTAGATCGGGAAATTCTTTAATCAGCATGTTTACACCCCTTCCCCCCCACACTAAGGTAGGGGCAAAGTCCCAACATTTTGATGAACTAGATGATTTTTTAAAACTTCCCACAAAAAAGATTAGCAAATAATTTTGTGGTGTTTTAAGGCTATACTCTAATTCCCTGATTTTCCATATGTTTCGGGGTTAGTGGTGATGATCTGTTTTTCTGTTGGTTTTCCCCTACACAAGTCAAACTGATTTTGGGCCCTAGTTTGTGGACAGAGAAAACCCGGGGGAACCAAAAACCCGGGACAGGAATTTTTTAGGGGCAAAAAATTTGGTGGGGGTTTGTAAAAATAATCAAGATTTTTTTTAATGGTGATTAGGTGAGGACTGTGCTGGGGGAAAAAATTTTACAAAAACCCCATGATAAAAAACTATAGATTATTTTCTAGGGTTCCCCATTAGTTAGCAGTGGGGTTGCATTTTTTAGAATTGTTATGAGGGCTTTATTTTTTGGATGTACACTGTGGGCTACAGCAAACAAAAAATTCAATAGTAAGGTAATGTAGCCACGTAAATACAAATGAGCTCAAGAGGTAAGCCGGGGAAAGGGTGTAAAACCCGGGAAAAAATGGAAAGTGAGAAAATGAGTCTGTTTGAAAGGAACTTTGATGTAGGCAAGGTAAATGGGATAATAGAAAATATAGAGCTTATTTTTGAGGTATTAATCAGGAACAAAGAAAATTTTGTTTGAGCCGAAAATTAAACCCTTTTCCAAAAATATAAGGGGAAAAAAACATACTAAAAAAGAAAAAAGCCCCCCCTCAGAGGGCTATGTAACAGTGTTGGAAAGTAAGAAAAAAATATCAAAAAACCCGGGGAATAATTTACAATTTGCATAGGAATAGGGTTTAAATTTTAATACTATGTTTGGAAAAAAAGCAAAAAGATACAAAGGGTAAATAAAAAGAGAAAATCGAAAGAAAAGGACAAATTTAAATTTAAAGGAACTTAGAAAAAACAAAAGCTGGACCAAAAGGGCTTTTGGAAAATCCTAAAGGGTTTAAAAAAAAAAAAACATTTAAGTTTCCCTTTTAACCCCAAAAACAATTTTTATGAGCTTTTTTAAAACAGCTTCCCAGTGATGACAGTAATTCAAAACATCGCAAAAAAACCAATCACAGTTTATGAAAACCAGCAAGGGCCCCCCTTTCCCCATATTTAAAATTGACCCCAAAAATGAGGAAGAGGGTAAAGAGAAAACTTTTAAAAAAACTAAAGCCCGATAAACCCCAAAAAAAGGGACATGATTTTAAAAGGGAATATATTAAAATACTCAGCACATTTTTTTCCCCCTCTATATGTAAAGAAATTTAATAAGATACGGTTTAGGGTTCAGCCATCTGAGGGGCTGGTTTGGTATGGTATTTGCCACTCTATAAAAAACAAAGGGGGACATTAAAGGGGACCCCAAAAAAATTACCGGGGAATCCCCCTGCTTAGGGCCGGGGGTTAAAAATGTTAAACCTCTATACTCAATAAAGGGAAAAAACTAAATATTTTTGATACTAGAAAATTTTATTAAATGAACCCAAAAGGGGTTTTTAGGCATGGTTACTCTATTTTTAGCCCAAATATTTTTTAAAATTTTTGGGGGCGTAATTGTTTTTGTTCAACTGGAAAAAAAAAGAAGCTTTTTTGTTTATCTTTGGACTACAAAAAAAGCCTTTGATTGGTGGGGCCGTGAGGGGGGTTTGTGGTAAAAGGGCTGTGAGGGAAAAAAGGGGTAAAATGGGAAAATATTTAATGAAATTTCCGAAAAGGTATAGTAAAAACAGGTTTGTTTTTAATGCAAACCCCCAAAGAAAAAATGTCTATACATTTGTATGAAAGCATGGGAGTAAGGAAAAGGGGAAAAAATTTGTCCCCCCTGCTTTTCGTTTTTTTAAAATTAATGATATTGAAATAAATTATTTGGAATGTAACTGCAATTTTCAGTTTTGGCCCTGATTTGAAAAAAACTCCTATTTGAAATTTTTGTTCTAATTTTACGCGGGATGATAAAATTATATTGGGGAAGTGGGGAAAGGGAAATGAAGCAGGCTCTGATACCCATTGTATATTTACTGTAAGAGGGGAAAATTTAAAAAGATTAATTGTAAAAAAAAAAAAAATAGGGGTTTGTTCGGGTGGGGGAAAAAAAACCCCCATTAAAGTAATTATAAATTTGAATTTGGTTATGAAAAAGTTGAGGTGGTTAAAAGGGATTAAAGATTTTGGGGTTTTATTTAATTAAAAGGGGCAGGTTCCGAAAAGGGAGGCTAGATTTGAAAAAAAAAGGGAAAACAAGAGCAATTATTCATTTAATGGGAAAAATGTGGGAAAAAGTTTGATTGCCAAGTTGATGGGCAGTTGGAATTTTTTAAATTTCCCCTGGTGTTACCAGAAACTAAACATGCAGCTGAGTTTTGGGGGGGACTAGGTTTGGGAGCTAGAAAATTTTTACACTTAAAATTTTTAAAAACAGATGTTGGTTTTCAAAAAAAAGGGTGCAATGATATGGAAATTTTGGGGGGAACTTGGATTTGTCCCCACGGGAAAATTTCATATAAATGCAAAAATTTTGGGTTTATGGTCTCGGAAATTTCGGGTTTTAAAAAGCACTAAATTATGCTATATAATGTATAAGTTTGTTGCATTTGGAATGTTAGGGTTATAAAACTTCCCAATGGGTTCCCGGGCTTTAAAAAATATATTTTAATTGGGGTTTTTGGTAGGTCAGGGATGGGTTAACAAAAAAATTTTCCCCAAAACACTCCCTGGTTTAAGAAAGCTTTGAAGTGAGTTTAAAAAAGGTTTCAGTGGATTACTACCTGGCATCAAAAATTTATCAACAAAATCGTTTTTCCCAGTAACTACAATATATTTATGCAGTTTTTATGGTAGGAGGTGTACCTCTTTCCAAACTACCGAAAAGGGATTCGATCCAGGTAACTAGTTTCAGAAAAACAAAACAATAGATACCAATAAATTTTTGGTAGATACACAGGTGTAAACAGAAAAAATGTCTTTGTAGCAAGGTTTTGTAATTTTGAAAGGAGTTTAAATTTTCCTTTGTCCTTTTCGAATGTACTAACAAAGGAAAATTGAAAGGGCGGCGGGATTGTATATCCAAAATACACACAATTGGGCCCCAACGCTTTTTAAAAGTATGTTCCCGTTAATGCAAAGTCCCCAGTGTGAAGTTTGAAGAATTTGTCTTTATTCATCAGATAAATTTTAAAGGAATTTTTAAAATAAGCAACAAGTTTTATTGATTATTATTTATCTTTATTTTATTTATCTATGTGTCACTTTATTTTTGGGAAAATTTGGGAAAATTGGATTTCCCCTAATTTTTAGTTTACGTAGTACTTATTTGTATGTGCATGTATGCACATTACCCTTATTGGTATCCCCTTTTTTGAAATGTCCCTTCCCCCCAAATGTATTGTATCTTATAGGAGCTGTGCCCCCTACTTTTTTTATAAAGTTTTGAGCAATAAAAAAAATTAATTTTTTTTATTCACACAACACACCCACAAAAAAAACACACACCACACACACACACACAAAAACCCCAAACAACACCCCCAACACACACCACACACACACGCACACCCCACACGCACACGGCACACACAAACACAAAAAACCCCAAAAAACCCACACAAAACACACACCCCAACACAACACAAACAACAAACCACACCACCCACACCCCACACCAACACACACACCCACAAACAACAAAGAGTAGTAGTAGTAGTTTTTTGACAAATTTTTTACAAAAATTTTTTAAACGCCCCTAACAAAAAACAAAAAATATGATAAATTTTGGGTCCAAGAAAAAAATAACAATATTTAAATGCTTTAACAAGAAAAAGGGGCGATATTTTTTTTACTAAAAAATACTAAAAGAAAAAAAACAAAGAATGCAATATTTTAAAAAACCCCAAATAAAACACAGCAAAACTGCTAAAAAAAAATTTCTCAATAATTATATCACTATTTTTAAAACACATTATGAACATATTTACATAAACCAAAAAAGACAAATATTTTAAGAATAATAATTTCTTTGGGGCGTAAAAGGGGTAAAAAATTTTTATTACTAAAAATAAAATTAAAAACCCCAAAAAATTTTTAGAACCAGGAAAAAAACATAGAAGGGAAAGACCAAAATTTTAAAAAAAATGATTTTTTAAAAAAAAAAAAACATCCAACACTAAAAGGTTTTTCCCAACAAAGGGTTTCCCCAATGAAAACATCATAAACATAAATTTTCCTAAAATATCGCAGTGAACTCCTCACCTAGTAATAACCCCCATTGAAAGGGAAAAAATTTTAAAAATGGAAAATTTTCCCGCAGTTATCAGAAAAGGGACCCCTAACAAAACATGAGTTGGGCCTGAAAATTTTGTTGATTACAGCTGAAAAAAGTTTTTAATCTCTCGGTGTTCGGGTTTTTTCTACCGTCTCTATTTTCAGATTATGAGGGCATCAAACCCCAATCTTGTAAATTTTAAACGGGTTTTGGTCTGGGAAAATAATTTTTCTGAGGTAAAATTATGTCCGAAAAATTGGGGGTTTTGTTTCTGTCCCATATGTAACATATTTTGTGGCTGATTAACTTGTTTCTTATAAGGTTTTTTAATTGGGTGTGGGGATCAGACGCAATATCCCCAAGTCCCAACCCCCCTCTGAATAAAACTATATCCTCGCGTTTTTTAACCCTTTACACAGGGTTTGTTTTACGTAAAATGAAAAGGGGTTAAACCATAAACATGTGACCTTTAATTTTCTTTTAAGAATGGGTTTTCTTTTACCTTAAAAAAATTGGTGGGTGGAATTCCAAACCTCAACTAAACATTTAAAATTTAAAAGGGGTATTTTTCCCTTTCCCCCCAAAAAGGCTTTCACTAAAAGGGTTGTAATGGCCAAAAATTTCTTTCCTTTGGGTTCGAGGTCAGCCAAGCCTCAAAAACTATTTCCCCAAAAGATTTACAAAAACTGCTGCGTTAAACCAAATTTTAGTTTTTAAACCAAAAGGCATATCCCTTTTTTCACATAAAAAGGAAAAAATTTCAAATTTTTTTAAAAAAGGCAGGGGCATTTCCACATCAGAAGCGATAAAGCCCCAAAAAAAATTTTTCCCCGTCCGTTTAAAACCCGGCCCCCAAAATATAAATATTTTTGGGCAGTATTTTATTCGACACTATTGCTTTCCCCAAAAAATAAAAATTATCATCGTCATTTCCCCCCTTTTTTAAAAAAAGAATTTTTGATTTCCTTTTTATTCAAAATCAACCATACTTTATTACAATATTAAAAAATAACGTCCCGGGTTTTCCCTTAAAATTTGGAGGGGCGCGAGATAACAGTATATCCATTAATAATTTAAAAAGGCAAAAATCCCGGAAACCATCAATAGGAATCACTTGTTTATCATTTTTACCATTTTTTTCAATAAAAAATAACAAACAACCCAAAAAGCTGTTTGGGGTCCCTGTCTCACTCCAAAAAGTTTAAAGTAGTACAGCTGATTTTAGAATGTTTGTGTACATGTATATAAGTTCTGATAGCCATGAGCATCACCTTACCGCCCCTAGAGATCTCAGAGACTAATTAGCTTATGTGTGGGGGCTCTGTCGTAAGCTTTGTTGAAGTAAATAAAGGGGACATATTTAATTTTTCTTTTTTTTCCCCCATTGGGATAGTTTAATCAGAAGTTTCCCGTGATATTATTTGCCCCTAAAAAACCCCTTTGACCTTTTTTTGCGCCAGCTTTACACTTATCAATACAAAAACCCTAGTTGCAATTTCTTAAAATTAAAAACATACCCCTTTAGCAAAGGTACCTGATGCCTTTTTCCCTATAATTTTCCACAGTCTAAACTGTCTCCTGATTTTAAAAAGGAATCAATTTGTCATGGACACCCTGGGAAAAGGGGGAAAATTTACCTGGAAAAATCAATTGAAAAAACATTCAACAGAAAAAGAACCATATTAAGGCAATTACTCACTAGACGGGGCATACCCCCTTGTAAAAATCCCCATTCCTTTCAATTTTGCCATTGCAGCTTTTAACTCTTTAGGGGTTTAAAAGGGTTTGTTTACCACTGGGATATATGGGGCTGTTTTCCAAATCAGGGACCATCATAATTGTGCACTTTTGGTATTGGGGAATTTAAAAAATTTTTTAAAGTGGAATTGAAATTCCCTATCATTAGGTTTAACAACGTCAAAGTCAGAAAAATCCCCCTTTTCCCGTTATGGCTTTCCCGATAACTTTGTTGTCATTAGTATCTAAAAGTCTCTTCCATCTAGGGTTGGTTTAAAGTCCCAAACCATTATCAGGGCAATTTTTGCAGGCACAAAATTTTTGGCAGGCTTGGTCAATAAAACTGAATCCTATTTTAAGGGCATCAGAAAATTTTTAACCCCTCCATTAAATAAATCAGGTGGAGGGGAGCTTCCATAACATCCCGAAACGATGAAAAACCACCCCCTTGTGGAAAGTTTATTCCCCTTGGGCAAGTGAGTGACAGAAGGGGGCGTAATGGACTGCCCTAAGTTTCTGCTCTTTCTTTCAGTTTAAAAATTTGACAAGAATGAGTAGCGAACCCAAAAATCAAGCTTACACAGAGTGGTGCCTGATTTTTGGGTCCCCTTTTATGCACTGGTTTTACTTCCCGCTTTTAAAATTTCAAACGATAATTGGTGCTTAATTAGGGACAAAAAACTATCTCTGATAACCCCCTTTCGCCTTTTTTGTGGACAAAATTCCGCCCAGTTTCTTTATATTGCGTGATAATGATTGCTACCACCATTGGGGGTTTCTCTTAAACATCTATCAAACCCTTCTACCGTTGCCATTTACAGTCCTGTCCTTTATTCCTTTTATAAAAATAAGGAGCCATCTATATGTCTAAAAATGTGTGGTTCACCGACCCGTGCATTAAAGTCTCCCATCACCAGGGACTCTTTTTCTATCCGTTACCTTTGCGCTGAGGAACCAAAATGGGAAGCCATCATAATATATTGAGTCATCGGGGGGGATGTAAACTCCCCCAAATAAGCACTCTGGAAGACATGTAAACTCTAACCAAATTTGGCCTTCAACATTTTCATATCCACCTTATTTACAAATCTCATCAATGAGCTTTTCCCCAGCATCATAATACCTCCACGATTTTGACCCTGCATACAGGCATAGGGGAGGGTCGGCATACACACACACACTTCCTTCCTTCCTTCCTTCCTTCCTTCCTTCCTTCCTTTCCCTTCCTTCCTTCCTTCTGCCTGGTCACCGTCCTCCCTTTTTCAATGTTCCCTTCTTCTCACTTCATCTCTTTTTCCCCTTTCTTTCCCCTTTCTTCCCCTCTTCTTTTCCCTTTTCTTCCCTCTTCTTTCCCTTTATTCCCCTTCTTTCCCTTTCTTCCCTCTTCTTCCCCTTTCCCCTCTTCTTTCCCTTTCTTCCCCTCTCTTTCCCCTTCTTCCTCTTCTTTCCCTTTCTTTCCCCTCTTCTTTCCCTTTTCTCCCCTCTCTTTCCCCTTTTTTTCCCTCTTCTTTCCCTTTCTTTTCCCCTTTTTCCCCATTTCTTCCCTCTTTTTCCCCTTCTTCCCCTTTCTTTCCCCTTTTTCCCCTCTTCTTCCCCCTTTCTTCCCCTTTCTTTCCCTTTCTTCCCCTCTTCTTCCCCTTTCTTCCCCTCCCCGTCCACAACTTTTCTCATCTCAACCTCTCCGACCATTATTACTTTGACTTCTCGGCTGCCACGTGCATCCATTTTTCCTTCCCTTCCCTTTCTTTTCCTTCTTTCTCCTAACCCTTCCCCTCTCTCCCTCACCACCTCTTCCCCTTGCCTTCCCTTCCTCCTCCTACCCCTTCCCCTCCTCTCCCCTCCCTCACCACCCTTTCTCCTTCAGTTTTCCCTCGCCCTTCGTCCCTATCCGTCTCTGTCGCCCCTTCCGTGTCGGGCCTTTTGCTTCTGTCCCGGAGAGAGAGAGAGAGAGAGGGAGAAAAGAAAAGAGAGAGAGAGAGAAGAGGACGAGAGGAGAGAGGAGAGAGAGAGAGAGGAGAGAGAGAGATAAAGAGGAGAAGAGGAAGAGGAGACGAGAGAGAGAGAGCGACGGAGAGAGAGAGAGAGAGAGGAGAGGAGAGAGAGAGAGAAAAGGAGATCTTACATATTCCTGTAAAGTCAAAGCTAGTTTTTAGTAGTCCAGCTGAAGCTCCTGACTGTAAGTTTTATCAGAATTCATCAATAAATAAAAAAAGATAAGGGAGATAGAGAGAGAGAGAGCTATCTTTACCGCCATCATGGTTTGCAGGAATTCCCCTTTAATATTAAATACTGGATTTGGAACCAACTATTTGAGAAGTAAGGGTGAAGATGTGTGTCTTGTGCTATGACGATGACGATAATCTAAAGAACTTTCAGCCTACAAAGTCGTCTATTATTTATGTGGAACGTGAATATAGTTAAAAGGATGTGTTTACTCGTCTTCGTTTTGAGTGAGTGTCTTTCATTGAGGGAAAAAGATTTGCCGCATAATAGATAAAAAATGGGTTTATGCGTAACAAAAAATAAGGTTTGCCGAATAAGTAATAGCTAGGTAAATGAAATAGGTGAAAACATTTAAAATAGAACATAACAAAAAACATAATGAACGGCAGAAGGTGATTAGGTTTTCCCCATCGGATAAAAGCACGTAACATTTTTTAAGGTTTTATCGTATTTTCTGCCTTATTTCCATCCCGGCCCAGGCAATCCCCCCGGCTAATTAGGTGGCCGCGGTCCCT